>LD344742.1:201659-212725 GCA_001465055.1 Ptychodera flava | reverse complement strand
GGTATTCGGACAGCCTTGTCGATGTCTTGAATTCAATTGCTATTCGTTAAATTTGTGATGTTCCGTGCAGAATGCTATAGGCTCAGCGCAATCAAGATGATTAATTATTTCGCAAATAATCACCAGGAGTGCAAATGATGTTGTGCCATCTTCAAAACAATAATTTCAATCGTTATCTCTAAATAAAACACTGTTAATTGACCCTTTTATTGACTGGTGCCAGTGCGCTGTACCGTGACGACACGATTCTTTACGCAAGACTTTAATGATGTCAATCTTGTTGAACACGATCGGCAAAGTAAAGCTTCCCTACGTCGTATCCCTGTTTGCATGTTAATCTAAGAAATACATATGTAACAGGTATATCGCAGACATTGTCGACCAGCAAAGAATATGTATCTTCGAGTATACAGATGTCCATTACACTTCAAGTTTATTTTAATATACGTTGTTTTCTTTGAGATGTTTCCTTAAAGGAATAAAAGTGATACGATTGGCCGATGCTCATGAGTGATTCATCCAGAATGGTTAATGTATTGTATTGTGAAAAAAAACCAGAATCTGTATCTTTCACTGTTGTGCTTTCTATTTGCTGTCGTATGATGGTGTGCATTGCATTCAATAAGCTTCATGAGCAAACAATAATTGTTTACAATTGGGATTTGTGGCTTTAGTAAAAGAGAAACTGTTTTTGCAATATTTCAACCAGAAAATTTTACGACCACTCACTAAAAGTTCATCGTCAGTAAAATAACCTCCATACTGATTAAATCATTTGAAGTTGATGTACTGTCATTATCATGGCCATACGAACACACAGCGATGTCATTGAATTAATCCAGCCAAATTTGGTTTCAGAGTTGATCTCTTTTGTCACTAGCAATAGAGGTTGGAGTGGAGATGTTTTACCACCACATGATGCCACTCACACATATTCGTAAATAACCATGCCCATCACTTCATTAGTATAGCCAGACAAATTCGTGAGATGCATGGAGTTAGCCAGACCCGATGACGTCAGCGAGTCACTCTTTGGTGTTTGTCATGTATTAGAATGTACAAGAAGCATTGACTTCTTCATCTGAAAACCAAGTTATAATGGAACCTTGCAGCGCCATTTCTTTCTGGAAGGTTTCTTCCCATAAATATTCATAAGATATGACAGTGAGGCAGACTTGAAGGTTATTGACTGTAATGTCAAACAGACTTTCAGGTCTAGCCCACATAGCGTAGCGGTAGAGCTCTACAAGTACATCATCTGCTTTCACAATGATGTTACATGAACTTAAATTTAAGATAAAAGCCTTTATGGTCAATACATTACAATCCATTCTGGTTGTCTATTTATGACGATCTATAATGGAGTTCCCTCACCGAAAGCTAACAGTATTTCGAAGGGCTGAACTCACAAGGTATGATTTTTCAAAATACTGTACTCCATTACATTTATTTCAAAACTTTCAACGGGTAAAACCACTTTTTGTGTATCGCACAAAACTCCGTATGGTATTTTATATATTTCTAAAAGTAGATTCTAGGGTTATCCATTCCTTAATATTCGGAGAACTTTGGTTTTCTCCCAAATGCAGTCCATTTTTATCAGCTTTGCTTCAAGATGTCGATATCATCATTTCTAGAGATGAACAAAACCTGGTATTCGAATTTGTGCTGCTGTAAATGTAGCTCTTTCAATATTTTTTACGAATGATTGGTTTTTCTGGTTTGATTGCTCTGAATCTTGAGTCATGCAGCGTGAGTAGATGTTGGTACGACCTTTCATTAACGACCATCGCCTTGAGCAACGTTGCCGTCTCCTTTCAAAAACAGTCATATAAGTGTACAAAAGATCGTGTTTAAAGGCATATGAGAAGCACGATACATCGACTTCATTTGGAGTTGTACTTCTAGGACAGTCCTTCAGTAGTGAGGAGATTGTGAATTCAAGGCGATTTCTGAAAAGTCTTGTCACGCGCATACCCAGGGGATGTAATTATTTTTAAGCGAAAGCCAAATAGGGAAAAGTTCGTTTGAAGCATAAATCAGTCTCAAAAATAAAATAAGTTTGAAAGAGAAACGGCTGATGGAAAACATATGGTATTTCTCCAACAGTGTCCCTTTTAATTTTTTTGAAAAAAAAACACGAATAGCGACGGATTTGATCGTTCAGATGGGCTGTAATATTATTTAGAACAAATATAATGTTTGAATTTGTGCCGAACTATTCTGAGACATACCTTCCAGAATACAGATTTCAAAATCTCAGCAAAATATATTAAAGTTAAGCGTGTTTTGGTATTTAAATCTATTGCCTTCTCGATAACGAAATGAGACAAGACTAAATGATAAAATAATATCTTACAACATCTTTAAAACTGTCCGACGGTTTATGTTTATTTTTTGTTAAACATCCATATTGGAAAGTGTGATTTTGTATCGATTTGTGTTTGACTTTTATGTTTTAGTTGGTTTCAAGTAATATTCTGTACATCCTGCATTCGGCAGACTGTATCATGTATTCGCAGACTGTATCACGTATTCGCAGACTGTATCCTGTATTCGCAGACTGTATCATGTATTCGCAGACTGTATCACGTATTCGCAGACTGTATCCTGTATTCGCAGACTGTATCACGTATTCGTAGACTGTATCACGTATTCGCAGATGTAAAACCTTGATTACTACGGGAAAAGAGTTGTTCATTTGTGCGTCTTAAATTACATTCTCGGAATTATGACGGGTGTGGATGTATACTACGTACCTTGCAACCGTCAAAGTTAACGGCTTGGATAGGACAGGTTACTTATTGCTTGTCAGTAAACGTTCTGATCAAATTGATTTTTACCCTTTCCGTAAGCTTATGACAGCTACACATTAGACAACACGGAAAGTGTTATGGATGAAGACAGTGACACAAGATTCAACTTTACATATAGAGTCACCTGCTAGCCGTTAACCCTCGTATTATTTTGCCTTGCCATCGAAAGAGATTGCTAGCGAACAAATTTAATTAAAATGGTCAACCCTTTTTATTAAGGCCGATAGAATACAGAGTCACTGGGAATGAAAAGTAATTTGGCAGGTGTGTGAGCTAAGCTAGGCTCAATTCTAGATTACGCTGACTTACAACTGTTCTGTCAATGTACTCCGGTTGAATGTCAAGTATCAGTCTATGTATTTTGTTATTGTTTGTGATCTTAGAATGTGATTTAGATCGAAGTGGCTACCTAATTGCAGCATCTACAGGTTCTGACTTTCAGTTCGTCAAACCGAGCCCGAAGTTCATGAGAATGAAACTCGTTTTGAGAGTTATTTGGAATAGTTTGGAATAGCAGACCTAGTGTTTGCAGTGGACCACACTAAAATTTTATCAGATCTTTTAACCGCTGACGTATTACAATATTAAGACTTGATTATTCATTAAACCTGTACGGTCTCTAAGAGCACCGCCAAGGCTACATATTTAAAAAATTCAAACTAAAAGTAAAGTCATGAACATTAAATCTTTCGAAAAAATAAACTAGTGTAAACATACCATATCAAAGTGTAATATTAAAGAACACGATTGGAACTAATTTGGGATAATTGGATCATCATATTTTTCAAATTTCTCAAAAGTGTTAGGTGTCCCATAGTTGAATATTGCAATATTACAAATTACTCATAAAAATAGTGTATAACTTAAAAAGAAAGGCAGATGAGATAACATTTGCGGATTAAACCGACATAACTTCACCATCCAATTATTCCAAATTAGTTCCAATCATGTAAAATACAGTTTTCTTTAAAAATCGTGGCTGAACTACAAGCAAGAAAAAATTCAGATATGTCACTGTGACCATGATTGACCATGATTGACCATGATTGACCCAAGTAAGGCAATCCAAGTCTAGCACCAGATGAGTCGATAGGAACTCACAACGAAACATATGTTTAAGGTTCCGGATAAGAAATTGCTCCTTCCACGCAAATGCTAAGCATGTAAATCTTTCAATGTATAAGTACTTGGACAGCTATAATGATAGTTTTATTCATTTAAGGGAGCGCAGCACGCAACACGTCGTATTTTGCTCAAAAATCACTTTTTTGCAAATATCCATTCAATTTTAATTAATTTATTACACCAAGATTAAAATATTGGTTGGATTTACCTGTTAGCTTCTCAAGCAGTTGTAAGTTGCGTGTATGCAAATCACCCGATTTCCTGGCTTCTTTTTCGTCACAATTTCAAAATTTCCAAAGAATTTAACTCCACTCTTGCTCGGTCAAATTGTCTGAAATTTTGTTCGTTAAATGCTATATAAAAAAAACACTCTTTTGTTTGGCATTAAAGTTCTTACGTTCTGAATAAGAGGCTATTTAAATTCTGCTTATCATGATTTTAAACACTTTTTTGAGTGTCAGACTTTCAACCCTTGCCATTTTTATCATTTATATCAAAATATAGGTTTTTACCCCAAATATACACCCACTTCATCCTTCGAGTAAACAATTGCTACATACTAAACTTTACAGTCTCTGCTTTTTGAAAATATATAGTATGAGGGGGTTTCCTTGTCGTCTTTGATGACAAATTTGCTTTGAAAAAAGTTAGTTGTCAACATGCAGTCCCCACTCTTAGAAGTGAACATTATGTGTAATAAAATCAATTGAGGACTAGAATGTGAAAGAAAGTTTGACAACAGTTATTAAACATGTTTTGCTAGAAACCTGTAGCATGTAAGATATTAGGAAACTGAGTTTGAAAATGTTTGTATATTGTTCGTCACATCATCCTCGTATAAATACATGTAATAGTAAATCTGGCGAAGTGGGTTTCTTAAAGGGACAAAGTCGGCCATTTTTTCATGAATTTTGTTTGATACGAGATACTATTTATATTGTTTGACATGTTGAAAGATACTATAAATGAATGGGTGACCATGCGTATATTCGACTCAGGTTTTAGACACGATACATGAAACCATCACGAAAATGAATTAATGGTCATGACCATTAATTCATTTTCGCTATGCTTTCATTTAATTTGTCTAAAACCGAAGTCTAGTATATGCATGGTCACCCATTCATTCAGTATCTTTCAACACGTGAAACAATATAAATAGTATCTCGTATCAAACGAAATTCATGAAAAAATTGCCGACTTTGTCCCTTTAATTTACACGCTTCCAAAAATACGCCACTCACTCACTCACCCAAGAATGGTCATTCTTTATGTTGATTGAATTCTCTCTTGTCGTGGATGCTAATTTGATCTAGAATCACAGATTCATTATGAAGGTGGATTGTAATCTCTAAGTATAATCCACGGAACATTTCTGTTTGAAATGTGAGACATTATATTTATTAAAAAGTAAACAAGCAATACAACTGGAGTCAACATATCGCATAGCTGAACTAATACCTGAAACTACCATTCACGCGATTTTAGCCATTTCTCAGATGATCACATTGCATCATGGGAGATAATATAACTCTCCTAATGCCTACACGTTACATCATATGACATATTTCTAAGTTCTCAGTGCTTCATTGGTTTGACATAGAAAAGGTTCAGTATATAAGGTCACTGGTGCAGACTAGTCTAATCTGTCTTGTGGTTTGTTTGATTGTTTACCACAGGGCATCACGATAAATCAGATTAGAATTCAGCTACATTGACCTAAGAGCGATCTTGTACCAATTATGATTCGTCTGTTCATAATGGACGCCCGCTAATTTCTTTTCATTTTAAATGCATTCACCTTTTTAGGATAGACAATACTACGCCTGGGGGCTTTATTTTGAGTTTTAATAAACGGCAATTGAGGATGATGACATCATCAACCCTGTAAGCGATACGCCAACATATCTTTAGGCCACAATAGTACAAAGGCACTTTTTGACATTTTAAAAACGAGAAAACAAATCTTAAAGGATCATACCTATCTGAATCCCTGATTTGTCTTAGATAAAGAAAAATCACACTTACCCTCAGGTTCACCTTTCAGCAATATATTTGGACGATAAATCAAAACTGAAAAGGCCAAATATTTCAAAAGTACCATACAAATTTATCTTGGTATTTACCGCTCGGCTAATGAGGTTTATGCGACTTTCTAGATTCAAATGACCTTTGCAAGGGGCTAGCTTACCATGACATTTGCAAGAGACTAGCTTACCATGATCATTTCAGGGGCTGGCTTACCATAACCTATGCAAGAGATTAGCTTACCGTGACCTTTGTGAGGGGATAGCTTACCATGACCTTACCATAAACCTTTGCAAGGGGATAGCTTACCATGACCTTTGCGAGGGGCTAGATTACCATGACTTTTACGAGGGGTTAGCTTATCATGACCTTTGCAAGGGGTACCTCACAATGACCTAATTTGCAAGGGGATAGCTACGCATGACCTTTACGAGGGGCCAGCTTTTCATGACCTTTGCAAGGGGATAGCTTACCACGACCTTTGAGAGGGGCTAGCGTACCTTGACCTTTGCAAGGAGCCAGCTTATCATGGCCTTTGCAAGGGCTAGGTTATGGTGACCTTTGGAAGGGGCTAGCTTAGGGACTGGTCAGTTTCTTCGGCCTGGGGGGGCGGTGGATTCATGGGGGTCACCCTGTTTTTGACTTTGGTGATAGGGGGGTCACCATGTTTTTGAAATGCCCAATGGGGGTCAGTGTGTTTTTGAATTTTGACACAGGCTCATCATTGCCTAAAATGCATCGCGTCAGCCATAAATTTCATCATTCAGTTGCATTTTTCGGCGCGCCCTTCGGGCGCGTAACTTTAATAATCAGATATATTTTTCAGCACGCCCGACTTTAACATATCACGCACACATATATCAGAGATATCTGTATGTTCAATATTTTTCAGCTAGCTTACCATAACATTTGCAAGGGGCTAGCTTACCATGACCTTTGCAAGGGGTTAGCTTACCATGATACTTACTAATTGATTATAATTGTATTACAAGTACGTTGTTTTGATTTCTCGTATAATGCAAGACTAGTCTAAAAATAGCCCTGCGTACAGGTCTGTGTGTTCCCGGCGTTACACGGCCTACACCACAGCCCTGCAATGGTCTATGGAGATGACTGGCGACCCTGCGGTCCAGATCTGGACCGCAACGAAAACACGGTCTTTTGGCCGAAATTCCGCTCTATCGGGGCAAAGTCCTTTCCCTGCCTACCTTTACTTCCTAACGGACCCCAGAAAAGATGCGATTAGCTTCTCCTAACGTCCAAAACCGCTCGTTTTCTGAAACATAACGTACTCGACAAGTTGTTTACCCATGGAGATCGCCATTTTGAATCTCGCCAGTTATATCTATGGACCGTTGCAGGGCTGTGGTGGAGGCCGTGTAACGCCGGGAACACACAGACCTGTACGCAGGGCTAGTCTAAAAAGTGTCTTAAAGATGGCAAAGTCATATTAGTGTCAATGGCCACAACATCTTTCGACATGGTCGTCGTTTACATTATTTAATGCTTTTGTTTTTAGAGAGAATAAATTATACATTGTCACATGTTTTTGAATTCCTGCAGTTCGTGACTATGAAACGAAGACATATCTTATGAGTGATCTTTTATATATTTTGAACAAAATCGTTTAGGAAAATATAAGCTAATAGCAAGTACACCTATTCTGAGAAATAATGCATTAAGAGAAATTATGTGAAAATAGGGAAAACAGACGAGGTATTTTTTCTGTAATAATGAAATGGCATAGAGAAAGGAAGTGGAAAAAACACTAACAAAGTATTCCAATTAATGATGTTTGGGTGAAGTCGACATTCAGTGAAGCGTCTTCTCCAACAATCCTTAGGAGTAGACAACTATTAACAGCAGATTGTGATTTTTACGCGCGAACAAAGCATGTTTGTATATAACTGGTGGTATGGTAATCGAAAGTGTCCAATATAAACAGGCAGGTCACTGACAGCGTTTCTGTACCACTACAATGTCATGTCTTGACTCGGGTATTCGAATACTGCGGTTGGAAATGGAGTTCATAAAACATTACAGCATGTACAGTAGCTCTTCAACAATTGGCCTTTGACATGAAACGCGTCACCGGAAATGAAATCTAAAACCTCTACCCCAACGACATATTGCACATTGAAGAGAAATAGAAAAGGAACGCTCTCAATTCCTTCAGGTGATAAAAATCGTCATGTGCAAATGAAGAAACGTATATGGCATTGGAAGAGACTAATGCAAATTTCAAAAATCTTATGACTAAATCCCAAGGCAGCTACCACTGACTATGTTTCCGTTCTATGGTTTTGGGCCAACCGTGAGATGCGCGGTGACTTCTTGCTTTCCACTCATGCATTAAGCGTACCATCATTACTAAGCTTACAGCCAACCTTCGGGTAAGCCATGGCTGTTCAATTGCCTTCAACTGTTTGTGAGCCGTCACTGCTTTGTTTCTGAATCGTGTGTAATTCAGGAAGTGAAATTAATGAAAGCTTTTGCATTTGTCAGAGTAATATCACGGAACGTTTGCCTGTGCGTATGTACCCATATCGTATGGTTTACGAGTCATCGCGATATATGGCAAGCTATTGCTAAATGTTCAATATATCCTTGTGAAAGGTCTACTGTTTCTGCATGAGTTTGCAAGAAATATCGCCATAGTGATTTGCGCTTACGTACAGTAATTTGTAAAACATTACTTGCATTGCAACTTACGGTCGATGTTGTTTTCGTTGCCAGACGTGTAGAACAGTGATTCAAGCCGGTGAATTGAGTCGAATTTGTTAAATTTCGTGAATGAATGTGCAGTAATATGATTTTGTACTGGGTGTAAACAAATACAGCATGTCTTACTCCCTAAAGTCTTTCGAATAGTTTACCCGAGAGGAAGACCTAATTTACCACTTGAGGTTAAGCTTATGTGAAAAACAAATGGTTCATTTGCAATATACGGTACTCACTACAGATTTTCATTCGTTTTAATTCAATCTAACGTCACTGTGGGGACTCATGGATTGTCGTGTGTGATCAAACTTTGCCAGATAAATAGGCTCTTTACAAGTCAAAACAGTGACTACTAACATCGAAACTCTGCAATTACGATTTGTTGCCGGAAAATCTTTCATGAACTGAGATTACGCTCTGAGATTTGCTGAGTAACTTAACTTGAAAATCTTGCTTAGCCTGAAACATGAAGTTACAGACATATGGAGATTATACTAATAAATTTGTGTGAGTAGAGTATGTTTTATATCAGAACTCAATTCATGGGATGTCTTGTTTTGATTACATGGCTTGGATTGCTTTAAAGCGAGTTAACTGTATCAACTACCGAATGAATTTTATTACTTAATTTCAATAAGCCGGTTTTTAAACATGAAGAGATAAAGTTAGATTTTACGAATAATTTGGAATACGGTTATCTTTAATGTTAGTAAATAATTTAATGATTTCTGTCTGCTATTTTGGGTTTTGATTTTTCGAGACTGTCCAAAATTTGTTGTTGAAAGGCTGACTTTGAATAGTTATAACCGTTTGTGGCAATGTGTAGTGATGCAATCCGATCAGGAAAATCGACATTTTTAAAAATTACAATTTTATCGTTCAGTTTGAAAATTAAGCTTACTTAAATATTTTATACTAATGTTCCATTTCCACTCTCCTTTTTCCTTGATACAGACAGAAATAACATTAATTAATTGAGTCATGATGATAAATAATTTAATCAAAAAAGGTCATGTTTATGGAAACATAAAAAATCCATAGTGTGGCACACGTGTTTTATTAAAGGTGTACAAGTCGACAAATATTTCATTGAAAACATATTTTAAAAGACTGACTAGTTGCATATTTAAAATTAGCAACACGACCTACGTTGATTGAGTGAATCAGGAGAAGTTCGTTTTCAGTCCTTTTGCCCTTAATCAAACTTACGAATTTCAAACTACCTGAGCCTTGGTGAAGTTTCCATTCATATAAATTGAAATAGCGGATTTTCTGAGCAAAAGTGTTTTGAAATAGTGATAGGGTGTATGCTTATAATCAGTTGGAGAAGTTCGTATTCATTCTATACTATCACCTCTAACCCCTGGCATGTTGATGAAAATATGGTGCTGAAATAGTAGATAAAGTTTGTGTGTGTATGTCTGTGTATGTGTGTGTTTGCCTTGGGCAATTCTATTAAATACCATTCACACATGTAAAATATACATCATTAACAAGTTGCCTCAACAGTAACGTCACAAGAGTTACATTCGACACAAGGACAGGACAAATAAATTCATATCCAAATCAATCTGCTTTACGACATCATCATCAAAGTATATAAAGTATAAAAAGGAATAAAATGTACTTGAAGCAACTGTGTGGTATCGGGTCACCAAAACATACTAACAACAACTAAATATGCAAACAATGACGTGGTATTAGTTAGTACATGAACAGTTCTAGTGCATTCAACAAGTTGTACGTAATATTATCAGAGCATATATTGGACTTTCCCAATTCTATTTAAATGTAAATTATGTCGCCCTGATCATTTAATCTTAATGTACAATCTGCTGTAGAGAATTAATTCTTTTTTTTGAATCATCAATATTATTTCGGTAAACTATCAGTTTAAAAAAAAATGTCTATCAATTTAATTGTTTTTCTCAAAAGTGAATGTAAATTGCTTTCATACGAAACGCTCTGGAATCTCCTGTCATTTAATTAAGGTAGATTTGGAAAACTATGCTGTTATTCGATTTGAATGATCTTTAATGTACGTTGTGTCGCTAATTGACACTGACAAATGCTTTTACATCACGAAGTTACAAATTGTCAGTGTTTTGACATGATATGTCACCCTGTAAGTGCTTTGACATGCAATGTCACCCTGTAATGTGTAACCTAGTAAGTGTTTTTACATGAAATGTCACCCAGTAAGTGTTTTGTCATGATATGTCACCCTGTAAGTGCTTTGTCATGATATGTCACCGAGTAAGTGTTTTGACATGAAATGTCACCCAGTAAGTGTTTTGACATGATATGTCACCCTGTAATGTGTAACCTAGTAAGTGTTTTTACATGAAATGTCACCCAGTAAGTGCTTTGTCATGA
>LD344742.1:140273-190978 GCA_001465055.1 Ptychodera flava | reverse complement strand
AATATCTCGTGTCAAACAAAATTCATAAAAAATGGCCGACTTTGTCCCTTTGAAAAATCGGGCTTTTTACAATTGTTTGCAATCGAATATTTATGATGAGATGTACAGTTTTTCGATCGGACTTCTTCTCCTACGAAATTCAGAGGCTGGCAGTTTTTGTCAACATAGAAACTATTTTATTTTCTTTGGTTTTCTGTCAATACCTTGTGTCCCAAATTACCAGGAATTACTTAACGGACTGTGTCGTGTTTATATTGCCTTGGGTTATTATTGTAGATGACACTTTGGTACATTTACTTGGTACATTGCAAACTCTATACAACGTTTTTAACGGCAAGGGGATCAAACACGAATCTGTTCTGATGATATACAGGCATATGAATAATTAAGACAGATTGAAGCATTAAAACAGTTGAAACAGTTGGTCATCTATGAATTTGTGAAGATTGTGGATATTGCAATGAGTTATGACACGGTACAGTACACATAGCTCTGTTTTAGTAACAAAGATTTAAACCTATCGTGTCTTTCTGTCGATGACCCTTATTCAAATGGTGTCAATTCGTTCATCGATGACGTCATAACTCTAACGGAATCTTTGTTCTTGTTTAATGTAATGTTTTCGTCGTCACGATATTTATCAATAGAATACACACTTGAAATTTTAACTATAAAAACCAACGGCTTCATATGGATAATTTATTTTGTCAGATGAAGTGACACATACTTCAGAAGAAATAGCATTTCACATGCACTAATACGACTGCATTCTGTCTCATTTTCCAATAAAAATCATCCCAGTGCTCAATGAAAGTAAACTGTATTAAACTACTAGATCTGCCTTATGCATAAATTGTGAACTTTGGACGAAAAAATCTTTATGGTAAAACATTTCTTATATGCATCCATAGCGAGTCATCCAACATCTACCATTAACATTTCAATGATTCTCACACTGATCAAATTAGATTATTAAGTAACGCCACGACAATTACACTTTTGAAAAATATTAAATGTCAGCGTTAAAGTAATAATTCTCTAGTGTACTGCCGTTGACAAATCGAAACGCATTCACAATTGGAATACTGCGCAAATACAAAGCAGAAATGGTCGAAGATAAATTGCTTTTTTCAACGGCAATGACTACTGTTCAACAGCTAAGATTTGAATAAATGTCGTTCCATGCAAGGTAACTTATTGCAAAGCACTTGAATATAATCATAGAAATGTACGCCTATGACCTACACTGTTTTTATTTTCATCTTGTTAAAACACTATTATTTGTCATTATAACATTTCTTACCGATTTTCTACAAATAAATCCTTCAACAACAAAAAATTTTTTAGATATTTTCCTTAAAATCGTTGCAATTTTGGATCCGTTTGTTACCGTTAGATAAACATATGAACAATTGTAGCTTTATACAGAGCCAATTCATTTTGACTAATCTATAACGGATGCATTTGTTCATACGAATTTACGAAAGTTCATTGATATGTTGAAGTCTTTCTAATTTTATACGTTGTTTACTGTAAGCATTTTGCCCTCCCCTTTGTTCTGTTTTCAATGCATAAAATCAAACAAACATCAGGAAATGTCTATCTCTTTACGTATTCGAGTGGAAAACCTCAGTTCATATGCATTGAATGATTGCAAAATACATAATTAATCACATGAGATAACAGTTTACTTCCAGAGAATTTAATCTCTGAAAGACAACTCGTGATCAAGAGTGACGTCATTATTATATTTTAGGACTTTGTTGGATATTTATGACAACGTTTTTGGTAATCAGTTCCTCCACCAATTGAATCCTATAGAAGCCTGATACATTGTATAAACAGTGTAGAAGCATATTATATAAAGGATATACAGAAGCTTGACATATTGTATGAATAATATAGATATCAACAGAAGAAAAGACTTTCCTGTTGGATTCATGTTATCCTAGTGGTCTTTTTTTGAATACAACTTAAATGTCACATTACAACTTCAAAGTATGTAATTAAGTGAAGGACATGTTGGTCGTTGAATTGTTTCACCTTCCCTTTCAAGTAAAATGCAGCCGTAATTTCCTTTTCTGTCACACAACAAATATATTTGGTACCTATCACTCGAGTTTCATGCGTTCATGCGATCATCAGATAGGTGGATTTTATTGTCTGAAATTTGCATCAAGAACTTATAAATGTATCAAGTTGGGTCAGACCATTTGTGACGATCAGTCAAGAGAAAATCTGCATGGTCAAGCAAATTTGTGTTGGTATCGGAATTTGGACACAACTCAGAACGCTTGTTTCACAAGTTTGGTTTATCTACATTAATTATGAATAACTTCACTGTTACATGAATATTGCATTTCTCAGACTAATTTGAGTAAGTGCTCGCTAAAGTTGAATGTTTGTCCTTAAATTTCAAATGCCGCCACTAAAGCAAATAATATCTATCGAATTTCAACACCACCTAAGACCACGGTATAATAGTACGTCCAAACCATAAAAATGAGAGTAATGACCGGTGGAAAATTTAGTTCTGTCTATCAGAAGATTGCAGGATACATGAAACTTCAGTAACAGATATTACTACTTTCCACTTTAAGAAATTTGTATTTAATATATATATATATATATATATATATATATATATATATATATATATATATATATATATAGATAGATAGATAGATAGATAGATAGATAGATAGATAGATAGATAGATATAGATATAGATATATAGATATATAGACATACAGACATATAGACATACATACATACATACATACATACATACATACATATTAGGATGGCAATAAAGTGAACGTTTCCGTCTGTGACATTACATTTAGTAAAGATGTCATACATGCCTATTACCAATATCAACAACAGCTCATAATACATTGTGGTATATATTTAAACTTTGTTTGTTTGTGTGTGTGTGCGCGCGCGTGTGTGTATGAGAGAGAGAGAGAGAGAGAGAGAGAGAGAGACAGAGAGACAGAGAGACAGAGAGACAGAGACTCTCTTCGCTCTTAGAAAGCATTCACCTTTGTTGAGTGTATTTCAAGACTTAATGATTGTGCTGGTACCAATGAGTATTCGCACGGCATTTCCTCTTTCAGTTCATAATAATTGAATTAAGAGAAACTGAAAGCCGCGTAATTGGACTCGGAGAAAGAGGTTGAACTCAATATAGTTGGAAAACAGACATGACTAAATATATAAAAAGACGGCGACCCTTAAAAATAGAGGTCAACTTGAACAATAGAACAATACTCAAACTAGCTTCCTTCCACCTCATGGCAAAATGATCAGTTGTCGCCGCCATATTCATTCGAATCAGAAGAGCTAATTTCCTCAATATTGAACATGAGTGGAATATGTGAATACAGTTTGATCAAAGTCTAGTAGAACAATTATTTTGATATCAATTCTTGCTATTCAATTGGTATAAATATTTGGATAGATAATGGCAGAGAGCAGAATACGAAAGATTTCAAAATACATACCACAACACACCAAATTCCGTCTATATATCTTAGGCATAATAATTGGCGGGAAGTTGTGAGCAGACGATCACAATGATATTCACAGGTCACTTGATTGAATTTGAGTGAATAACATGACGTGCCCGTGAATTGGTGAGCGTGTCATTATTACTAATGAGCTCAGGGACAATTATGAAATTGCTGGAAGCGACTTTGTTTTTAAGCTGTCACAGCTAGTGGGAATCGAGAGAATTCAACAAGCTATCCTTCGTGACAAAAATTCATAAATCCGGGTATTTAAAGTAGCAAAGGTGTAGTCATTGGATAGGCTTTTCGCGTTTGGATACGTTGAACTACTTTAATCAGATTATGAACAAAAAGCCTTTTAAGTGGGCATTGCAGAAAGGAGTACCGTTGTGTGCCAATTCTCAATGAGTTTGTGAATTTTATTTTTCACAATCACGTTTTCCAGCCACGAAACTCAAAGAGAAAAACTACAGAGCATGACAAATAATGCTACTCCAAGGCAATACGTCCTGCTTCGAAATTTCGTTTCTAATGACCATTGCACGCACATCAAATTAAGATCACGCACTCACGTTCCATAAGAATCCCTACACTTTCTCATCGTATCATGTAATTTTAAGCGTTTCCATTGTGATAAGGTTTTTCTTTGCGGCATTAATGCCTAGTTTGATTGTAAGATCATATATGAATGCTGGCTGTGTGGCATAGTCCTTCAGAATATTTCGCTAGCTACGTGATAAATCTTCATTAAATGTTTGTGGATTAGTAAAGGTTGTTACAATAATTAAATATTCACTGGCATTTTCGTATTACTTTGGTTCTATTGACTTTATGTTGGATACTTTCCAATACTTGTCATGAATGACGACAAGCTTTTTTTGTTCTTTTCATCACAGCATGTTCAATTTCTATTTATTCACGTTCAGAACAAGCAAGTACGTCCATATAATTTGTATGTTGTTTCATGTCGACCATTAATATCAGATCCGGGCCTCAAAGTAATTTTTGTACGATGAAACATGTCTTATACCGATAAAATGTGTGCCTAGTTCCAGCGTGCAGCGAAAGCACCATTGAAGAATGGTCAAAAATGTCTGCATCATCGAACACAGTGTTAAAGAAGGTCACTCCCGTAACATATATAACCTGCGACAACGCGCATGCGTGAATATATGGCGTCAATTTCTTGCGGGTACAATTAATTATTTAATTACGATAATTTCGAAGAGTAACATAATAGACGTACAGCATTTATCTCTCCTTCTATGCAATCATAATATGAATGTCAATTATTGCAAAACCGAAGCAGCAAATGACAGAAAGTCGTCTATACGATTTTATAGGACATGATTATATTTGTAAAACCCAGCCATATAAATCTGATGAGAACTATCATGGTTCAAAGCTTTGTCTTCTTTTAACAAATTTTATGATCAATCTTGCTCAGGCTGTGTTTATGGCGTTACCGAACACAACGATGTATATCTTTCCCCGCAAATTAACAAACGTGTCACACGTCGTTGCTTCTGTTGTTGTTAGATTTAGCGTTTTATGCTACCACCTGAACAACCAATGTTAATTGAAGGTTAGTGTCTACTTTGCATCTAGGGCCGGGCCAGTAAGGTTAGTGTCTACTTTGCATCTAGGGCCGGGCAAGTAAAGTTAGTGTCTACTTTGCATCCAGGGATGGGTCAGTAAAGTTAGTGTCTACTTTGCATCCAGGGCCGGGTCATTAAGGTCAGTGTCTACTTTGCATCTAGGCCCGGGTCAGTAAGGTTAGTGTCTACTTTGCATCTAGGCCCGGGTCAGTAAGGTTAGTATCTACTTTGCATCTAGGCCCGGGTCAGTAAGGTTAGTATCTGCTTTGCATCTAGGGCCGGGTCAGTAAGAGATACTGCAAAGGTAAAGGATTCTGATAAATACAACAGTCTATGCAGGTTTAGTATAGGTAAGACAAGGGTACATAACAAATTGCGAGGGCACGATTTTGGTACAATTTAAATGTTCAATTTACTTCTTAAATGTTAAAGGATAATTAGCTTGCAAAAGGTTTTTAAACTCGTTACGACGCTACATTTGTGATTTCCCTGCAAACACAGAAACAACCAGTAAATATATTTTCACGGTGAGGAATTGTAGGGAATTGAAACAGAATGAAAGAATTAGTTTCAAAGTATGTATTTCACAACTTTATCTTTGGACAAATTATATTTCCTCAAAGCTTTGTAGATAACGCTCTTCTTCTCCGTTTTCTTACTTATATTTTAATTTTATTTCATGGGAGAGATATTTCAAGAAACGTATTGACAGAAAGTGGCAGGACATAACGTTTACACACGGCTTAGATTTTATTTCACAATAGAGTGAATATAAGGTTTAATCAATATTATCTACAGGTTCGATATGGCAATTCTATAAGTAATTATTAAATTTGCAAAAAGTGTTTAATGTTTGCTCTTTCAAATTTACTTGATATAACTGCCATAGTTTTTTTTTCTCGTATCCATCTGATATATTCATTTCACTCGTATGAGTTTGTGTGTTATATCCTTTTGAAACTTTACCGCTATTTACATGTAGTAGATATTTACCATGAATAACTTTTACAGTCAATGTTTAATGACTGGTAAAATTTGTATAAACCCATATACTGTTTAATACCAGGAAGTGTCTGCTTGCACATCGGATTCAAAACACGATAGCACTTGACAAATATCTTTTTTGGGGAAAAAGTTTTACTTTGATGTCGTGTACGTTGATTATGATCATTTTAGTGTAAATGTGAAGCATACTACTTTATACTTTATGCCCCTTAGCGTGAAAGTTTGGTACGACTTCAAAATTCAAACTTTGCTAAAATATATAGTACAAATTACAATGATAGACAATGCAGTCATTTTTACCTTTAATGAAATGAGTTGACGAGCTTTTATTTACTCTACTCGGCCTATTACTATGTCATATAAAAACTGACATCTTTTTTTATGCTGTCGATTAACACACATTTGATGAAAAGATCCTGAACATTAAATCCAGTGAATGTTAATTGAATGGCTTCTTTTTATCGGGAATATCAAATAAGGTTATCGAAATAGTTGGTTGTCATAGCTAGAAGTACAACTTGAGTTGACATTTGTCAACCAGTCATTTACATATATTTTTCAGAAAAATGGAAATGGAAATTTTAGAAATTTGGCATCTCATTTCATTTTCTCACGTTTTATGAACATACAAAAAAAAACTAATAACAAAGTTAAATATGAATAAATACGGACAGTAAGGCAGTAATAATAATACAAGTGAAAATATGTAAAGCATATACAGATAAACAGTAAATAACATGATCGACAGTCTGAAGTAACTCTCAACGGGATAATCACTTTAGGGGAAAACATTCACGTGATCGGGGCGACATATGCTTAATAAGCTAATGTGAATTTAGTATTTTGAGAAAAGGCAAAATGCCAGCAAATTAATCAGAACATTTTTGAAAGATATGAATGAACAGTATCCTGACTGTATTGGAGTCAACTGTTGAGTAACTTTGCAGGAGAATGGGTTTTTTAGGGGAAGGTATTCATGTAATTTTGATGAGCCAGACTGGGAACATTTTATATTTAGCTACATCCGGGGTACATTATAGTTTGGATGAAAGCATAAGTAGTTAAGGAAGAACTGTTGGCTCTTAGGAATCCGTGTATTTGTCGAATATATTCATCAAAATCAAAATCTATGTTCATGAGAAATGTATTAATAATTTTCTTATTCCTAATTTAAAATACAGAGACATTTTTGAAATCGCAGCTAACGGCGTTGACCTCTTCAGAGACAATTGGTGGTGGTTCATATATGTAAGGTATAATTTCAAAATGATGTCCATGACATTGAAATTCACGTTAATAGTTTCAAAATGATGTCCATGACAATGAAATTCACGTTAATAGTTTCAAAATGATGTCCATGACAATGAAATTCACGTTAATAGTTTCAAAATGATGTCTATGACATTGAAATTCACGTTAATAGTTTCAAAATGATGTCTATGACAATGAAATTCACGTTAATAGTTTCAAAATGAATTCATATCAATAGTTTAAAAATGATGTCTATGACAATGAAATTCACGTTAATAGTTTCAAAATGATGTCCATGACAATGAAATTCACGTTAATAGTTTCAAAATGATGTCTATGACAATGAAATTCACTTTAATAGAAATAGCCACATGCGGAATGTATTTCAACAGAGGCTTTGATGCACTTTTCACTATTGAAAATGAATACGTGTATACATCAGTGAGAGGATGTAATTCCAAAGCCAGCATGTTGCCATTTTAACAATAATCTATGGATTAACATTAATCTTGCGGATATCTGCAGTGCCTTACGTTCATGTTCCTTATTGAACAGTGTTCCGTTGATTCAATTGATTGCAAAGTGATCTTGCTAGCAGATTACGATATTGCCTGATTAACACCTCACACCAATACTTTATTATCGAACTCTCCCATATATGCTTATATTACACCTGTCCTCAATGATTTACTGTGTTCAATTTTCAAGGATCATTGACTCCATCGTGTTTTATCAGTTAGCGTCATGTCTGTTTTATTTGTCTTCTAGATTGTAAGTATTGGGCCTAACAATCCCTTTCAAAATGCATTTTTATCTTGACTTTGTTACACTTTTAATTTATAGGTTGTCATTTATTTGTCTCCGAAAAGTATTTTATCACGAGTTCAGTAAAATTTATTATCCTAGCATTGTAACAAATCTAAGTTGACCTATTGATAATGTTGGAGTGAATCTTTATAATTTATTTTTGTGTTATTGGAGGTTTTCATACTCGGACAATAGAATACGTTGTGAGAACAAATTTCCTTTCAGTATACGGTATTCAAAGTCTTGTTTTACTTAAACATTTGCATTAAAATTTTTCCTCTTTCTATTTGGATACACTGGCATTATAGTAAGGGTTTTTTGAACAAGTCAAACAGTTTGCTTGATTTTTTTGTTCCACAAATGCAATGTATTATCCACTTGCCATTTGCCTTACAATCCAATACTTACTGCAATCTTACTTTAAAAGTATGGCGTTACATATCTGGCAAGGCTTATGGTAAAACTTTCGTAAAATGTACATATTATTTTAATGCTAATGTTTGCGGTTAGTTCATATGGTTCGATCGTGTAGCATAGTTACAATGCATGCTGGGAAGGTTTCTTTGAAAGTTTATCGTTCCTATTGCACCCAATGCTTGTATCATCAGCAATGTCATAGCTTTGATGTCTGTCTGTTAATCCATGCTGGTGTTTTGTTTTGTTGAGAAATCCATATTTGCCCACCAAGTTTATAAATTAAGGTAACATGGAACGAAATTGAAATTGCACTATGATTTTATTTACGCACTTCATTGGCCTGGCACGCGTCGTGTATATGTAATTCTGATAAATTGCACAGTGACAACTTTATTCAATGTAGCCTCTTGATGTAGACAATAATCCAGTACTGTCTTCTTCAGAAAATACTTCAAATAAGTGTTAGTAATGTTTGAAACGTATAATATATCGCTTTGCTCAAATGTCAGCAGGTATTTTACATGATGAATTCAACAACTCTGCGAGATGACATAGCAAGCCATAGCAAGGTAATGATTGATAACAACTGATCGGGTGCAGTAACAACGCTACCGCTATTGTAACATAACGTGTGATGACAAGGTCAATTAAACCCTTATAAAGTGATAAACGACGATATATGCGTTTGTGGCCAACAAATGAAAGCCAGCCAACTTAATTGTTTCATCGTTTCCATTAATTTCGGAAAAATGTAACTTTAGATTTTTCGCCATAGTCTTGGTCACTTTCATCTATCAATATCGTGAACATTACATTCCTTAAAAAACTAGTATGTAAAAGCATCATTATGCCAAAACTCACAGTAATCATTATAATCATGGATCATGGGAGAATAAAAGATTCATTACAATTTTCTGAAGGTGATATCAGAGACCATTAATCGGAATAAAATATGACAATTTTTTGTAGTTAATTCAATGCAATTTATATTAATCGTGTGCATCTTTTCAGTGGCTATTCAGCGTGTTCGTTTGCTAATCTGCAAAGCAGGCACTTGTCAGACAGTGAGTCAGTCAGGAGAGCATTCAGTCAGTCAAACAATCAATCATGCAAGTAGACAGGTTGAAAAATTACGTCGTGTGATTTCTGTTAGCACAGATTAATAAAATGATTAAATATGTCATGTTTAAATAGTGTGAAGAAGTCTACTGTGTGATAATAGTGTATAGATTATAGTATTACGTCAAATCTTTACGGTCAACCTAAGTGAATATGCATCAAAATAACATTTTATTCTATATCGTCGTTATCTCGTTTGTTGTCAGTCATATTTTTATCCTGAACAGAACAAATTCACGCTATCTTCAGAGGTATTAAAACCCGTGACGTTTAGATCAATTTTCTCGATATCTTAAAAAAAACACGAAATCCGGAAACACATTACATTTTCAGCGAACGACCATGCGAAGGTCATCACGTTAAAGACGATGTAGTAAACCTGAATATTGAATGAACCGAGCTCGTCACCGCAGTGGCTAGCTATAGCTCCGCAAGATTCTCAAACCGGTAAACGAAAAGCAAGAGTAATTTCAAATGGCTTTGTGCATTTCTTAATTTTGACTTCTGATATATATATGGAGACGTTTATGGTATTAGAAATACAATGTTTGATGTATTTAGAGAAGTGAAAGCATGCACATTGTGTGCAATAATCAGGATAATAGCGTCTTAGCCCCTGGAACAATACATCAACACCCTAACAAAACAGCAAAGAGTACATCTGTATGTCATGTGGTATTCGCTAACGTTTTTGTGGTACATTTTCTTCGAATATCGATAAAACATCTCCTCTCCGAGTACTATACTGTAGAGGTGGCCTACCTTTAGGAATATCCGTTTTAATGGCTGACATTCCCACTAAACCCTTTACTCATCGGTTACAAGAGGAGAGATACACCAGTTACAACTAGAACAGCAGCCAAAACCCGACCGTCATTTCGAGAGTGTTCTACAAATCACATAGCTTATTCACTGACAGTCTTCAAACAATCGTAATAGCTGTCAACACGTTGACAATACAATAGTACTTCCCTTTCTTTAATCATATATTTTTATGGAATTTCAATGGCACATAAGTCCTGGGGGCTGCTTTGCATAAGCCTACACATGACATTAATAAATCGATATATAACCAATGTTATAATCCTTGACAACATAACGAGCAGTATTCAAGATTAACTCCACAACCCTAACCCTGATAATTTAGTTTGATTGTGCAATAGAAATTACTCTGCATCAGATAATCATTTTCCTTTCTGAAATCAATAGGTGTTTAATGAAAGAAAGAAAATAGCATCCAGCCAGGGAAATCGATTTATGAATTCAGTGTTAAATGTTTCTTGCAAACGCTTGTATTGCAACACTTTGAGCGAGGTTGAATTGACATAATGAAAAAATGTATGTAAAATAGTATTTTTGTTTATATGTTTGTCTGTTTGATGTAAGGCGATCGATTCACGACGAACAATATTGGTTTGGTTCAAATGTTTACCAACCCATTTAGTTACCTAGCATAACGTTTTCTCAATGTAGAATACAGGCCTGATTTAGTAAATTGAAAATGTGTGTATTTGGTAAATCAAGTACGATATTAAGGTCCATGTACGTTAACTCGACTCTCCGTAGATGTAAATGTACACCAGTGTTTAAGTATAAATACATACTGTCACCAAGTGACGCTTACTTCCTAATTGCGTCGTTGTCTATCTGTGGCCATGGCAATAAGGCATGCACCATCGTCTCCCGTACGAAATAGCGCTGTCAATCAGGCGGTTTAATAAATCAGCGGCAATAATTACTATAGAGTTGGCAATTCAAGCTGATGAATACACTTAAACCAAGGTTTACTATGGCACTTGCCAAGAAATTGCCGGGTGCAGTCGACGATGTATTACAAATATGAACACGGCGGTTAAATGAAACTGGGTCTTCACTCTTTAATGCAGTGTTGTTTGAGGAAAATCAACACGTACTCTAACGGTAATTGTTTAGAAAACGGTAGTTTCTGAAGCTAACTGTGTCACATTTAAATGATGGTACACTGGGGCCTGAATGGCAAATGGCGCAGAACGCTGTAAATATCTATCAGATCTATGAGTATTCAATACATGCAAATTACAAAATTACTTTACATTGTCAAATTGTAAAATTACTTTTCCATTGAATTTTACAATTACTATCGTATTCTGTATGTATGAAGGCCGTCAGAAATCTACGATTATTGTTCCGTTGGCATTTCGATTTTGATTTCGTAACCATCTCGTTGTACGACCGAATACCATTTATCGGTCCGTACTATATTTGTCCACATAACTCTTGGAATCTTGCAGTCTTCTAAATGAGCCTTCGACAATGTGTTGTAGACGATATTGCATATTTGTACTTACCTCCACGTACGTAGGTCATTTCGTAATCAATCTGACATAACTTTCTGGTCACTAAATATATTCGGGTGGTTTTCCAGTCACTTCGGATCTTTTGAAAAACCATACAAAGATCATTCCCCCACTAATGAGTAACTGTGATCCGCTATGTTAGGATTTCGCCGATTTAAGCTGAGATGACGATGAATTATGCCAATGTTCTAGCTTGCAGACAATGTCAGAGAATCAATTTCTTTGACATAAACACGGTCAGGTCCGCCCATACATTTTTCCAAACACAAATGTAACGTACCGCGCATGTGCCGTACATCAATCTGAAGCAAATTATGGGACGCTTATTAGAGCAATGGAAAGAGAGACAGCTCAGGTCTAAATTTTATCAATATAATCTCAAACGTCGTCCTGTAGATGATTGTTCGTCGATGCAAAGTCAACTTCAAAGTGATAAAATTGTTGAGACGGTTAGTCAGAAATATTGCAGCGAACTTGCGGGTGGTGTTGTTTTACCGGTAATAACCAAAGAGAAATTATTCGGAAAAATACAGCGAGGCAAATTTTGCAGAACAATATCAAGTATAATCCTCTTTTTCAAACGAAATCGATTGAGTTACGCTATTCATGATGAGTTTTCTATAGTGCCATATTTGCGGCCATTAAATCAAAATCGATAAAGTTTTTTTTGTTAAAACTACTTCCGATTGGATTGTACTTGCTTTCGTGAATACGATTATTGTTGACTGAACGGTTACTAAGGACAAAACGACTGACGCAAAACAGAAGCGCTTAACGTTTTCCTTATGTTGTTATTTTCTGGGAAAGCACAGCCGTAAGTATTTCACGAGCGAAATTCCATATAGTTATCACCGGTACCTCTACTCATAATTGACCTTTCAACCTATGACGCACCTATAATGATAATTACATCATTACGAGAGTACGACAAAAAAGGACAAATTACGGCGTGTACTGCGATAAATGACATATTTTGGCTACTAATTTAGCATTAGTAGTAATCTACTAATCTAGTCGTATAGTCTAGAACTTTACCAAAATACTTTCAACTCTGTAAATAAATCATGTTTGCAATCAAGGTAGCCGTGTATACGGCTAATGTAGGTTTAAAAGTGGGAATTGACAGCCATGCATTTCAAGTCAGGGACACCTTAGAGGTCTTAAAAGACGTCTGAAACGAGATTAAAGTAGGTTGCGATCGCTGTTTTCGATTTACTGTTCTTTTGTGTACAATTTGTGCGTTGTAAGTCTGCTGTGATTGCTTTCACGTGTTTGTTGTTTTGTTTGTTTATGATGAACGTTAACATACTTAGTCTGTTTGCTTTCATTTTTCTTAAGACAAACTGATTCGGCGACAAATCCAAGTTTCTATAGTTGGTGTGAGTAGCTTGAAGTGAAGAGTTTACACAACGTTAGAGAAACAAGCTAGAAGTGTTTACATGAGAAAATCACCTACTGACAACACTGACAGGCTTATTTTAAGATATCTCATTGTCCAGCCTGCCGGTCATAATAAGTTTACATGTATTTATTTGACTCATTGTTAAGCTTACTGTTGGAACATTAAATTCTTAAATCCCGGCTCGAAAAGGCCCGGGATCGGGATTAAGTGAGGTGTTAAGAAGATTATTTTGATGTCACTTGTCCGAAAGGTCACGACATTGAGATCGGGTTATTCTGCTGACGAAGATTGTAGTGCTGCAACCGAAAATTTCAGTGACTAAAATCTAGCGTGTTGAGATCAAAAAGTTCAATTGACAGTAAGATTATGAGGTGTTCCTGTCTTTTGTCTTCTTTTGAAATTGCAATCATTACATAAATATGTTACTATATTTTTGGATTAAAGATCCATTAGCAGTAACTTTGGTCATTTTTTTATTTTGTTTGTTTCTGTGTATACTGTGCAGTTTCTGGTGTGAATCCAAGAACCATGGAGAAATTCCTAATATTTAGCTCAAAAATATACCTTATATGCGTATAATCTGCATTGTTATTGTTTAAATTTGTATTCAGGTCCGGACTAGAATACATTTATCAACAATAACAATGGTCATTTCACATATACAGGCTGTGTTGGCAAGCAAGACACCGGGCATTGGTCGTGATGATCGGATTATAATAAAATTCTGTGGTTGATACATTGAAATGGAGTAGTGAAAAATTAGTCAACAGTTACAGCTAATGTCCCAGCTAATGTAAGCATGGGGGTTTAACTTTCCATCATATTTGTGGTCTCGAACTTATATCATAAAATAACTGTTCACAACAATTCTCATCTCTGCCGCTTATCACAACAACACAACGGAATGTTTCCAAGATGAACTGCTGTTAGCAAAAGGCACCTGCAAGGTGTTTTATAATAGAGCAGTTGAGTGTAGTATATCCATCTTATGGTGCTTCATAACATAAAGAATTTACACAGCAAAAAAATGACGATAAATGACAAAATCTTAAAATCTTAGCGATATCTATCGTAAAGCTTCAGTCAAAAAGGAAATAAAAGTCGTTGGTATTTTAATCTCCTTCCGGATCATGAAATTTTCTTCAGGAGGTACACTTGTGTTTCAACTAATCTGGCCTAAATCAATCGTAAACTGCATCAGAGATATTTCATTTTCTGTATATCCATGTATGATACTGATATTGTCAGTTTTCCATGCTATTTTATCCTCACATATCCGTAAATTTGAAAAACCCAACTTATTTGACATTTTCTGATAATGAAAGAATAAAGTAGGTGTCGCTGACAATGGCCCGGCACGTAAGCCTAATTAACCAATGAAAGTGTCTCAAATAGTGGTATAATCAATTTTATATCTGTATTATAATTAATTATAACAATAGTTGCTAAGTGAGAAACGCATTAGACGCCAAAGCACTTTGAAATAGTTAATTTGTCAAAATATCACTACATGACATCGATATGATGTCTTTAATTTTCATTGCTATCATTGCAAAAATTATGCTTTATCAAACAATGATAAGTAAAGATTTTTGGTCGCAATGTAAAAATATTTGTGGAATAATTTGCTCTTTTGGATTAACTTCAAATCAAAGGTCACATGGAATTTAAAGCAAATATGATGAAAACTAATCAAGTACTGTTGTTCAAGAACATTTTTATCCGATTTGACTCAATTATGCTCAAGAAATTCAATTTGTTATTTCTTGATCGATTGTATTGAAACTTAGATTGAAAAGCATCGTGGTGTTTTATTGAGAGGAAACCAAACTGTATTTGTAATTTGGTATCAACAAATAATAACAATTACAAAAGACCTCAAAATGGTGACATAAGAGGAAAACGTCTATACCGACATGTCTTGACGTCGGTAACTGCACTGACATCAAATGACATAGTGTCCGTTTTCATAGCAATTGAAGATGATATAGATGATGATGTAGTAAACAGATACATCGTCTCTCTATAGCTTATATAATCGAATCAAGGCTCTGGCGAAATGAAAAAGCAAATTTAACAGCCTGAATTTCTTGAAGAAAAAGTGGATATTCCATTTCATGTTTTACTTTTATTTATTTATTTATTTATTTATTTATTTATTTATTTATTTATTTATTTATTTATTTATTTTTGCTTTGCGACAGCAATTGCTGCAGAGTTCTGTGATAGTGTTCCCGCACCGGCTTTGGGCTTCAACTGGGAAATGACATTATTGTATTCCATGAAGCAGAAATAGAATCGTATCTGTATTCCTTTTACGTCTGTACATTGTATGAGTTGGTTACTGCCGACTCTCTGTCTGTTTTTAGATATAATAGCGTATGTTAATGAATAAATGCAATAATGAAAAATTACTAAAATCATTTGACAACTTTCAAATTTCTTCTCCTCTTTCCAGTCATGGTAACTTATTGTATTTTCTGTTGTGCACGGATGCGTATATATATTGTCATAATTGTTGAAATTTACTCTGAATCCAACATTTTGTGTGTTATTCCGTTAGGTTTTGATGAGTGTAATTAAACTATAGGAAGACGGTGGTCATCTGTTTGTCAATGTCCCTGTGCAATTATTGAAATAAGCGTGACGTCTATGTGTCATTTGAATTGAATTCTTGAAACCATTAGGAGATTCCTAGTTGTAAAATTCTCGGTATTGTACCATGAGTATCAGTCCCAAACGATAGCCACAATCAGGTGGGTATGTTGTTGCCATGACGACGGAGACAGGTGCATCTCCATCTGATGTTGTATTCTGCAGTTCTGAGTCGCGTTTTACATGACATGAAGTAGTGCGATAAATTGATCAATTAAGAATGACGTGTTTATCAGACATGGGCAAAAACCGTCAACGTGTCACCATATTCTAGTGGATATTTCCCTTCAAATTGAGGTTTGGAATTGTATAGTTTACGCTGGAAAATGAGCCATCAAGTAATTCTCAGAAATTTGACTTTCCAATGGGGAAAAATTCTTTAAAATGTTTTTCAAAGTATACGTTATAGAGTAACCATATTTTACTTGAACAAAGGATGAGTTATATTCAGTAATTATGCAGAGTGACCAAAGCCTATAAAATAATATACTTTGTATATCGAGCTCTCGAAATTGAAAAACGACCAGAAACTTTCAGATGTTGGACATTTTCTAATTCGCTGTCTGCATGTCACAGGTATCATACCATTACTCACCGTACCTTTGAATGGTACACAGGTAATTTTCAAGCCGAATTGCTTCTCTGGCTTAAAACAAATGTTATTTTACCGACGCAGACTGAATCTGTCTTTGTCAAATTCTCTACTCTTGATCTTCTATATTTTACCGTGGAATGTACTCTTTGTTTTATTTTCTGTTTATCCATTTATCAGTTTTCCAATCAGAGAAGTGCTGTCTTGCATCTGTCCGCTATGCTTCTGTTCAAAACGTGACTTGTTTTTCAAGTACTATCACAATTTGACAACACTATCTTTCAACCTTCCTTCACGTACGCAAATTGGTATTCTAGCGACGAGTCATGTACTTTGTGGTGGTAAAAGTTAAAGGAAATATGCACACCTTAATGTTGAACATAAGCCTAAAGATTTCGGATAATTTCTATGTTAAGGTAGATCGCGCCTTGGGGACTGATATTCTGACTCTCAAACTTTTACAATTATTTTCTGATCTGCCACTTGTGGGGGTTCATTCTGAAGCTCTTAGTATAAGAAAAACTTTCACCGGCTTTGTTTATCGAAAATCGAAAATTTATTTTTTCTCCATAGAGTTAACACAGGGATGGCGGCCATTTTGAATATCAAATATCGGTAAATCTTGGGCAGTTTGTTTCTGTAGTACTAAAATTTGCACGGTGACCCCCCATTTTTATTCTTGATTTTGAAAGAGAGTGGTTGAAAGATTCCTTCAGGAAAATTTGAGCAAAAGCTTAAGTCTTTCACTTTCGAGACGCATAATATATCGTGAGTATTACGAACACGTTAAGTATTCCATAATATTTGTGTAGGCCTAATGGAACCTCCGCGAAAATCGCTTCATTGATGAACGCGAAAGATTCTGTTTGCGACATGGGATTGGGAAAAACGTAGCATTTTCAGTGCTAGGCAGAGACTTCCGGTTAATCAATGATTCTGACTACATGAACTCCTTAAGCAGCTTCGATAAGCCCTGCTTATCTTGACTTCTACTGTGGCTAGCAATCCAAAAAGAACCCCTCTATCAACCTTCGCAACGGAATCGATTGCCATGGTAATATCAAACCTTGAGGTAATTATGAGGTTCTATCAGCCTACTCCGTGATGTCAAATTAGCCGTATGTCCGCCTGACTTACCCACAAAGGTTTACAATTTGTTCGTCTGTGCTACGATATCTGCAGGTCAGTCCGTCATTTACTGATTATGGGATTACGGATGACTCAAAACATCTAAAAGTAGCGACGGCATTATAAGAGTGTTGCCGGTCAACGTAGCTGGATCATGGCATTAATGGAGGCGTTGATGCCACACTAAATGTACATGGCAACCCACATACTTCTTCAAGCTAGAAAGGACGATCCTTTCAAAACCCAAACAAATTTCCAAATACCCATTCGATTGAGATTTGTGTTCATAAATGGAAAACTTTGTAACGGTATTATTTACGCTATCTCATTATAAAGGCTACATGGTGCGATAGGTGGTGATTTTGATATTTACTTTGCACCTGTTAGTAGACGGCATAGAAAGTCAGACGATGCTGGAAATAGAAATCGGGACTGGCAAACACTGCATGGAAATGTGAAGTCTAGTTTGAATGACCTTGGTGTCATTACCACTAACGAACAGATATCTGTTTTTGGCGACACTGTCGTCTAATATTTTATTTTTCTAAAGCTGCAGAGTTGTTTGGTGGCCTTTAGTGTCCCGAAGCTAGTATAAAGTGGACAACTTAAATTACAAGTACTGTCCGTGCTGCGTGTACACCGCTGAAATTTCAAAGATCGAGTACCCTGAGGGACAGCTCGCTGAAATATGGAAGAGGGTTTAGTTTTCCATTTAAACACACAAACTCTCTCTCTCTCTCTCTCTCTCTCTCTCTCTCTCTCTCTCTCACACACACAACCTTTCAGCCAGATCCCTTCGACTGAACGCTGAATATTTGAAAAAAAGAACGAGATTTTAAGAACGTCTGTAGGGGATGCTTGATAATCACTAAACCCATCGAAAATAGAATCCACATATAAATTAGACTTTAGCTTGAGGTAGGTATAGAGCTACTTTAAACATAAAGGTTTCAAATCGGTGGATTCGGCTGCAAGTGTAAGTGTTAGGTTTCCAAATGGCTTGTCTAATAAAGATACATGCCACGACAACGGCCAGCTTTACTCATAAGATATTATCTGACATAGTAGATTCCTATGAAACTTTTCAACGTTTGCAAAACACAGCAAAGCGATTACAGGCGATCAAATATGGCATGCTTTACCATGGTATCCACATACGGGGCAGTGTTGTATGTAAATGATCTATTTGTGTGACGACGTTGCCGTCAACTGCTCTGTGAGTTAAGCATCCCTATGCTTATTTTCCAGGCTAATATCAAAAAAAAAATATTGTTCAAATACTGTGTCTTTTCAGAAGAAACTACTAGAGCTTTATGAGACCAGGGGCCCCTATTAAAATGGACTTAGGTACTTGAGACATCTCTTTGAGAGGAGAATGACAGTATGCATTTACATTCCATTAGAGTATGTGCTTATCACTTTGTCTTTCACGCTACTATTGGTGATAACATCGTAAGTAGAGGCCATCTACGGATGTTCAACGTCTTCATTGCGGAAGTAAAGTAATAGCTGATTTGCCCAAACGTCCCATTAAACAATACTTTTACTCTGATTTTGCTTAATTATTAATTGCATGGCAGTTGAGCAGTTATGTATTACACAAAACATAAACATAACTGCTACACTTAAACTGACATGATATGTAGCGGCAAGTGTTTGGGGGAAAACGGATACTATAAAATAATCCAGTGATTTCTAGCAGATTTTCCGGCTGTGCATCAATAATTTACATTAATTCACTTTTTTCCGTTAACGAGACTGATATTTAGTGTAAATTAAAGCCTTGCAATGTCACTACATGTAACAAAGATGTGTCAATGTCCTCACAAGCGAGTATATTACCCATTAAAACCTCAAGCATACGAATTTTTCGTTCCCGTCTATTTATTTTGACCACTATAACATAGGGTGTCATCAACGAGCACCGCTGTAAAGTGTATAACGTATTTCCGTGGAATCTAATAATACTGACTTTTTTGTTCTCAATTAACAGCGACACGTCATCATAAAGGCGCCGTAAATATTTATCTTTCATCCATGGTGAAGTAAAGGACATTGACTCTTTAAAGTGTCTCAAGGACTCTTTAAAGTGTCTAAAGGACTCTTTAAAGTGTCTCAAGGACTCTTTAAAGTGTCTCATGAACCCTCACAATCTACTGCAAATTATCACGATTATTATTAACCAGCGACACTATTGTGAACTGTTTGGACTTGTCGCCAATGAAATGCTTCAAGCTTCAGCAAGGGACTACTCTGCAAACATTTGAACCGTTTTACGTCGAATTTTCTACATGTGAGAAAAAGCTAGAAACACTCCTATATATACCCGGAAACTTTCCGAAACTCGAAACATGGGTCTTTGCAAGCACTTAAGAGAAAATAACTATGCGTATCATGTCACTCAGTAAAATTAACTACAATTTTGTAAGTTTATAACGTTGCTTGAGTCAGCTGTTGAGCTATAGTGATTTCGGTTGTGCTTCGGGCTTATTTGTTTAAAAAAATGGAATTATACTAGCAGAACTATACTTGCATCATAATGGGATTAAGAACATTGTGATAGTTTTTAATGATTTGTAAAATTTTATAATTATTGCATCCCATAAAGATTTAAACTTTTGCTCGTAAGGAAACTTTAAACCATTCCCTTTGGGAATAAAGAATAAAAAATTAGGGGGGGTCATCCTGCAAAATTCACCACCAGAGAAATCTATTACCCAATATTCAACGAACTTGAAATTCAAAATGGACGCCAACTCAAGCTCTTTTGTTAACTCTATTGAGAAAAATTTAATTTCCGATTTTCACAAAAATAAGTCAGTGAAAACCATATCTACTCAACAGGCTTCAAAATGAGCCCTAACGACTTGTAGATCAAAAATGTATATTGTAAAACATTGATATTCCGAATATCTGTCTCCGAGCTGCATTCTTTCCTTAAAAGAGGGTTTCTCTCCTGACAACTAGTAAATGTTGTTATGCGAGAAATCTTAATCACGTGCCTTTTGAGGTTGTCTTGTAATTCCACAATAATAATCTATGGAATATTCAAATGATAACGTTTCCCAATACCATATAAGAAAAGTAAAAAGTACGTGTAACCATAGCATGTTCATCTGTTCGGTTGGAAAATTAACATGTTAAGAAACGTCAGCTTGAATTAGAAATGTTGCCATTTTAAAACTCAAATACCTTTTATCGTGTTAAAGATTGACCGGTCTGGTAATTGTCACTGTTTTACGAAAGTACACAATACTGTTATTGAGGCGTCATCATGAAGGACATTTGTGGTGTTTTGCTGTGACGTGTATGAATTTCTGCTCAGCAGAGTAAAACGTAGGCCTCCGATATTCCCTTACCAAGAGGAGCACTAACTGTCTATAGGTCGGTAAATTTACATGTGTGTGAAGAAATGCATGGTCTGAATTTGTATAAGCTATTATAATTGGGTCACGTAATTCAGAAATCGGTAAGAGAGATAAGGGTCAATTTTAGTTGCTAATGACAAGAGAAAAATGAAAAGAAAAATGGCGATCGTTTGCGATATCGACGGTCGGTGGAATTATGCTAAATATACATAATACTTTGACATCTTGCAGAGACAAACAAATCAATCATGTCTGATAAAATATGGCGCCATCACTGAAAGTTAGAGTGTGGTATCATGACATTTAGCATACCTATCGAAATTGTTTCAGCAAAACAATTCATCTTCTTCATGTCGTTATTGCATTTTTAGGATTTATTATGATACATGTGATACTCCAAAAAAAACTGTGGAATGCTGACATTATCTTGTTTCTTTGTATCTGGTCAAAGAAATGACGCTCATCTTTTTTACTTTCCCACTGGATCCCAAATAAATGAAGTCGTAAACAAGCAAAATATCATTCTTTGTAAATCTTTAAACTATTCTGAAACTAACCGAGTGATACGAGTTCCAACGTATTTATTATCATCTTCTCTCACCATCCATTACCCACAATGCCTTGTATAAACAGTTCTTGGCGATGCTAGACTGTGATAACCCCCTATCCACAATATTACTAGCAGAATGGGTCTTGTAACAAAATCTTGGGACATTTTTACATCTTGTAATCATAAAAACTAACGAATCAGAATATTATCAGGATAATGCAAACGTCAGTCTTTTATAAACTACATCGTGTAGCTTCGAGGAAAAAACCTCATATACGTTGCTCTGAACTCTAGTGGTGAGATCAGGTTAACTAGATGAGAAAGAGTACCCAGTTATGCATTTCAAGTGAATGTTTGTCTTTACTTGCCTGGGGTCCATTTCCTGTTTCACCTAGCTAATAACATACATGCCATTGAAATCAGCTAATATGAGATGGGTTTTGTGCACACTATCTTCGACGGTTAAAGTCGACGGCAGATTAGGATGCTCTTACATTTTCACACGGAAATAGCCGGGTATCAGTGTCATGTTTACGTTAAGGAAATATTATTTTGAACCATGTTGACGATGGCACAAACTAAAAAACTAAAATAGGTTGAAAATCATAGGGTCCCTATGTTTTCTTTCTTTAGACGTCTTGGAAACAACGTTGGTCATCTCATCTTGGTAACAACGTAGGTCATCTCATCTTGGAAACAACGTTGGTCATCTCATCTCTAAATGAAAGCAATAATGGGAATGAATATACTGAGTGCAGTCATAGCTATGACGTTCATGAGTTTTTTCATTAAAACACTACATTCATAAAAAAGTGTTTGAATACAGCGGCGCTGTTGATAGGAGACAGTTGTGTATATAAATTTGATCTCGGTTATACTTTAATGCCTAATTCATATATAAACACTAATGTAGATAAATGCTGCAATTGAATTTATGATAATATTATGAATATCGTACGTTTGCTTAAATTTCAAGTTGTCCTTTTGATGCAGTTCTGTGTACGCTTCGAGCAAAATCTACCGTAATTCTATTGTCTTACCAAAGGCATTACTGCAGACATTGCGGCATATTACCAACATGTACTGTCAAAATTTATCTCTGCATGTCAACCAAACGACATACCGTGAAACTTGATAGACGTCAGGTAGAAACACCTCAGGATCAGACTTTAAGGTGTATTACCTTAACACGTGCAATAGATCGATTCGGTATATGGTGGCTTTAGGCTGTACTGGGAATGGTTTTATTTAAAGCTGCAGAAGATCGATATTATATTGATACATATACACGTCATTCATTTAATACATGTATGGCCTAGATCCTGAAACAAACTGTGTTTAATCAGTCTCCAACATTGTTAGCTAGTAAAGTATAGCTAGACTGACAGTATACTCACCAAAGGTGAAAGGTCAAAGCAAATTGTGTAGCTCAGTAAATATACGCAGTGAAAAGAGGCACTGTATTTATCTTGGCCATATGCCACCTTGCAGATCGATTGAGTGCCCGGATCGCTCGAGGCAATTTCGGTTACGATGGAGGTAAACGTATTTCAAACTAATTAAAATCATGATGATAATTATGAAAACAAAGTAGAAAGTCTCAGAATCGATTATTGACTGTTGACATTTTGTAGGATGGCTAATTTTAATGTTATCTTTCCAGTTTTCTCTAAGCCCATGCTGCGTTGCAATTCTGTCGATGAATACAGAAGTTTACATAGAGGGAACATAGACCACTTAACAAATATAGCCTTTGAAAAGGTCGGCAATACTGAGCATATTAGGGAGCCATTCAAGCAACCGATGTCAAATGCATATAGCAAGCATGCTTTGATAAAACTATGACCTGAAATTATCTGTTACTCCATCACATCAAATAATCAAATAATCCTTAATTTAATGAAATGCAAGGTTATGCTACACGAGAGCAGTAACGTTTCTTTGTTGTAGAGTGTTTACGTTTGTCTGATGTTATTGCAGGTTGTCACATCGCCTTCGGAAGAATTTACAGCCTATCTAAAAAAATTACACGGACAATAGAAAGACACTGAATCTGTGTGACGTCAGATCAGATGAAACGTGTTTACAAAACATCCATTCATTCGACTGAATTAAATGGCAAAGGACGTGCATGTTGTATTCGTACATCTATTCAGAATATAACAGTTTGTATTAGTTTGCAATAATGTCAACTGAAATTAACTTCATCTTGTTCAACGACTGCAAGTTGATAAAATCGAGTAATTTTATCGAGAACTCTCAAGTCCTTTTACACGGATTTTAGAGTACGCCAATATAATTCCATAGAGCCTCAGGAAAGTTTACTTGATATAAGAAGATTGTTTCAAATTCCATGATCCGTCGACAATAACAGACGGTATAGCGTAGCTTTCCCTTCCTCTCGCCATGCCTACCTTTTGACGGCGTTTATGAGCGCCATTTCCACTTCGCACAGTACATACAATGTGAGTCATGTATGTGTTACAATGAATGGTCATTTTGATGCTATAAATAGTTATACGTGTCTCGATCTTGGTCTTTGTACGATGTGTGTAATGAAACCTTCAACCGACAAAGTGATATGTAGAACCTCGTTGTTACTCAGCCGTACCCAGGTTCAAAAGTCAAAGGTCACCATACCTATGCTTTCTTGGTTAAGCAGTGTAATATGTTGTGCCTCGTTCATATACACGTCTGCGCTTGGTTACTATAATTATTTGGGTCTCTTGCAAAAATTAATCGTATAAAACTTTGGTTCAACAAGGAAGACGAAAATCTCTATTTTCTGCGCCAGATGTTGTTTTCGTCGTCGAAATAGTCTTCAAACGTATAGTCGTACTGTAATGTACAGTTAGTTTATTCCCATGGGTATTTCGTCTGAGTGACCACATCAGTGTGAGCTTGACATGTATACTATGACAATTAACCACCGTCTGTTGAACTAAAACCGGTCATATTAAGGCTTTTATCAGGCTGAATTAAAAAAATCATCGTGACCCAACATTTGAGACATGTATTCTAGGTCAGTGAGTTTGATCGTCATTAAACACGAATAAAATGCACATGGCGTCATCGGATATCAGTTGAACAAACATCCTTACCTTTTTATGGGAACCGTTTCCACGCCTTGGGTGTGCAGATGTTGTTACGACGAAATTGATCTTCTCAGAACGTGATTATGCACAAATTCAAACTTTTGCATATTCAAAAGTTTCGAATGTAGATTGTTTATGCGAAACAACGCCGACATTGACCAGTAACAGCGTCTATGTCGATGACCCTGTGGTTGCGGTGGTATGAATGGCAAAGTATTTCGCTATAATGCACTGTGCGTGCTTCAGGTTCCACACTCGTCACTGGGCGACAATAGTGAACAAATAGTAGTCCATTGTTACCATTTTTCTATTAAGGTATTGTCCTATCTGCATTCGATTCATTACTTCGCTAAATGTCATCAAGTACGGCCACCGAGCTACCATGACAACGTGTCTATCTCTCTCTATGACCTTCGAGAGTGTCCCGTTTTGTGATGTGTAAGTTTACTTTTAAGTGTGAGACAGTCGATATTCGTCGATAATTTCTGATACATTGTAAAAATGAAACTACCTCCGAGAATTATCTAACACCATACAACATGTCCTCCAAGTGTTCATCATTTAAAGGGAAACAGTCATCGGAACTGCGCCTGTGCGAGTTTCTTGTTTACAAACAATTGCAATGTATTTCGTGCACGACGTCTAGGTACACCTCATCATCATAGCTGCAACATTTGAATTATTATTTGAATTATGACAGACATGTTTTAACTTTCATCAATTACCATCTTACCTTGGATACAGTGTTGCCATCGTTCGTATGGGTCCCATACGAACGCAGTTCCGACGACTGAAACGATGCATTTCAATTCCCATACAAAGGAATAGTCGTTAATGATACTGATAAGGACAAAATTAATTTGTTTGCCATATTAAACTATACCGGTTTTTTTTTAGTTTGCAACGGTGTTTACTGAACACGTGATAGGACGCCATTTTGAAGCGAGGCAACTTTTTGGAGACCTAATTTGAACATAGAGTAATGTACACACTGTGGAAATTAATTATTATTCAAAAAGGTTCACGTGCTTGATCAGAGAATCTTGGAAAGCAATACTCTAAACATATCGGCTGAAGACATTACCTTGGACAGAGACCATTTTGTTGAGGGCCACAGTCCCACAGTGGATAGAGGGACTGTGTGAGGGCTTATGCCACAGATTAAAAATGCAAAGGTTACGATACATCGTCATGTTGTTATATATACAACAAGAAGTTTTGAAATACATGACATATTAGAGTAAAATGACTTTTGCATCATGATTTAATCGCTACATTCCATCAGGGCTATGGAAGTAACGAATTACCTTTAAACGGTTCATCTATCTATCAGTCTGATAGTCTGTCTATACGTATGTGTGCGTTTATCTATCCATCTATATCTTGTCTCTACTTATTTTGGATTAGTTAATTTGCTAACTATAGAAGACATTTTTCTTGAACAAATGAGTCGGGGAAGGAAAGATAGGTTGTGAGCAGATAACAAACCTCAAATTTGCAGATGACATAGATTTAACGTGTGGAAAGCTTACCGAGTAAGATCCCAGACGTAACGCCGAGCTTTTATGGAAAGAAGACCAATGCAGAAAAAATAACGAAACATTGAATGCCGGGAAAGAAGAAATATATATATAGAAAATGAGATTAAAATAGCTGGAGAAAGGTGAAAACAAGCAAAAGCTTTCAAATAATTATGAAAGAGTTGAATCACATCAGACGGACAATCTCCAGAAGTAGACAAATACGATTATCACTTGAAATGTCATCTCTTGCGAATTAGAATCCTTGTGGAAAAGCTCAAAGATCAGGATATATAGAGCCATAACATTCATTGCAGTTTTGTAGGATAAACTAGGAGAGTAGTAACACGACGAAATCAACTGGATAGTGATATAGCATGAGCTTTCCAAGGAATGCAGTCTCTTTCATTTGATAGAATGAAAGTTTGAAGCAACTAACCATAATATATATGGAAGAAACAAGACGTGTACAGAGAAAAATCAAAAGGGCGGGATAGTGTTTTTAATACTGTGTCTACCTGTACCATTTGATGACTTGGTATTCGAGATATCCATTTTTTCATAGAGTGGATAGACCTACATCATCGGGAGAAGTTAAACTTACAAAGTATACTTTGAATTTGATAAATAGCAGGCAAGGTGACAGTACCCATGATTATTTTTCAAGCGTGATAGATGCACGCCTTCCAAGCTGATAGGGTTACAGTGATATCTATTGGCACATTACGGTACATGTCGTGAACGACTACACTCACACTTAGCCTACCATTCTAACAGCACTGAGGGTTAGGGAACGGATCGAAAATGTAATTTTGGAAGTCAAACAAAAAAATTACCATATCATACCAGACAAGTTGACATATTAATTAATCCGTTGCTCCGTCCATCGATGGCTTGTACAAGAATTATGAGGGGATGTAGAAATGAAATGAAACACATCTTAAATATAATTGTCTTACAAAAGCCGATAGCTGTAAATGTCCATACAGATTTGACAATACATGAAAATACTGAAAAACTTCCTTATGACACTGTCTCCTATCTTCTCCTTCACTATACACCATGTTTTTTATTACTGCCAACCGTTAAACTAAACTGAATCCCCTTGATATGGTCTACTATGTCAAAAGACCGTCCAACTGGCCACACTTGTACTGTTCTCTCCTAAGGCACATAGCCAGTATTCAGGTTGTCGACGCAGTATACAAATAATGTATTAGTTTACTGTTCTAATTATCAGGCACTGTCCCTTGGTTATTCCCACGGGCAGTCCAAACACCATTTATAATAACAGTTTTTTTACAGTTGTATTCACCTAAGTAGTTGAATTATTTATTTTATCAATATTTCATCATATATAACCCCATTACTGTCTGAAAGAATGTGCCTTGCTAGTTGCTATCATAATGGTTTATCGCGCATGTCTGCTGTTCTCTTGATCTTATCCATCAGACGACAATCCCATTCGTAGAAAACGTCCATACCTCTGTCGTTTTACAACACACGAAATGTCCATAACGTATAATAACAATTTCAAAACCCGTTTCCTCGTCAGACGAGAGTTAGAAAATATATTTTGTCGCTCATTTTATGTACAGAGAAGGCATATGAGAATATGATGAATTTGCAAGAATATAGAACACTGGAATCATACCTAGGGGGTTTTCAGTTATTATGACGGGTGAGTTGAAGGAATTTTCGGAGACTCACATTTTACCCCTGCCTTTTACAAACCTATCCTTCGGAGAGTCATGTTTTGAAACTTTTGCTGAAGAGGGTCATATTTTACACTTGCTAATTTTAAGATGGACACAAATTCTGTATGTGTTAGTCATAGTATTGAGAAACATTTTACAATTATTAGAAAGTCATAGCTGAGGGTAGGCCTTAGTCACAGGCCCTTGGAGTTGCCGTGTGGTATACATAGAGAGAAGGCCCCTTTTCTCCATGTACACTACACGGCAACTCCACGGACTTGTGGCCTATGTGATCTATATTAAGTAATTGTGTGTGCCTTTAAGCGTTGATTCGTTGACTATTGATGTTGATTGCACATAACAGTGAAATGACTTTTTAGACTTTTCATGAATAATCTAACCTCACGTGTTACAAAAAGTTCAGTCTAAAATACTGCCCTCTTGTGTTTCGCTTAATGTTGATGCTCAATCACGTGATGGACAAGGGCGAGTGGAGCTAGTTATAGAAGTAATGAGCCGAAATTTATCTTTTAGTGTCCTATAATGAGAAAATATGAAGTACAAAAAATCCCATGACAGAACACGACTAAGTTTCCAAAATGATACCATTGTAGCTCTGAGGCTCTCCTAAAACCCAGTCATGTCTTATATACAAATGTAAAAAACGACTGACTCTAGATCTGATGAGGCATCTATTGCACGCACTTCTTGTTTACCGGTGTTTTGATAGCGCTTAAAGGCCTGTGTTGGCACCAGGTTGTCTCATAAGAAAATTTACCCACTGGCTTACAATTTCAATGGAAAACAAAATGCTATCACACTTCTTGCAGATTGGAACAAAGGCGATCACAGGGATCGCCAAAAGGGCCTTTAAAATTAGTCGTAAAATTAGAAACCGTCAAATATGCAAACGCATAAGTGTAAACAATATTTGTTCATCTGTCTTCGATGTCTGTCAAAATCATTAAATTTTACGAAAGCAGCACAATTGATCGTACCTTTACCGTTGATAACAACCACCGACAGGTGCATATAGATGAATATAAAGTTTACGTGGCACTTGAAAACGTTTGGCAAGTGCAAGAACACTATAGCACGGCAAAACTGACCTTTACATCATTACCTTGGGTACAGTGCACCCTTTCTGTCTGCAATGAAATATCTTACCTTTTGTGACAACTGTTCATGAAATGATTTGACCAATTAAATACTTGCGGATGTTTGTCTATCACCGAATCCAAATGACCATCAGAGACATTCGAAATATGGGGTTCAAATTACTTAATTTGAGACTTTGTGTCAGATTTTCATGGTCGAATTTACAAATTGTCAAGGTTATAATCTTGGATCCATCATACTTGCCAATAACACTTTCTAAAATGAAAACCAACTATAGATGTTTTCATGTTTCAACTTTGTCGCTTTCATAACAGCTTGAGAAATAGCCTAGTCCGGCATTTCTGAAAGCGCTCGCATTTATCCTGATACATAGAGAGCAGCAAATCTGAGTAGCTTTCATTCATATAACAAACAAGATGGCGCTTCAAATGCTAAGCTGGCTGATGTTCTGGTTTTAAATGTTATGGTTTGAGTTACGATTTCAAGTATGCTAGATAGTTTTCTGAGTAGCCTTATCTTCAAGAACTTCCAAAGTTATGTTCTTTTTAATGCAATCTACATTTATGCGTTTATCTCGTTAGCTTTTCTCTCTTTGAAGCATCATTACCGCTTCTTTACAGTGTAAAATTAAAAATTACAAATTGCCATACCTCCTAGGCAATATACGACACGGCACGATGTGTTGCGTTCCATACGTAGCATTTCCCTCAATTCTTTATTGCCACATACTTAAACGAAGTCTGTACAACCTTTACAGATTACAGTGAGGATAAATGTTAAAACATGGCCAAAATGCGCTAGGTTGAGACTTTGCCTGGATAGAGCTGTCCGAATTTAGCCGTCTGTTTCGGGTGTCCATATATCAATGTATATTTTCTTTTCTATTCATAGTCAGTTTTCATAAAGAGGTATAAATAATGACCTTTAATTTGCATTATAGGCCTCCGGCCCTATGTGCTAAAGTAGTAACAGCAAAATACATTTTAGTCAAAGGAACAAGTGAAAATATATGAATATTTAAGTTTGTACAGTATCCATTTGAAGATCACGTCGTGCTTTGAAAGCAAAAAAAAAGAAATTTGCTGACATTACGGATAATCTCTGTGGTCTCAATTTGTAACAAACGTGTAAATTTAGAGAAGCTTGGAGGATTGTGGTAAAAGATGGGTATGTATTTCACTCTTAAATTATGATATAAGGGACAAACCAACAAAAATGAAATTCGTCCTCAATAGTTCTTTGGTCACATAAATACACTGTTGTACTCTTGGTAAATTTTCTTGTCTTCCTTCTTCTATAGCCCAGCTGTGACCGGATATACGAAATGAAGTCAGAAAGAGTCTAAACACAGTTTTCATTGAAATACAAAGATAGTTTTTCAAGACAAAGAGAAGTTTTAAACAATAAATATGAGTCAAGTCTATTATAGTTATTAATTGTGTCGTGCCCGTTATGGGTATCAGTTTTGCAGCTACCTAAGTCATGTGTGAATAACTGTATTTAACCTCAAACTTCCATTTTTTAGAAGAGCCTTTTCCAGAAGACCGCTTGGGATTGTACATTTTATCCTCTCCGTTTCCGGCAGTGTCTTGTCGTAAATTATCTTTCCTTTGTCCTTGCAATATCCTTACAATGTTGCTAACATCGAAATCGTATTTTCCTCTATGACTATACCGAAGCATGAGTGACAAATACCAGATGTTATCAGAGTTCGCAAATAAAGATTTGTCTGCAACGCCTGTCACACATATTTTGTTATTCCTTTGAAAGTGAAAGTTTCGAAAGTGTTAAACAAGACACCTCTGCACGAACTATCACATTGAACGAGTCATTAGGAAAAGCTGTATAAAGACTTGACCAGCTCTACAGAATCACTGAAACTAACAGTAAATGTGCAGAGGTCTGAAAGACCATTTGTTATGTCATCAGATTACTATATCATGAAATGTTGGTATGTAGACACTATGAAATCCTTCGTTTGTGTCGATTTCATGTGTCTGAGTTTAATACAAAGTTCAGGCCATCATTTAGCATTGCATTACCCAATGAACATGTTTGTTCTGAAAAGCTCTCTGAAAACTAGCCGGAAAAATATAAATTCGTAGAGCTATTAAATTATAAGTAGTGTCGATAGCGGATTTGGACACTTCCCTAATTCGACCATTACGACTTAAAGTTAGAAGTGAAGCCTATACAAATTGCACGACATGACATTCAAGCAATTCTGTGAAGTGTACGATAGAAGTTGCCTTATGAACGATATGATGGAAGGGGGACAGAGGTACCCGTTGGAGCAACCCTGTAAAGTGTACGATAGGAAGTTGCTTTGTGAACGATATGATGGAAGGGGGACAGTGGTACCCATTGCAGCAATCCTGTGAAGTGTACGATAGGAAGTTGCTTTGTGAACGATATGATGGAAGGGGGACAGAGGTACCCGTTGGAACAATCTTGTAAAGTGTACGATAGGAAGTTGCTTTGTGAACGATATGATGGAAGGGGGACAGTGGTACTCGTTGGAACAATCTTGTAAAGTGTACGATAGGAAGTTGCTTTATGAACGATATGATGGAAGGGGGACAGTGGTACCCATTGCAGCAATCCTGTAAAGTGTACTATAGGAAATTGCTTTGTGAACGATATGATGGAAGGGGGACAGTGGTACCCTTTGCAGCAATCCTGTAAAGTGTACGATAGGAAGTTGCTTTTTTTGTATTTATATTGTTTTATTGGTAACATTTTCTTCAGTAACATGAACTTAAATTAAAATGAAGTACAGTGCTTAGTTATCTACAATTTTGTGTAAAATTGAAATCCATTTGTTGCAATGTCTCTCTAATTTGTCTTTTTCAAGAGCTATTTCGTACTCTAGATGGTAGTTGAATTTCACTTGCAACATAAAAGCTGCAAAGTGTGGTTTACTCTGTTTCATTTTCATGGCATAGATGTGTCTTTTGGCTAACAGTAGCAAGTGATTATGAATGTCAGAGCAACCGTCAACACCAAAGAGCACTTCATTTAAGTTATGTCTCGTGAACAAACTGAGAGATGCCTCGAAAAATGTGTGAAACTCGTTCCAGAAGGTCTCAGTGAATTTACAGGTGTAGAAAAGATGATCTAGTGTCTCGTTGCTGTTTTGGCAGAATGAACAGAGCGGTGATTGGTCCATGCCTCTTCTAAATAGATCGTAGTTTGTGTATAGAATATGATGAAGAAGTTTCAACTGGAATTCACGTGTTTTTGTGTCTATGGCTACCTTAAATGGTAGACTATATATGGGAGACCATGGTCCAGTAAAGTCATATTCTCTTTCATAATAACGTTCATTAATTGGACTTAGTTCCTCTTTACTGTAAATGGCGTTTCTGATGCTCTCCCTGGTAACTTTGTGGGAGGGTCGAAAGTTACAATTAAAAAACACATATTCATATTCATCTTTAAACACCGGTTCTACCAGCAATGGCTCTGGCCACCTAACTCTGAGACATATAAAGAAGGAGGACTTCGTTCCCTTGGAGGTTTTTGTTGGTTAATTTTTCCCATGACAGATACCCCTCCTCGGTAAGTAAATCAAATATTAATTCAAACCCTTTCTGTCTTAGCTTTGGATTATAGACAGAATGCCCTCCAATTAGAACATTTCTGTTGTTCCAAATTGTTTGACAAGTAATGTCAATCTCAGAGTCATTGACCGCAACATTGCAGACCGACCAGGATTCAAGCATTTCTTGGTAGAATCTCGGTAGGGGGTAGGGCAGGCTGAGTGAGTTAAAATCGAAGTTACACTTGAATAGGTACTTTCCACCCACAGATTTTAGGCGATGGTCTAGAAAGAGTTTCCAGGGGTGCTCTATGTTTTCATCTAAATACCTTTTAATAAGGTTTATACGCATAAGCTTTGTGTAGTTTTCACATCGGGAGCCTTTAAGCCCCCCTCTGAGACCCCTCTGACCATTACCTTTCTGGTTATTCTATCTTTCCCATTCCAGAGGAAATTGAAGATAAGCTGTTTCAAATCTCTTAAGAATTTCAGGTGTTATTGTTGTCATTCTCATGACGTAATTAAGTTGTGATAGGGCGAAGGTTTTCAAAATCGATAGGAAGTTGCTTTGTGAACGATATGATGGAAGGGGGACAGTGGTAACCATTGCAGCAATCCTGTAAAGTGTACTATAGGAAATTGTTTTGAGAACGATATGATGACAGGGGGACAGTGGTACCCGTTGGAACAATCCTGTAAAGTATAAGATAGGAAGTTGCTTTGTGAACGATATAATGGAAGGGGGACAGTGGTACCCATTGCAGAAATCCTGTAAAGTGTACGATAAGATGTTGCTTTGTGAACAATATGATGGAAGGGGGACAGTGGTACCCGTTGGAGCAATCCTGTAAAGTGTACGATAGGAAGTTGCTTTGTGAACGATATGATGGAAGGGGGACAGTGGTACCCATTGCAGCAATCCTGTAAAGTGTACAATAGGATGTTGCTTTGTGAACAAAATGATGGAAGGGGGACAGTTGTACCCGTTGGAGCAATCCTGTAAAGTGTACGATAGGAAGTTGCTTTGTGAACGATATGATGAAAGGGGAATAGTGGTGCCCATTGGAACAATTCTGTGAAGTGTACGATAGGAGGCTGGCTTTCTGCACTATATGATGGAAGGCAGTACTGGCTTTTCGTCTCCCAATACAGAGAAGTAACAGTTAGAGGTGAAAAGACATCTCCATTTGCGTCCACCATTTTAACTTTAATTGATCGTATCGAATATGCCTTGGCCAATTTGATATTATCAGACTTGGTCAATCCCTGCGTACACTGTCATTGGGTCAGCTAATATATATTTAAACTTTTGTCACTGGCATGAAATAATAAACATAGGCTATGCGAGCAATAAACTGAAACAGTATGGTTCTTATTTCTACCGTAATAAAACGTATCCTGGACATAATATCTCATTGCAAGCATTTCCAGACTGAGAAACGAGTCAGTTAGTGTGAGATTTTGTAACTGGGAGCCTCAATGGTCGTGGGGATAGCTAGAAAAACCAGAGGGCGCCATGTCTTATTGAGACCATTGTAAAAGTATGGAAGTAACTGTCTGACTTTCCATTGACATCATATTATGTCAGTTAATTAGATACAACTCAGTAGAATTCACTGTCATATGTCTTTGATCATAGAGTTATTATTCTACAGGAACACAAGCTCTGAAGTTTTGGGAAAGGTCGACTTTTAAACCAAAACTGAAAACATCGATATCCACAGTTAATGACGGGTCAGAATTCATTACACAGGTTGAAATATCGAAAGCAGGTTCGATAGTTGCGACAGTAGGCAAGCAAACTACGTTGATATCTGAAAAAGTATGTCATTCGTTTTACTCGACTTTATTGTTCTTTTTTAATAAACTGTTGCATTAATGTTTGAATTGTGAAGCTTTGTAGACGAACTGACAAAGTTAGACTGTTTCCTTGATTATTGACGACGTGGACCGCACTCCCTGACGTAACGCCTTCTTTTATGCTAGAATTCATCAAATGGTAAATCTCTGAATCATCAACATAACGGATGCACCTACAGTTGACTAATCTGAGTTGACAGCCATGTCGTGTAACTGGTCTCTATCAAATATTTACGTATTAATTTAATTCACATTATTTCTTTCGCATCAATTTACCTATTTCCAGTGACACAGCAGATAAAGTAAACCCCAATACGGACGTAATCTTCCTTGGGATTTCCGGAAAGTCATATAAATCATACAAACAGACACAAAATCATAAAAATCGTAAACCTGAAACAAATTGGAAACAATAAAAAGGTAATTTACAGTCCTTATGGTACACAAACCAATACGTTTTGAAAATCTGATGTTCGACTCATGTAATGGACGGTCTGTTAATGATCAGAAATGATAATTAGCACTTTCCTTGTATTCGACGATACCATGAAAATATCTAAAAGGTAATTTCGTCTTGTTAAAGATGGAATACATTGGAGAAATCCAAGATAGGACTTTGTACAAAGGCACACTGTCGATATTTCAACAAAACAAAAAAGTGTGACATCCTGAAATCTGAGTGTATCGTTGGAGTGACTCTTACCTATCGTAAATGTATGGTTAAACTATAATGTACGGAAGTAAAATTAAAATAAACATTTGGCTCACAGTAATTTCTGTAAACACTATTTCCCTTCGTCGAGCAGAATGTGTTTATATTTGAAAACACGTGACAAGCTTTGTTACACTATTGAGACCACAAATTTGACACTTTGGTGTGACCTTCCTTTTCATTCGTTGAGGTTAAACCTATAGATATCCGTAGAAAATACCGAGATTTAGCCCTATCGGCATGAGAATCATTTAATAATCCCGCACTACTCTTATCGGAAAATAAATCCGCAAGATAAGGCTACACAAACTGGACTTGTCAGTGAAGCATTAAGCAAAGAGTAAGAATGAAATCGCCTTTCTTTGTCAGTGATTCCGTACTCTGTTTATTGTAGCAACGGCAGATCCAAACGTGCATTGTGTGTTAGTGTGGATCTCGTGCCAGTGTTTTACATCTTTGGGAAATACTTTGTGCTGAATTCTTTTGTTTGTCTGGGGAATATTTTGGAATACTATCAAAAGTTCAATATTTCGCGGTAGATGTGTTATAGCAAACGGCTGTTCCTATGGGTAATCACAAGGAATTTAGTAATCTGGTTGTTGTTGTTGTTGTTCTCTGGTAAAATTCAATAACGCTATTTTGGTGTTGTTGTTGTTGGCTAAATCACATCGTTGTCGCTGCAAGTACACGTGAAGGGATTCCATCATATTTTGGCTTGCAAAGCTGTAAGTACCGGATAGAAGACCGAACGTTATACTCATTCCCATGAAGATATAGAAGGAAAGCAACCATCGGTCCTATACTCGATACCTTCCCGATGCCTGATTATTGTGGCGTTCAGTTACACATATTCGAACCGTTATCAATATGAGTTAACAATAACAGCTACAACATATTAATGTTCTTTACTTTTATTAGTCCCCTGTACGGATTTATGAAAAAACTTATTTTCTTGGATTAACCAAAGTAGTAGGAATAATAATAATAATAATAATAATAATAATAATAATAATAATAAAGAGCTTTATAGAACGCCATATTTCCTTAAAAGTTAATAGGCGCTTTACATGACAGTAAAAATCACAGTAAAAATACTTACAAAAATGCAGTCAAAACACGTATACAAAATTTAAGATGCTAAACTCAGATATTGTAAACCATTTAAAAAGATGGGTCTTCAGTTGTGTCTTAAAAGTCACCAGTTTATCACATCGTCTAATATCTAGGGGGGGGGGGGCTAATTCCATAACAAGGGTGCAGCATTTGCAAAGGCACGTTTACCATAGGACAACTTACAGGGTCTAACTCAGTTCCAGAAGTAATTTGGATTTTGAGCGGAGATTTCGTGTTGGTTTGTATAGATGTGGTGGGGCCTGTCCATTAATTTATCGCTTTATATGTAATAAGTAGTTACTTGTATTTAATCCGCTCAGATATTGGAAGCCAATGGGGATTCTGTAAAATTCCTGTTATATGATCGTATTTTCTGGTTTTAGAGATCAAGCGAGCAGCAGTATTGTGTATCTGTTGAAGTTTTCTGACAGTATGGGAATGCCATACATTAAACTGTTCCCTTAGTCAAGCCTCGATTTAACAAGCGAATGGACCAATAGCTTGACTGTATCATCAGTGAGATATTTTTTTAGTTTCTCATTTGTGGCGAGTGATGGCGGGACTGTTGTTTAACTTATTCAACACTTTGCACGTGTCCGAAATTTGTAGAGAATTGTTTTAGCAGTTCGTGACTACCTTCCGAATAGGATATTGTTTCAACATGCTCTCTAAACGACTCTCATATACATTATACCTGCGGACCTCTACGTGCTGGGTAGTCATGACGTACGCATGCACTCCCTCAACGGTTCAATCCCCAAACAATACAATCCGATACATCAATACAGTTTTCAAACTTAAAAACCATTTGATTACAGACTTATTCGACGGGTTAGAGTGCCATCGGGATTTCCCTTAGATCATTCACACTGTGATTGGTCAAATTGGTATTTTTGTCCTACAACATGGGCCGACCCAAAGCGCGTCGGAAGCTTTCGGAAGATATATCACCATTGTTATAGCATATATATTCTTACCTGTTAAACAAGTCCTCTGATTAATCTAAGAATGAAAAATAAAGAATTAATTGCCACATGTCTTGAACAGCTTCTGCTGAAAGAGATAAAACATACATATCAAAGTTTCCTTCTCCACTTTCAAAATGTATGGTGGCATTGACTGTGCGCAGAACAGTTTGAAATCTACAATTGACTGAAGCTGAAATATGGTGTTTAACCACAAACAGCTGTAGAACTCATCACCATCAACCACAGTTGAGTTTCAAGAGGCGCACAAAATGTGGTTAAAATTACATGATACAGGACAGGAAACCCTAAAACCGCAATATATGAATGAAAGGAGAGATTAGGGCGAACTGATAACATTGGTAGGGGAGATGACAATGATGATGATGATGATGATGATGATGATGATAATGGTGTTTTTATGAGTGTTCTGATGTGGATGACATGTGAGTGAGAGAGCTCGAGACGAACCTAAATACTAACAAAAGTTATCATTAAACGAGTGAAAATGATAGCCTATAGCTAGTTTTGATCAGATTAGCTAGAATGCCAATTGTATATTTAGTGCAACTATGAAATCGCATTTTCAATACCTAACAAAGTACGATTTTTCCGTAAAACAGAAGGATATCTATTGCCTGCACAGGCAGAACCTCTCAGAGGTCGATTGTATACATGCTTAATAGATATTCACACATATTTATTTATCCAGGTAGTAGCTAGCTCATTGTCTCACTTGCCAATCAATCAAACCGCCGGCAAAAGTTATATCTTGATTATCTTGGATGGAAAGGCCAAGGGGTGGACTATTCGATGACCTGGGAAGGGGAGGGGGCCTTGAAGATGGATAGAGATGAATATTTTTCTTCCTCCCTGCTCACTCGGAATTATTTTCAACTTGCCCAATTCCGGCAACTTTTTTGATCCCCTCCCAAGGAATTGTTTTTAGTGTGCGCGCACCTCACTGTCAATATTCCGTTTTCGTTTGTTAAAATCTACTAGCATTTATTTCCATGATAACTTGGTAAAGAAATGAACATCTGCACACAAAGCTGACATCTAACTGTAGCTACACAATATCTGCTTCAGGAAGTTGGAAAGAGAATGAAAGGAACCTTTACTATTACGATTACTGATGCAGGGTGAGATATTTGCAAAAGAAGTAATTATTGGAGTCGGTCTGTTAAAATGACGCTACCACTGTGTAGCGATTTAATTATAGTTTTGTTCTGGGCTGTAATTCCATACAAACGCAATAGAGTTTTTAAAGACATCATTAAGTTCAACAAAAATAATCCAACAACTGGGGGAAGTAAGGAGGGACTATCCCCTTCCTGGCACAGAAAATTTTGAATATTACAAATTAAAATGGAATAATTTGATGGTCATGTTGGAGTGTTCTGAATATGCAATTTTCATGACTTCAGATTATGTTGGACACAAGATTATTCCCGAGCATCGCCTTGTCGTCAAAATAGATGAAAATCAAAATAGAAAAAATCCTGATAGGAAGAGCAGCGTCAATTTGAAAACTTTTTCAGCATTCCTTTCTGTATGTCAAGAAATGGAAATGCATCCTCTGTATATGTATGTGGTGCAAACGATTTCTAAAGTTGCATAAAATTTTGTAATACGTGGGCTCTAAGTGGGGTTATCTTTATTAGTTTAGATGAGGTGTATAGTTTGGACATAGTTTGGAAGACAAAATGAATATATCATTATATAAACATACAAAGACATTTAAGAAGGGCTATTGGAAAATGATAATTACCAAGCTTTTCTAACCGTTGTCAAATCACATTGCGAATGTTGTGCTTAAAACTTAAAAAAGAGGCACTATAGACATAGCATTGGCAGTGGGTGCGAGAATGTGGGTGCCTAAACTGTCAAGAACAACTGTGGACATCAGACATCTGGTGCATGGTATGTCAAGCTGCAGTTGAACATTGAGTATTCCAGCATGCTTTGGGGAGTAAGATACAAAAAGTAAAAATGTCAAATTGAAAAACTGGATACATTTTCAACAAGAGGAAATGTATGAGCAATAATATATAAAGGAGCCTGAAAGTCTGCTGAAAAGTAATATCAAAAATCGAGTTATTATGATAATGAAGCGGCAAAAATCGTCCATTATTTCTTTTACTTCGTGTCTTGGAATCTTGTTAATTTTTACAGCCATCCGTAGCAAGAATGATTTTTCAAATTGTTTTTCGAAATCTTCCTCCTGGGCCACCACCAGGATTTCATCCAATGGTCCACGCTACGCCAGGTCGCATAAGGGACTGGTGAGTTTCTTCAGCCTGGGGGGTGGGGGTGGATTCATGGGGGTCACCCTGTTTTTGACTTTGGTGATGGGGTCACCATGTTTTTGAAATCCCCAATAGGAGGGTCAATGTGTTTTTGAATGTCAACACGGGCTAATACCAAATAAAATAAAATAAAATACCAAAATACCAGTCTAAAATACCAGCCACAAATTCCATCAATCAGTTGCATTTTTCGGCGCGCCCTTTGGACACATAAGCTTAATTATCATGTATCAGACATATATTTTTCGGCGCGTCCTTCGGGCGCGTGACTTAAATATATAAATACATATGTATCAGAGATATCTGGATGTTGACTATTTTACGGCGCGCCCTTTGGGTGCATATCAGATAGATACATGTCAGAGATTTCTTGATTTTTGCAAATTGAAAGTCTGTTTGTTTTGCAAAGTGTACTAATCATTATAAAATCTGCAGTTCATATGAAAAGCATTACAAATCCTTATCCTTTTCTGTTTTCTCTCTGAGAATTCAGTATACGAAAGCAACATGCACAAATAAGCTTATTTCACATTACATTTGATAGAGTGACTTTAGAAAGAGAAAAATGACAAGATATTTTTCGTTCTCATTGATGCAACTATTTTCCTTTATGTCACAGGTTTTCAAGTAATAGGTGTTTTTCTGAGTAAAATGATAGTCAACAAAAGGCAGTTTTTGTCATTACTAGCTGTGCTTTTATGGTCACAACGTTAAAAGAAAAGGTCTTCTCAGACACTATGCACATCAGACATGGCTACAACATATAAAAATGGCTCTATATGGCTTCTCATCAGGAGAAGTACTTGGATGACTGGCAACAGTCTAATTACCAAATGAAGTTTAATGACTTACTGATTTTTTCTCTTTGATATTAGTAATTGACATCCATTTATGTACAACAGTTCTGGACATCTGGTTTTGCATAGAAGGTGTGAAATACATTTAGGCCTACAGCTCATTCAACACACTGTACTCAAAACTTTTGAATTGAAACTTTGAAATTCCTATCTTACAACTGACATGTCAACAAGTTCACAGAATGATTGAATGTTTAAAATATACATGCATACATACATAGATACATACATAGATACATAGATACATACATACATACATACATACATACATACATACATCAATATATATATATATATACCCTATATATATATATATATATATATATATATATATATATATATATATATATATATACCCTATATATATACCCTATATATATACACACACACTCATTATCTTATGTTTTCTGAAGGAACGGTCGAGGTCGAAAACTGATCTAAGCTTACCTTTCAGTCTAGTAGGTCACGTGTGGACAACATCACGCCTCTAAAATCAAACACTGCATTCGACAATTTTAATGAAACGCTCACGGGCGGCTGACGCTATACTTCTCTTTGAAAGAACCGCCCCAAACCACCTCCCTCCAGTGTTACTGCCCCATATTGAAGTTTCAAAGGCCAAGCTGCAGCTGCCGCTGTTTACATCGACATCGTGAAAATCAAAGTGCGCATGCTCACATTGATTGCTGAATCTAAAGTATGGCGGCCTCAGGTGATAAAGTTTATCTGCACGCTCCCAATGCCACTGTATGAATCACATCGCACTGCCTGATCAGTCTTTTATGGAATATTTTCACCAGATCATATGGCAGTGAAAATGATCTCCCTATCGTCTTTTTCAGGTAAGATAACCTCCATTCTTTAGCAGTCGATATACAAACCCTCAGCACTGCGCTGGAACTGTACTGTACCGTACGGGCCCGCTGTCATGTACACTTACCGTTGATAGGGTTGGGGCAGTTAAGTAGCGGCAACACAAACATGCTTACATTTCACCGTTACAGTAAGAGGGGAGGGGCTGTCATCACAACTTAATGTTGTACATATTACGCATGAATCGCACCAGCCGAATAGCCTCAACATTCTGAACTGACCTGACTGGTACGAGTTATGTTCTAACGGTGATCGGTGTGTTATGAAATTACCTTCAGGATGTCATCAATGCGAGATGAGACAACAAAATTTATATTAATATATTATTTGTGATTGTTGTATCAGTACCGTTGCGTCCGCCACAGTCTGCTCCTGTGTTTGTTGTTGCAGTTGGAAAACTCTGTATGTAAAATTGAAGCATTATGTTTATGCCTATTGTCAAATCGCTCGGACCACCATGGCAGATACTGAGATAGCGAAAGAATCGCGGCATTTATTGAAAACATGATTCTTTTCACAGAACGATGGCTAGCGTGAAGTTAAAGGCGTTTCGTAGCTTCAGTCTAAGAGGCAACGCCAAGTCAGTTGAAGAGAAACCAGAAAGACCGGAACAATCAATAGATTTATTTGGAATTCAGCTAGAGGTAACGAAAATTAACAACTATTTTAATTTCAATCGATTATTACCGTTACACGTAATAGTCAACAACATAAAACATCGATTTCTGGGAACAACCTATTGTTTCCATGATGTTATCTCCCCAAACTCCTTCAATTAGTTGTTCATATGATCATGGAGGTCGTGCATCCTTCCATGACCCGGTAAACTGTCTGTCGTGCTCCAGCTGATAGGTATAGTTGTACGGTATGTAGTCTTGGACAACCGACAAGTGTTCCAGACAACCAGATTACTATGAGATAAGTGACAGATGAGAGCCCGGCAATAAGAACACACATGGAATACAACCATTTGGGAAAAAAATGATTTTATCTGAACAATAACTGACTAGCAATACCTTCCATCTATCTAATGATACTATTATTCGAGTTGTTTACAAAGCAAAAGGCATGTATTTCAAGGACCTTGGATAATTTCTGAAGCTCCTATCAAATCAGGCTGATAGTGCAATTTTTTCGAAGGAAGTAATTTGCGTATGCAACATGTCTTTTCCAAGCTTGAAATAAAAAAAATTTTAACAAGGTTTTTAAAAGGCAAATATCCTTGAAAAATCAATTGACATCTCAGAAATTTAAAGGATACCTGTGTTTTGTTATATAGGAGAGTAATCTAGTCTTAGAGTATGTCATTTATAGGTATCTTGGATGAGATATGATAAGCATTTGATGTATCAAACTTCCCCACACATGAAGACATGTTGTTACTTCAGCCATATGAGTAAAAAATGTCAAAAATGTTATAGTGAGACTCATTCATGAAGTGAGGCACCATCTTAATATCCATCTCATCCTATATCCCATAATGCATTGCTGTAAAATATACCAACTTTTAGTGGATGCAATAGGGTTGTTTGTGTGATCATGACCAGTACTTGAACACCCAAGTTATCCTAGTTTAATTCAATTTATGGTAAAAGCCTTTTAGTTTTTTGCACAATTTCAAAGACACTAAGAAAAATCAAAGTCTAGATTTTAGTTCATAGTAGACTCAGTTGGCCTTGGTGTTGACATTCAATGTACGTTCAAATCAGTGTACTGGGATTTTCATGTTTCTATCACCTTCCAATGCTTCGTGGCTTAATAATCAATTCATACATTGCTTGTAACGCTACTATACTGAAAAGTATAAAGATAAATAGGAAGTGATTGGTAGGATATTGACATGAATAGAACCATGTAACATGTAATTGACCAAGGCACACAATGTATCGCTTCTTTGCTAGTTTACTTACAAGTGCTGATTGACAAGAATGCATATTAAGATATGTTCATGGGATATGTCACCACACTTGATATTATCTCTCTCTCAAGCTTCCACCATTAGAAAGTCATGTATTGGATTTAAATAGTAGACCTTGTAATGTGCATCAAAATTCAAGAAAATGTGAATTGTGATCGATATATTCTAGTGAGGGGAGATTTTTAAATTAACTCACATATTGTTATGTGTTCAGAATGTCTAAGCTAGGTACCAATGTTAGTAACTGTGGAATTGAAATCAACCACCTGTTGATCTTCAGCTGACATAGTTTGATTACCAAATGTTGGACTGCTGTCTGCATAAAGATATTTTCAAGTATTTTTGATTTAAAGTAAAATATTCCATCTTTGATCTTCATTGAATTTGTTTAAACTTTGGCAAATTTTAGATTCATTGCAGATATGTATAAACAGATCTATGTAGATTATGATATTGAATATTTGCTTGTTTCTTAGTTGTCACACTGATTAACCCATACTTTCTGGTAACATACCTGAATTACCCGTATGTATATAGGAGTTTAGGATGTAGAGGGAGAAGGGTCATCATGCCAAATAGATTCATCAATAAAGTAATTGTATGCCATGGCTGTTAAAACAAATAAATAGTAAATTTCATTGTTGTTTTAGTTAAGGTTCATTAAAATGCCAGAAATCTTGGATTATACAGAAATGGCTGCATAGTCTGAGTCTGATCTGTATCAAGATCAAGTAGTTCTATATATGATGAAACTTAAATCTTAGAGTAAACACATTCAATTGAATATCGTAGGTACATTATATTCATCTTGTGATAAATTATCAGGGAAAAGCTATGACATTTCACTGATAAATGCATATTTAAATCTATCCAGAGGATAATTTGTGTAAAACACATTGATGAAAGTCACAATGAAAGATGGCTTCTTGTCTTCAGTAGTGAATCCAACAAAGTATGTACTGAAAAACATAGCAGTGTTGTAGTCATTGATATATTTCAGAGGAACAACTCAGAATTTTATCAGGATACAATGTGCTTCATTGTTTTCATTAATATTTAACTTCAGATTTGATGAATAGTTGATGATTGATTGTCTGTTTACCTGTGTGTAACATACTCAGTTATGTCAATATTTATTCTTTTGATTAACAATTTTGCTGCCAGAATGTTGAATTAAGTATGATTCTTGATAAGGACATGCAAAGGTCTGAACGGAAAATGTTGAACTTGAACTTGTCAATCTTTGAAATGTCAGGAAAAAACATGACAGTTCGTTAATGACAAATTATACAAAGCAAAAGTTGTTCAATGTCTGCATATTTTAGTTAAATTAAATGAGAGTTTCTGTAATAGTAATAGCTAGGATTTAACAGATAAACTTTCATCTCAAATCTGCCAGCTGTCTCAGCAGTGTCTGCAGTGTGAGCACACAGAACAAACGTAAATTGTTACTACATGTTGGAAAGTGTAGTATTTGTTGCTTAGACAGTTGCATCTGAGTTAAATACCGGTACTGATCATAATTATGTCAACAAGATCACAATTGTTTGTCAGTCTGATACACAAATCAAACCATACATGTATTGGTCAATACTTTAATGTAGCACCATAACTGTATTCCCATGGTGTTTACTTGAATTCCCATAGTTGTTAATGGTATTCAATGGTGTTTACAGAACTGTTTTCCTATAATTGTTTACAGGACTGTATTTCCATGGTGTTTACAGCACAGTATTTTCAATGTGTTTACAGTTACTTCTGTCAAGGCAGAATAACTGCCTTACTTTATCAGTATTACAATATTATTAGTTGTAATGGTGTCTATGCAAGCCAGGCTGTGTTAGGTACCTTCCCCCAGTACAACCCTTTATCTCTTTAGTGCCTCAAGGCTGTAGCTGGCATAATGAACATGCCCTTGAGTAGTTGGAAAGACATACGTATTAAAGAGATTTAGTGGGAAGCCATTTGTGAAAGTCCATGTTGTATTCTATTCATTTGAGTTCAGGAGGATATGGCCATGCATGTCATTGTGTGCCACATGATGGCTGTTGGCACACTGGCTGTGATTGGTCCATGAGTAGTTTGATTGCGCAGCTAGAGTAAATGTAAAGTATACCTAAAACTAATGAGGCATTAATTGCACTGACTTTGATATTGGTGAACTGACCTCCCCTAAAGCTCATTAATTAGCTCAGTTTCAGAACATTGAACAATGAAGTCAGGTAATTAAAATGTAGATCAGCTTAATGACATTTGTAATGATAATACAAATAAGCCCATTCGTTTAATTGTGATGCCAATGGCCAAATTAGCAAGGAAAATCCAGTGCAGAGAAGCTTGGTAGTCCTGTATAGAGCGCTATGTTTCCCCTCAATTTATTTGGTGATTTTACTCTGTTGAACCACAGTCCCTCCACCAAACTGTGGTTGAACCCACCGTATGGTGGTTTTACTCTGTTGGACCCATCGAATGGTGATTTCACAGGCTAGACGAAACTATTCAGTGGTCCACCGACTCGAATGATTGGATGCTCATGCAGTTCAGAGTTGAAGTTCCAGTGTGTTGTATGTGTATGACTTTGAATGATTCTATTGACCTGTGAGTACACTTAAATTTACACAGAATTGCTAAAATGCCTTTCACCGAGTTGATCAGATCAGAATGTGTAACTTATTTGTTTGTGTAAAACATATCACTAATGCAGTTCTATAGCAACCTTACTCTTAAATCCTGGTGAACAGCTTTCCAGTTAATTCATTCATTATGAGAGATCTGCCAAGACAGCTGTATAGAATCACAGCAGCATGGATACCAGGTACAGCAAATAATATCATGATTCCACAATATGTTGCATTGTCATCTTCTGTTACACTTAGCTTTACATGTCTCTACATTCCCCATCTTCTGTTCAAGTTGGTTTTACGACAACTTGCATTTAAAAGTCCAGATTCTCTCTCTCACATTGAAGGACTCTTGGCATATTCTTACTCTCTAGTGCAATTGTGCTGTAACATATTGAGATTGTTCATTGAAGTTCTGTGACCCTGGATTGCCAATTGGTTGGAATGTTATACTCTCAATGAGAATGTGTGTAGTTTTCACTTTACTTGTAACTTCACTGAGTTGGCTGTATCTTCATGGCCAGTCAAGCAGAACCCTAATCCAAATACACAGGCACACACACATAAAGTAGGACAGATTGTCAGGACTGCCTGCTATTGTTTGCTATTCTACTCTGCCATGCAATCATATCAGCCTCAGGCCATGGATGCCTGTAAGTTACCTTTGATTAATACCAAGCACAGAAAGATTGGCCTTTAAACAGTAACTTCCCCTATAAACCTGGATTATTGTAAATCTATGCAAAATTTTAATGTAAAATAGCCACTCTACTGATCGGACATGCTGTGTTTGGTCTGGGAATCCCATAATTTTGCCATGTTTTAGGCGTTCATAGTCATTGACTCTTGCATATGATGTCTGTGAATATATAGCGACTAAACTTGAGTCAAAAATAAACTGAAAAAATGTTCCATTTTTTGTTTGAGAACGCATATGTTTCAAAATGTGTTCCCTGTACGACCATTTGACCCCTCTTTGCATATGTGACAAAATTGCCCTAGATGATTATTCAAATTTATCACACAGTCAAAGTGATGCTATGAGAATTCAAAACTCCTTCCCAGTGGATACAAATGGCTGCATCATCAGAAATCCCCCCATTGTTCACTCACGGTCCTGTAGCTTCCCATTTTATCTGAAAACTTTTCTATCCAGCTAAAAAGCAGTGAAAGCACAATCTCTCAGTCTACCGTTAAGTTAATGTCTATCACTGGCATTAACATGTACATTGTATACCGGTATGTGCATGTAGCTTGTAACCTTGAGTAAGTTTTGATGTAAAAATACATAATAAGATCAATTAATTAATTGATTTAAGATCATTGTTTTGAATAATGGTGCCATGTGTGAATAATTTGAATGATTGTCCACTGTGCATTATTTTAAAGCGGTAATTACCTGTATATAATTACATTCCAAAATATCTCTTTTGTGTCCATAGTTGTAAAGATAAGTTATTGATTGATGGATCCTACTGGTCTTTTTTATGTACATTCATACCATGTAGATTGTGTAATTGACACAATGAATAGAGGTATAGTGTGTGTTAAAATGAAATTAAATGTCAACAATGTATACATTTCTTAATACCACCATGTCATGGCATGTCAGCTGTGATGCAACATTACCAATTGTAATGCTAAAGTATGCTTTAATGAACATCAATTAATCAAACTCCTGTGAGATTATTTGCGGGTAGTAGTGGCTATAGACTTTGGCTGCATTCACAAAATACTGGTATGTGTGTTGGGGGGGAGAGGGGGGTGCTGGAGGAATTGCGATTGACATCTCTTTTTTTTCAGATCGCCCCTCAATACCCAAAAAATATTTCAAATCCCCAATCCATATGATCAAAATTTTTCAAGTCCCCCTAAAACTACCATATAGCCAAATATTTATTAGAGATGTACGCACAGAAGAAACAAAACTGTATTGCGCATTCTGCTTGCAGATGTTCAACTGTACCTTTTATGAGGCACGCATAAATAAATATTCTGTAGTAGTTATAGAAATGTCAGCAGCAGGTTATTTTGATGTAATAATGGCAAATTTAGAATTAAGAATCTATACTGTTCACAAGTTTTTCTTTTGTATTAATGTACAGTGAGAATGTGAACATTTCATTCACTGTATGAACTTAGATAAATGGTTTTACATATTGATTTTAAGTGATTTTCATGGAAAACAGTCACTTTCATCATTGGTTTGTAGAAAATCAAGCATGCTGATCCTATCTTTTTTCTTTAATTTTTGATTATTCTAATATGCTGTAATCAAAATCCTTCATTCATTCAAAAGTATGGCAATACTTTCAATTTTTCTGATCATACCTCCTCAAGCAAATAATATCACAAACATAAAATTTTGATACGTTTTCAGTATTTTTGCTTTTTGTGTCAACTCCAATCTCTTATTTTACATTGTATCATATTCAGTATTCAGCTTATCAACACAATCTGCATATACCGGTATGTTATGTACATTAACATTGCTGTCAGTTGCATTTCAGTCTAGCCATACATTGAGATGTCAATATACGATAACACTACTGCATATTCATACTCAAGCTGTGTAAACAAACTTAAAGCATATCAATATGATTTAACTATAAAAAAATGATCTTGATACACAATACAGTGTTGAAAAAAATATCAAGATTAGAGTCACATACCTACTGAGTCAGACATAGATCTTCGTTACTCTCTATTTGCATTCTTTGCAAATGACAAATACAGGTAGCCATATGGGTAAAGAAGTAAGGAGATATACTTTTTTGTTTGCCATAGTCAACACTATTTTGTGAACATTGATACACCTTTTGTCTCTTTTGGCCATTGATTATTGATAACTGTCAGGTCTCTTGGTCTTCCATGTGTTAGTCTCCAGTCTGATCTTAGCTCTTGTGTATAAGTATGTTTCACTATCATGAGCATTGTATGACCCAAACTGAGATTTCTTAAACTACATCAGAGTCTGAGCTATCTCTGTCACTATCACAGTTACTGCTGATATGCAGTGACAGTGACACTGCCTGTGGCCAATAGTATGAGAGTAGCTGATAATTTTTACAATATTTTTGTTTAGTTTTAACTTTATACAACTGCAATTCTTGTACCCCCTTACAACATTTTCAACTGTCCAGTATTCAGCTTGTCAACACATTCTGTGTTTGTGTACTGAGCATTTGTATTATTGATATATGAATTTGAGTCTGGACTCTAATTGCATTATCATCAATAGTGTTTACATATGCAGGCTAAGTTGACAAACTGAATATTGTGTGTTTCAGCATGCTGTAGGGAGACAGCAAGAAACTGTGTTTGATACATTGCGTAGAAATACAGAGAAAATTATCAACAGTTACAATTTCCTCCACTTGTTGTTTTCCTTATAAAAATTAAATGGCATTCACACATTTTTGATTTTCAAATTAAAAATAATGAAATGCAATAAATTGATCCAGATTTTGTTTATCACTAGCACTAGAACTGTGTAATGACGCAAAGATGTTATTCAATTTTTCTTTGAATTACCCACTAAACTTTGCAATCTGAAAATGTAAACAAAAGTAGGGAACTTAATATTCAGATCCCCCTTATACCCAGATCAAAACCCTCAAGTGCCCTCTCTACTACCTGAAGAATTTTCAAATCTCCCTATAATTCCTCCAATTCCCCTCTCCAGTATTTGGGACTAAGGCCTTAATAAACCTGGAAAAATGTCAAATTATGTTGAATATTCATTCGTAGCTCACATTTGGTATACCAATGTGAGGTTATCATATAAGCTGAAATCGGTGGCATCTGTATGTATGTATGTATGTATGTATGTATGTATGCATACGTACGTACATATAGTATGTCCGGCAACATCAAAAACTCGCGAACCTCTTCACTTTGTAGCTTGGTATTTGGTGTGTGGGTGCATCCTGGGCTGTAGATGGGATTTTGTTCAAATGAAGTTTTCATTGCCAACATTATGCAAATAAGCTTAAAAAATGTGAAAATGGTCAAGAGTTGATAACTCAAAAACTGCTGTTTTGATTGCTTTGAGCATTTGTGTGCATGTACCTTAGGTAGACCTTATACAGTTTTATGAATATTGTGAAGATATCTTGAATTTTGTATTTTTGAATTTTTTTGTTATTTTTCTGATTTTTCTTTAAAAATTATTATTCTCTGAAATCGCTGGCCCAATTGCTTTCAAATATTGGGTTGGATGTTTGCAAGGGTGATACGGAGGCGGTAATGAAACGATATAGAAAATAAACAAACTGAGGCGACATCAATGTCGGAAACGATACGGAGGTGATCTAGCGGTGATGCGGAGGCGATCTGAGGCGAAGGTTTATGCCATACTTTATCTATCTGAATTGACTGGATCAAAATTGATGAAACTTGCTATGTACATTAAAGACACCATAATACAATATTATTGAACATCATTAGGCATTTTTTCTTCAGCCAATTCGTAATTTGCATATTCAATGAACTTTCCTAATTTGTGATATAAATCTGAATTGACTTGACCAAAGTTGACAAAACTTGCTACATATATTGAAGATACTATGATACAACATTGTTGAAAATCATGAAGCATTTTTACTTCAGCCATTTTCTAATTCACATATTTAATGAACTTTGCTAATTAGGGATATATATCTGAATTGGCTGGACCAAAGTTGATGAAACTTGCTATATACATTACAGATACTATGATACAACATTATTGAAAGTCATTAAGCATTTGTTCTTCAGCTAATTC
>LD344742.1:71018-95789 GCA_001465055.1 Ptychodera flava | reverse complement strand
TTTACCTGTTTTGGAGGTGATTTTGGCAGCCATCTTGGATTTTTATGCAAATTAAGAGTTGCACATGTTGAGCAATGAAAGAAATGAATTCCTTGACTCTGTTTACCTGGCAAATGACACCAAAATCACTTTGATAGCTTTTCATAGAGCTGAGATATTACCATTTACATGTTTTGGCGGCCATCTTGGCGGCCATCTTGAATATATTAAAATGCCCAAGGATGCCAGGGTGGCATCATGCAGATCCTGATTCAGTAGGCTTTGAAGATACAGAAACCACCGAGAACCATTGTGGGGCCGAAATTTTTGGGTTCGACCAAAAATCAGGGTTTCGGCACCAGACTAATTGTGGCGAAAACCATAAACCCTCTCCCTGTCCTGACGTTGCTGTTTTTTGTTTTGTTCTTGTGCATTAACTGTAAGCAATCGAGTAAGCTTTGGGATGGAAATAGAACAAAGGCACGAGTTTTTTTCGCGAAATCTGTGCTGCAAATATAACTTCACGCATGCGCACTCGTTTGTCTGTGTAGTCTGCCAATATGAGCATGCGCAATTGAGTTAACGTGCGTGTGAATGTGTAGTCTGTATACTACGTCTCATTCGTGCAATATTATGTCGCTGAGCTTTGCATGTTGACAGAAACTGGAATTACTGCAGAGAATACTTTTCAGGACATCACATGTGAGTCTGTAAGGTAACAAGTAGGACGTTTAGGAAATCCTTTCAGTTAAAGTTCACGCCGCCTGTGGCCATTTTGTGGAGTATAAGCTTATACGTACCTGGAGCATATACAGTATTTCTACTGTACTGTATTGCCGGATAATATGCAATGGAATTTTGCATTTCATTTCTTTCAATCATTCGGATGGAAATGCCAGCCTTCTCCAAACTTGTAAAAAAAACCAGGGTGATAGACTTTGGAGTGCTAACTCTTGTATAACAATGACGTAATTTAATGAGAAAGACATTTGTATTTGATTTCGAGCAAGGCAACAGTTTTTGATTCAATTTCAAGAACTCTCATCATGGCCGATTCACTGAAACAGTGAGTATTCAACAATTTTTCCTATGTAGCACTTGTGCAAAAATAAGCGAATCCACAGGCCTTTGGCGAATCAATAAATGCGTTTTTCACCAAGCTGAAAGGTTGAATGATGCGTTAGTCACTTTCGGACGAGCTAGATGAATGCAGTCAAACCCAGCTGGGCATAGAAATTTGCCATAGTATGACTTTGTTCTGGAGACGACCGGCCGTGCAGTGGAACTTTACAACAAAGTTTCAATAACTGAACTGACGTACTTGAATGACAGGCACAGGAAATGTTGGCCAATAAAAACGCATTCTCGTTGCATTTTGATAATAATGTATCAATCACAATGACACGGAAATTATGCCTCCTCCCATCAGAAGGGCCACGGTCTTTTTTTAGCCGTGCTACAATATGTCTCAGTGCTGAAAAGGCCATATTGTTGTCATGTTGTCATGGCGACTTTTAAAATTTGCATACAACTCTGAGAGTGAAACAGGTTGTTCATTGGTCACAAAAAATTTCACTGCATAAAAACCCTATAATACTTACAGTATTAACATGGATTATTGCCTGTATTTTAGCTGAAGAGTGCATATACAGATGAATACAGTCAAGAATCCATCTTTTGTATTCAGCAGGCCTGTATTCATGTGGATTCATGTGAATTCACGTGTATTATACTATAATACAGGCAACTCATTAATGTGAATTTGTCTGAATTATCGGGTTTTCATGCAGTGTTTGAGTCCCACTGTCGTCCATTATACCTGTTTCCTTGGGTTATAAAGGTGTGCAAGTATACACATCAAAAGACTAGAAAATTCACTTCATGGGCAGAATCTTGTAAAATAGCCTTTTCTTGTCTGTTTAACGAAAAAAGATACCCCTGATCCAAAATATGCATGGGCTACCAGCCACTGTCATCGGGCGGGCGCGGGTTACCAACTTCAAAAAATGGTAGCCCAGGTGGACTACCAGTGAAAAAAGTTAATTTCGAGCCCTGGGCAGTATTAAACACGAAATATTTAACTTGTAATATTTCCCCGTTGTCTTGGCCTGCTGGGTTTAAAAAAAAAACGTTTTAAGATATACAGGCACCGTGTTCAAATTTAGCGATTGCTACCATGGAAAGGGGAGATCTAGCTAATCATAGAGTTTATGGGGTCACGCCAGGTCACACAAAAAAAATGCACCACTACAGGGCCACAATTTTACTTTAGTAAAACAATCAGAAATAATTTGTCTTCATTATTCTTCCTGGAATGAGGCAAAGAAATCAAAATAAATTCTTATAAAATGAAAATTAATACGTCATCAATTATAAATCCATAAAACAAAAAAGTACCAGTGAATCATGTTTTAAATAAAACAAAAAAATTGTGCACTACTGTTACTGCTTGTGATAAATAATGATGCATTGGGTGATAAGGGGAATTGGATTCATAAAATTAATTTGAGATACTAGTAGAATTAATTTTAGCACATAAAATTAATTTGAGGGCATAAAATTAATTCGATGAATGCATAATAAGTTAGTGCTATACTGTATAACACTTATTCCGGATGACTGCACGAAACAAAATTAAAAATGCTTGAAAAATTATTTCTGGTCTATATAAAAAATTCTAACACACTAAAACTAACGGAAAACAATTTTGACCAGAATGGCCCCAATAAACGTTATCTTTATAATTCTTCCTAGAATGAAGGCAAAGAAATTACAATTATTATTATTATAGAACAAATGTTAAAAGTTGTTACTCAGAAATCCATAAACTAAATAAAAAACAGTGAATTATGTATTAACATAGACCCTCTCAAGGGTCTATGGTTTTAAATAAAAAAACTGTTACCAAAATGGTTACCAGGGCAACATGAACAAAATTGAACGTGGAGTTCATGCTGTGATAAATACACTTAGGAGAGCATTTGCATAGTTACTGGGATTACTTTTAATGGAATTTTGAAAAAAATTGAAATTTTAAAACGCAAATAGGTTACTATGGAAACAGAGGGCAGTAAAAATGGATATCACATTTTGTCTTTCTAACCTAAAATAACCCTTTGGTATAACACATTCTGTTGATTACTGGATTTTAGGTGGAATCTTTGAAAAACTGGTAACTTTTACTCCTGAATGGTTGCCATGGAAACATCTCACATTAAAATGAGTGTCATTTGTTTTTTTGATATGCAAACCAGAAAACCCCTTTTTATCAATTTTTTTACATCAATCAATAGTTCTTTAATAGGAATTGCGGAAAAAGTAAGATTTTCAATCCCAAATTGGTTACCATGGCAACTCTAAACTTGTCAAAATAACTGAATCATAATTTTGTAATGTAATATCCTAGTGGTGATTATTGAAAGCCACTGTTTAAAGTAAAAGAAAAGTCTTAAACAAATGTTAATGTCGTGTCTGGATTAATCATTTAGAATGTGTTTGCATCGTACACAAATAGCAGTAATATGCCCTTGATTCATGCATAAGAAATTACCAATGATGTTACAATAAAATGTTTGAAAAAATAAAATGTTTTAAGATAAACATCACTTATGAAGGTGTAAACGAAGCTAACAAAGTCGACAGATGCCCATAAGCTCGATACTACTGTGTCTTTATGCCAATATATAATGAACAGCTCAAGCGGTAGCCTGGTGAAGCTAACACGCGGAAACTACAATGATCCTAGAAACTCCGACGACAGATGTGTTGTGTTGTCAAGGACAGGCGCACAGTAAGTGAGGCTACCCACAATTCTCCATGATCTGTACACACGGAGATCACTCACTGAACTCAAGCAATTTTTTCTGTACACAGAACAACTCTGTCCATATTTCAAAACTCTGGCAACATAGTTCTGATAATCATAATTTTCTGATTTCTCACTGTTAATAATGAGAAGATCAACCCCTTTTCCGCGGAGGAGATAGCAATTTTGTAATTTTGTAGACATAAATTTTTGACAGCCATACATAATATTTTCAAGGAAACTAAGGGAATAAGTTGCATCTGTGTTGGCAAAAGAAAGGGTATTGATTTTTTTTAATGTTCGTAACAAAGTAAATTTGCATGTCTGACAGGTGGTATGATGAGACCATCTTAGTTGCTGATAACTTTATCTTGACAAGTGTGCAATTTTTAGCACCTCCAAACATCGACTTCTCATTCAATTTACTCTTGAATTTTAAACATAATCAATAATTTTGGAACATAGTTTTTACAAATAATCCTGAACTTAAATTGTATGTTAAAAATTGTAAAGAAACTGATAAAATTGAAGAAGCCTTTAGCAAAAAATCTCTGAGTGAGCAAATCGAGGGGAATTGTGGGTAGCCTCACTTACTGTGAGGCGTGACGCCAGAAGTTCCCTTCAGTATTTTCTGACGTTAGGGTCAGAGATCGCTGACCCTTTCGTCGCTCAAATCGACTCATTTTGAATCCAACATGAAGCACAATTTGTAATATTGAAATCGCCCTCTTTTCACCATTCGCATAGTTTATAATGAAATGCAAATTTTGACTTTGCCTTAACACCGGTGCCATACAGAATATTATAGAAAAGGAAACGTATACGGTACAGACACAAGTTCTGTACGGTACATGTACAAGTACGTTACGGTAAACTGCACTTACTATATTCCCAATAACTGAATCAGTCTATGTAAAGTGCCAATGATTTAAGACGCCGCCAAGACGTAAAGCCTTCCGTTTTCATGTTGTTCTGTCAAGAGCTACATAGGGATTTTTCCTAAAAAATCTCCAATTTATCGTTCTTCATCATATTCAAGGAACAACAAATAAAGTTCAAGGATCATCACTTTGCAAAATAACAATATCATAGCATACTTTTACAATGTGAAAATGTCATGTATCGCTGAGCATATATCATGATGTCTTTGACTTGTTCGTTGAAATATTAACGCATCTAGTTTTTTTCGTTGCTGTTATTTATTTTTCATAGACAGAACACCAGTATTTATTCATTCACAATTTTCAATATATCTTCATATCAGTACGACTGGAAATTTTGAGGAAGGTTGTCATAGTGTGCCTTGAAATGTTGCTGACGTTTGCACGTTTTTTTTTCTGTATAAACAATCATACTTCCATAGTGTCAGAAATGAGCATAGCTAATGATTCTTTTTTCTTCATTGAAATGTGTACAATTAGTAACCTAGAACTGTGAACTGTTCTGTCTTTCCCTTGTTTTAATTGATCGTGGATATAAGAGTCAAACAAGCACCATTTCTAGACTTTCGAAAAGAAAAAGTAAAGATCGCGTGGTGAAAGTCAAATGTTTTTAACGTTCTGAAGCAATCGAATTGTTACTGATCGCAATTAAGAGAGTTAGTAACAAATATGAAATGTACTATGACAACTGTTGCGTCTCTCTCTATTAAAGTACTGTACCTGTCAGTGACTTTCAGTTCAAGTTCGAGAAATTTAGACATATTGCGATTGGCAAACCCAGTGACCATATACTCGCAACTTTGTTTGTACTGTTATAAGAATTATAAAAGAGGGCTTTTACCGCATTATATCACGTCTACTTATAGTGACAGTCATGTGATCTGATCAGGACCCGGATGTCAATTGAGTCAAATGCTGTATGCCACATTGCAAAGTCTTTCTTAACCCCGACTTCAACACAGGATCGGATTAATGTCAGATTTAGTGAAGGGTTATGTCAGGCGCAAGTAGGTCTGAGTCTTCCTTTTATTGACGACGCCCATAACGATAATACCAACGGTAAAATGGCCTCTGTAGTTAAGTCTGAATTTCTCGAATAGCGACGACAATTGATCAAACGTACGTACATCATTTTGAACCATTATGAATGCGCGGTTTTACGTCCGTCTGCATTATTATGCCATAAATACAGTAGCATCGCCTCTAAAACGTGTCATACACAAACATGAAAAGATGGAAAGCAACCCGAAACATTAAACGGCCACTAGCTTTACCTTGTGATATTTTTGTTTTGCATGTCAATAGAACGCTCATTTTTTACTTCCAAAGGCATTTTGAAACACCCACTTTTCAGCTTTTCGACACAGTATGTACGTAAAACGTGTAAAGTGCGTTTGTATTCTGTTATTTTTGACTATGGCCGTAGCCTGACCAAATAGCAAAGGGGGTAGAACCTAAATAACTGAGTTAGGATTTGGGTAATTTACAGAAATTTACAAATTGGCAGAATGGAAAATTCCGGGGTGAAGGGGCAGTTGCGCCCCCTTTATAAAAGAGCCATGCTGGCAAATTTGCTATTTACAGTACTCAAACGTTCATTGGCGAGAGAACTAATGTACAATGACGTAAGTCACTAAATCAATACAACTTGCCATACATGTTGGCAACAAAAGCTGATGTATAGATGTAATTATGATCAAGACCGCCCAAAAACTGTTATTAAAGACTGATTTTGTGGTCCTCTAAAAGGCTATACACCCATTAATACCTACTTCTGATTAAGGGGGCAAATAGTTAATATTTGACAATGTCTCTTTACTGTGATGTAACAGATGCGTAATGGCTTAAATGAAACGAAAACACAATCAGTTAATTTCTGTGCACAAATAACCAAACTTGAAGACAGCTTCATAAAAGTGTCAGTTTTAAATTCCTCCAGTTACTGGTGATTAAATTATATTTGACATCCTTAAAAATATATAGTATCATTTCATCATATCCTTACATGAATGAAACATTGTTGTTATATTTTCATATTTTCTTACTATGATCTTGATATTTACTGCTAATGCATGGCGTTTGATTGCATCTATTTTCATCATTTAAATACATCAAGATCGGTTCAGTGTTATAATCAAGCGTGATTCTATAAAGTGACATACCACGAACACACGACAGGGAAGTTTACAAATGATGGTAAAATCTAAGGCTCTTTTCAACGACTTCACTTTTGTTTGCAACTCACAAGATTTTATTCAAGTATATGTATGTTTAATGCTTGCAGAATATTTGATAATACAATGTTAAATATTCAGCGTTATGCACTACTAGTCTGGTAGTTTAGGCATGAAAAGTGAAACGCGAAATAAATTTGACCGCTCAGCACAAAGTATATATAGATTTTCTGTGAATTTAAGCATTTACAAACGGGTTGTAGTAAATATACATGCATAAGTTCCTGATTGTTCCCTTTCACTCAAAGCGAAAGAGCCGAAAAAGGTTGGTACCACGCCAGTGAGCCAAATAGTGGACTAATGTTTCTACGAACTAGTACATAGGACAGTTCTTTGTATTCAAGATAACCCGTGGCAAATGTTCAGTAGCACGAATGCGGGTCAGGGATCGCTGACCCTTACACCGCTCCGACTATTGTAGTCATAATAATACGTTATTTTAGGCAAGCATTTCATTGTATTTCTACGGCGGAAATCTCCAATTTTCACCCACTGGCAATGTAGGAATTAAGACTTTCATTTTGACAACACTACATACTAGTCTTTTTAATGCATTTAGGTCGGATTTCCCATTTGATAATTTCATTCACGTACTGTATTATGTATGATACTGAGGTCATATTTTGATTGCAATCCTTAAATCGAAAAATACGAAAAGTAAATGCCACTGGAAAATGCGATTTAAACCTTTTACCAAGTTTTAACACAGTCTTCTATAAATAAGTTCATGATTATGAATATTGTTAATAAAACATTAATATTTCTCTCATTAGTGTATACGCACAAAAGTACCAAGCTGCATTCGAACCCTGAATGATGATCAGTATTTACGCCAAATTAACGCACTTGTTTTAGAGAACCTGTAGAGCTGCAACTAAAGACTATATTTCTGGGAATCAGTACTACACCTTCATGAATTTGACATAAAAATTGATCATGATTCCGGATTCGAGAGCAGTTTGGAACTTTGAAAGGCACAAAAATACAACAGAACTTTTAAAATTGTATTAACAATATTCATAATCATACATTTATAAATATGTTATAACTAATAATACCTCAAGGTCGTGTGGTGTACTGTAATCTGTTTGGCGCTGTTTCTAGCCACATTCTCGGCATGGCAATTTGATTCGATACTGTGTTGATTCTAAAGTATATCACCATTACTTAAAATTTCAAGGTATATCCGTCTTTTTCTGCATGTTCACTCCCCACAAGAATAAGAATTAACTTCAAAACATTTGTCAATTAAGGAGTATGGATCGTCAGAGATCCTACCGAATTAAAATTGTTTTCAGACAATGCTCAAAGATTTTGTGCATCGCTAAACTTTTTCATACAGTCAAATTACTTTTGATTTCATTGCATTGGTGACATAATTCAAATGAATAAGTTCATTCGTGAAGTTTCCAGTACGATTTAATATACATTGAAGAAGAGGAAAAGATATTACAACTAATAATAATATTTCTGTATGCGTAACCCGGTTCTTTATATCTGGACAATCCCTGGCAACTTTTTTAGCTCTACAGATTTATAAATGGACACATACGCATGGTATCACGTAGACCCATACCGACAATCACGTGACCTCTTTAAACACCCGGATGTTTAAGCGGTAAAAATGCTGCCGTTCCACATCACGGTCTGCCAAGCAGTAACTTCAAGTGGGAAATATAACGCTGTTTAATGTGTTTTGGACTAAATAGCTGAATCTTTTGATGATCTTTGTTCCTTAGCCACTCCAACATCTAATTTGACAACGACAACGTTGAAATGGCTCCCTCAGGTGAGTTTTACGGGTACAGAAAACTAACCAAGAAGTAGCATTGTGTCCACGCCCTGAAACCGCCATTTTTAATCATATATGTTAATACGTTAAGTAGTACAGCCATATCCATGATACTGGCTGTTATTCAGTCATGCACAATAGATCAATCTCAATCCAACCAAAATTATCAATAAGCAATGTGGCCTGGAATTGGTTCTGTATTCTTTCATCATTTATATTCTTCATGCGGAGACTGACTTTTGTTTGAAATGTGGCCTTCCAGACTGAATTGTGGAGTTGTGAGCATAGGCAATTGATCAAGCCGTAAAATAATGTCCTGCTCGGAATCCGCTATTTTGAATGTCATTTTAATATTTAATGGTTACACAATACAATAGTGTCTGATGGCAATGATCTTCAATATAAATTTTCTTCGTATTTCATTTTATGTTTACCATGAATCATTTGATACATTTTAGATTAATGGTAGATTGAGATGTTTCCCCTTGAGTGCAAAAATACTAAAACATTTCGACTACTTTTAAACCATTAGGTACTGACATAGACACCTCGGAAAATTTTGTAAATGATTCGCTTCAATTGGCAATATTTCACATAAGTGTATTTTAGTACATAGTCAAGATTAAATACCGGTCTACGGGACATATACACGTGCAATTTGGGTCGTGCAAACTGTATCATAGTCATTAGCCACCTTGGCTCACACAGATCGCTTGCTCTTACGCTACGTTTTGATTTTGATCTGGATATTGTCATCTACTACCCGAGCCGTGTGGGAACGGACTTTGTCCTCGGCCATCCTGGCCTGTCTAGGTCAAATATTCAAACTGTGTTGGCAACCATTCCTGCTGTCATGTACGCATTGTTCTCACTACCGAGCTTTCAGCAGTAAGCGCTTGCTTGTCAATATCATTTTGTAAAGATGGCTGGTGCAATATTTGCATAACACTCCTAAGCTTTTATAGAAAGATATAAATTTCAATTAAAAAATAAATACATTTTCAACTCAACAGCTGACATTAACCATTGTCAAAGTCACTCCATAAACAACCAACTTGAATTAAAGGTAAATATGCAGGGTTCACCCATAGTCATCCGCCACATAGGCTTTCTTACGTTTTCATTTTGATTTGAATACTGTCACCTACTATACGGGTCACGCGGCATGGAACTTTCTCCTCAGCAACCTAAAAAGGGCTCGATATTAGCGGTAGTCCCGCGTCCACAGACTACCAACTTTTCCCTGGGGCTATCAAAACCCATAAAAATGGTAGCCCACACGGACTACCAAACCCAGGGACATGGAATTACTTGGATGACAGGTTTTGGAAATGATGGCCGATGAAAATTCATTTTCATAGTTATTTAATCAAAATGTAAAAATCACAATTAAACACAAAATTATTCAAACTGCAAAGAAAAAGCTGTCGGGCCATCCACATATTACGCTTTCCGAATTGTACCAGATCATCCCATGATAGTCTACTATCGAGGAGAAATATAGCCAAAATTGCCACGAAAGTATTAGGAACATGACTGTACCAAGTTGTCATCCTGAAGTCTATACCCTTCTCTGTAAGCGCGTGCCATTATTATTATTATGAATCGATAATGCGGACAATGTTTAGTCTTGATTTGACACAGCCATAATGAAACAATACCTAAAAATCCAAGTTTTTGTAGAAATACATACATTACACGAAATTATAGATAATCCTACATCTACTATAACCCTCAACTTCTTGTAGATGACGTAAACTGTTGTCATGGTTACTCCAAAAAGAGTACATCGTAGGTACATGTAATTACGGTTCATGTCGACTTATCACAACTTTATATAGCAAGGATTATTGCCTTTGGTCAAGTCCTTCAAGCTTCATATACCAAACTGTGAACGCTCTCCGATATGCAAACTGTTAATTAACTGACATGAACATGCAAAATATATTTCATGACTAAAATACACTCGTCTCATTAATATACATAGTTAGCGTTAAAACCTTTGGTAGAGTTCTTCGAGTTTAAAGTCCCTAATTTCGAAAGTTAGTTAAATGTACAAATTAGTACCTAGCTGATGTTACATGCTAAGCGTTTTTCTGTAATATTTTATCATAGTATACGTATTTACAATGTACATAGCACGTATTATCAACGTTTTCATGGTTATTCAGATATAATCCAAGTAAGGAAAAATCATTAAATATGTAAATGAGTTATTCGTTTATCTGAAAACATCAACACAACTTTCAATAATGTTGTATCATAGTATCGTTAATGTACATACTAAAGTTTCATCAATTTTGATCATGTCTGTTCAGATATTTATCCCCAATTAGAAAAGTTAAGTGTGCTAATTAGTAATCAGCTGATCTCAAAATAATGAACAACTTTCATTATTGTTACATTATAGTATCATCGCTGTACATAGCAAGTTTTGTCACCTTTGATTTAGTCGTTTTGTATATATGTCCCTAATTAGGAAATTTTATTAAATATGCAAATTAGTAATAAGGTGATCGCAATATGCTGAACAACTTTCATGAATATTATAACGCTGTATTTTTAGTGTACAAAGTAAGTTTTGTCAATTTTTATAAAGTCAATTCACATATATCCCCAATTAAAAACATTGTTAAATTTGCAAATTAGGTATTTACTAAAGTATTGCATTCCTAAATTACTTTCACTAATCTTGTATCATAGTAACTTCAATGTACATAGCAAGTTTCTTCAACTTTGATGAAGGCAAGCTAGATATATTCCTAATTTAGAAAGTATGTTCAATATGAAAATTAGTAATTAGTTACAGTAAATTACTGAATATCTTTCAAAAAAATTACATCACAATATCTCAAATGTACTTAGTAAGTTTCGTCAACTTTGGTCAGGTCAATTCAGATATATCCCTAATTAGAAAAATTCATTAAATATGCAAATTAGCAACGAACTTATATGTCACCCTTTTGAATCTTTCACCGCTGATCTGTCCTAGTGTTATCAACATTTGGAGCAATTCTCATCAAATTACGTGCGGCCTTTATCAATGTGTATCCGTTTCTTCTACATAAATCAATTAAAGTATGTAATTACGCATAAAATATGCAAGCCACATTCTCCATAAACTACATCAGATCTTGCCATTTGCAAACATAATCTATGTACTAGATTTGATACTGATCCAATACGCAATTTATAAGATAACGCGCCGACAGACAGACTGACAGACAGACAAACAAACAGACAGACACACACACGCACACAGGCACGCACGCATGCAAACACGCGCACGAACGGACGTCGCTGCGATATTAGCTCACATGTACAAACATAGCTAAAAAGCGATGAAAAAGTTAGGCTGATTTTTAACTTGCTCTGGTGCAAAATACGTAAACGCGTAGAACTAGTTCGACGAGTATTGCAAAGTGAAAGAACACTTTGTTTGGTAGCCTTGGATACATACCGTTGATTTCTTGGAAATCATCCAATTTCTACGAAGTCGGACAATAGCATGTATAGTCAAGTGTTTGCTATAGCTCTCTTTTGTTGAGCATAGGTCATAGAGTCAGAAGCCTCATATTGCGTCACGAAGTTATAAATTTAACCTTTCAAACACTATGGTTCTCAATGATAATTCTATTTTCTAAGACGACGTTAAGAATTTTTGCTTTCGACAGTTTCCATCCGAATCAGTTTCGCTGCCGATTTCTACTTTAGACGATAACAGCATATGTAGATAAAAGTGAAGCATTTAAGCTATTCTATAATCTTTGTATAGTCGTGTTGCTTGAAGAAGCAATTCAAAACAATATTCAAAACATTTTTTTCATTATTTTTTACCAAAATTCCTAAAGGTGTGGTTTGTAACTAACGTACTTTGTTCAAAGGAGTATTTCTCATTAAAGACGAGGAAGAAACCCCTCTATACTACATGTACATATTTCAGAAAGCAGAGAATCAAAAATTTATGATGGTAGCAATAGTTTACTCGTAGGATGCAGTGGGTATATATTTGAGCTAGTGAAGCTGAATTTTGGTATTATTGATAAAAATTCATGGAAGTCAAAAACTTGATTCATTTTTTCTGAAATTTAATATTTCACTTCAAACAAGAGTATATATGAAAAAACACTATTTTATTTGTATATTATATATTCTCATTCAAAAATGGCAGGGGTTGGAAGACTGACACTCAAAAAAGTGATTAAAATCATGGTGAGCCAAATTAAAATGCCTATTATTCAAAATGAATGAACTTTATTGCCAAACAAAATAATCGTTTTATTAGATAATTTTTAAGGAACATATTATGAAATTTTCAGGAAATTTGACTAGCCAAAGTGGAGTAAAATTCTTTGGCAATCTTGAAATTGGGAGAAAAGAAGAAGCCAGGAAATCGGGCTTGCATAAATTTGCACACTTTCACACATCTTTCTTACCAAACTTATGACTGCTTGACAAGCTAAAAGATTAGCCCAACCATATTTAAATCTGGTTGACAAATTACTTAAAATGGAGCGAATCTTTGCAAAAAGAAGACTTTAGCAAAATACGCTTTGTCACGTGAAGCTCAACCGTAAATATACAAAAATCAGATGATTTGCACACATTTGCATTAATTAACACTTCTTTATCACGCAACGTAAGACTGATTGACAAACTCAAGGGTGAACCCAACCAATATTTTAATCTTTGGTTAACAAATTTATCAAAATTGAATGAATATTTGCAAAAAAGTGATTTTTTGGCAAAATACGCTGTGTGACAAATTAGTAACAAGTCGATGTGACATGCTAAACGATTTTCAGGAATATTTTATCATAGTATTAACAATCTAATAGATAATAAATGTGCACATTAACAATTAACTTACCTGTCATCTTTTGAATCTTTTACCGCTGATATATCCTAGTGTTATCAACATTAGGAGCAATTCTCATCAAATTACGTGCAGCCATTATCAATGTGTATCCTTTCCTTCTACATTAATTAATTAAAATATGTAATTACGCATAAAATATGCAAGCCACACTCTCCATAAACTATATTAGTTCTTGCAATTTGCAAACATAATCTATGTACTAGATTTGATACTGATCCAATACGCAATTGATAAGATAACGCGCCGACAGACAGACTGACAGACAGACAGACAAACAGGCAGACACACACACGCACGCACGCACGCATGCAAACACGCGTGCGCACAGACGTCGCTGCGATATTAGCTCACGTGTATAAACACGTGAACTAAAAAGTGATGGAAAAGTTACGCCGATTTTTAACTTGCTCTGGTGCAAAATACGTAAACGCGTGGAACTGGTTCGACAAGTATTGCAATGCAAAGTGAAAGAACACTTTGTTTGGTAGCCTTGGATACATACCGTTGATTTCTTGGAAATCATCCAATTTCTACGAAGTCGGACAATAGCATGTATAGTCAAGTGTTTGCCATAGCTCTCTTTTGTTGAGCACAGGTCATAGAGTCAGAAGCCTCATATTGCGTCACGAAGTTATAAATTTAACCTTTCAAACACTATGGTTCTCAATGATAATTCTATTTTCTAACACGATGTTCAGACTTTTTGCGTTCGACTGTTTCCATCCCAATCAGTTTCGCTGCTGTAGACGATTAAAGCACAAGTAGATAAAAGTGAAGCATTTAAGCTAATCTATAATCTTTGTATAATCGTGTTGCTTGAAGAAGCAATTCCAAACACTATTCAAAACATTACTATACACGGTTCAGTTTAGGGCCATAGCCTGTATGTGTTTATAAACACGACAGCCAGGTTCAGGAAAGCTCAGAATTATTTATAAGCAAAAAGTGAAGTGGAACTAATTGCAAGCGAAACTTTGAAGAAGACATTTGAATCTGCAGGCGTGATTTCCGTAATTTGTATGACGGAAATATTTAACATTAAACCAGGTCTCTACAATTTTTAATTACATAAAGAGTCTTTCATGCTAGGGTCAAGTGCGCATTAAAAGTGACATGATGTAAGTGGTATTTGGATAAATCTCGCCGAATGAATAGACATTATCTAAAAGAGTTACAACAGATAGTCAGGAAAATGTACAAGATAACATTGGGTAGTTATGGTTCATCTACCCCGTTCCACTTAATTAGAGAGTCTTTTCTCTACTCCATATGTAATACTTCGTTCTTGGCTAAGTCTTTCAGTAAGTTGCGTAATGTTGCACAACCCTTCTAGCATGCACAACCCTCCTAGCATGTTAATCTCAAGATGCCAAAATTTCAGACTTCTTTTCACAATAAAATTTTCAGCACTTTCTTTTGTATCAAGTATATCTCTTGTAATATGCATAATGAGGATTATTACTGAATATCCATACTAAAAGATCAAAGCATTTCACTTAAGCTTGTCATTTTTTGCATATTGGAGTATTTCACTAAAATGCACGATGTATTCCATATTTGTCAAGTGTTTGTGGGTGACATGACATATTGACAAATATTCATAACAGATATATATAATGCTTTCACTATGATTAAACAGGGTAATTATCAGCGAGATATTGTCAAAACGCTGCAAACGTTGTTTTCGTATACAAGGAATGCAATGTTACTGAAAGGTTACGATGTTGGTCACAATTTCAAAAGTTTGAGCGATCAAGTTTAATTTGGCGATAAAACCTCTCGGTTGAATTTTAATCCATCCCCCCAAAAATAGTTCTCCTTGAAATTAATGTTTTTCTGCAGATCAAGTAACATTATAGTTATGCTGTTAAGAAGCAAATTCACATTTATATTGAAGTGAATGCTTCAAAACCATCTCTACATTTCATTATTTACAGAAACCGAGTTTAAAAGGTACATACGCGACGACGAAGACGGATTACTTTCTTTGAAGAGCGTTTTATCAACTATCAAACATGTTGGTGAGTTTTTGTACTGAGACTTCAATTGACCAACGAAAATTTACATTTTCGTATTTGCAATAGACTCTTGAACCTCTCCTAGCCGAACGGCGTGCAATTCTACAGCAGAAAATACTCAGTGATTAAATGTGATAATGGACAAATGATAGATCCGTTCCCATGCTTAAGTTCAAAGTTGCTTTTTTGGGATAGCCCCCAATGAATTTTATGGCCTATCGACAATGTGCCGTTTTTTCAGTGGTAACTTGTAACTTGGATATTCAAGACTTGATCGAAACTGGATACATGAATACATTGTTAATAAGTGAATATCCGGTACGGGGCGGAGGAATTAAACTCGCGGCCCCGAGCTCGTGTATAGGCCTTCGCACAGTCACGATACGTATCTTCATTTGCTATCATTGCTCTTTAGCGTATTTCAGTCACACTTCCATCTGATTTTCCTCTCTTTTGCTTAAAATCGCGCTCCGGCAAGCATATGCAGGTCATTGTCAAGATCGTCCATTCACTACTCTTGTACGTGGATTGTAAGTACAGCGACTACCTCAGATGCAAGTCACGCGATTTGCTATTATTAGTCAAAATGTCTAAATCGATATTTGCACTGCCCGATGCCAGCATGTTTCCGCTTACGGAGAATAAGTAGTCATTTGTCAAGTGTTATTCATATCCACAGTGTTTACTACCTGCTGCATTTATCAACCGGTAAAGTCGATTTTCACGTTTGTCAGCATGATTCATTTTTGTGTGAACACTTTATGGTTATATGATAATCCGCAAAAATTGTAACACAGGAGTTCTAAAAGACGTCAGAGCCACGGTGCACATGATTAACTAGATGTTGTAATATTAATTCGTTTCTAGACATCACAAAAGGAAGAGAGAAGTTGATTTCACCTGGTGGAAAGTCGACGGAAACGTTACATCGAAAGAAACTTTTTGATGCTGACAAAAAGTTCAATGAATTGCTGCAAAAGCCTGTTTCAAAACTAGTGCTAGACATAAAACGTGAGAATGTCGATTCGGAAGATGCTATACGTTCTTTACAATCTCTGTCCTCCATCTTGTCTGATAATGAAGACTTACATGCAGAGATCTCGTCCTTCCTGGACAAAAACAAATTTCCAGAGACCTTGACCACTAAAGTGCGAGATGCCCTCTCTGGAAAGTATGGCGATGATTTAAGCTGGTCCTATTTGTCCGAAATTTTTAACGTCGTCAATACACTTGTAAATGACGACCACAAGGGAGCTTTCGTCAAAAGTATGGTTGACCAGGATTTCACAGACTTAATCCAGAAGTTTCTCAGACAACCTAAGGTTTTGGATAACTATCAAAAGAATCCTGTGAGTAGTCACAGAATTTCAGCAAACACGTTTTAAATATATTTCTCTCCTATTATTTCATTTGATATTGTCTGCCAGTGTCACACTGTACCAAAACGCGAAAAGTCTTATGACTTGTTAGATGTGTCGTCACGTAATGTTACTTGATTTATCTAGTGATCGAAGTGGAATATGCTTTCTAATCAAATGTTGGACCCCAATCAGACACATTCTTTGTATTGCGTGATTGGTACTGGTACTATTAATAGAGCTTTTTATGTGAAGACGACACATTTAAAGAGTAGGAATTACATCCTGAGTTATTTCTAAAGTAACTTGATGTTGAAATTACATTTACTCACTAGGTACTCACTGGAACTGTGGTATCTGCATTGGATGCACTAATATCCATGTTCATGCGTTCACCGTCAATCAACTCAAAAGAACTTATAGACACCTTCAGTGCGTATTTTCAATCTACCAACAACGATGTGCGTATGCTGGCAAACAAGGGCACGTTTGCACTGAGCATGGTCCTTTTCAGTAATGTAGCAGAGAGACAAGACGGCGGTGTTCGGATAAATCTTCAGATACATGCCCATCTTCCCCAAACCTTACTACTATGGTATGTATGATACCTAGCACATCAAAAGAATACAATCTACACCACTTCAAAAGCTACGATATTTGTGTAGTGACCATAATCAGGCTTGAATTTAGCACCGATACCATATGATCATGAAAACAGGAGCAATTAGTATAGTATGTTTATCTACCTCTCTAAAACTTGCAAACAGCAAAACCTACATCTAAAGATCTTGTTGTGCATGCGCCTCATTGGCTGAAAATGAGTTAATATCTTTAACAACATGTAAATAAGCTTCACAACTGCCAAAATGATAAAAGATTAAAACCCAGAAACAAGAAGTCCTTTTGCTCTAATTTGTAGAGCTATTTTAACTAAGCATACTGCAGATTGTTCTTGTGAAAGCTATATCACTGATTTTTCGATTCATATTTCATCTTTTTGTTATCCCTTGACAAATGTGACGATGGTTGCATGGTTATGTGATATTCAAGTGTCTTTTTTCGAAATGCTGTGACTCATTTAACAATGATCTTCTAAGTAGTATGTGTCTCTTGCAATGAGAAATGTACCATGGGAAAACATTGTGTGTATAAAAGTTTGCAATTACAAATTGCAATTAAATAACTGAGCTATCTTTGCACTGCTTATCGGTAGCACTAAGCGTGAAACCTTCATGTCGATGCTGTTGAGTGGAAACAACGAAAATGATCAAGAGTGGAAGGCCTTCGGATCGATGGTGCAAACTCTCAGTGAAAACAGTAAGAACAGCGTGGATTTCATTGAAGATATCTGCAGTAAGGGTGTTATCGGAACGATATGCAACATATTGAATAATTCGGAGATCATCGCAAATGCTGACAAATCGCAGGTTTGTGTACTAGTATTATATATAATGATGTGATGATGCATGATCAAACACCAAGCCGTTGCCTGTAAATGTTAAAACAAAGTTCTCAGGTCCATAATTTCATGATTGATAGCTGCAGCAACAATGAACGTTCTGTATTTCCCTCTATTTATGTCGGTCTTTGTACTCTTGAGTACGACATATCACCCAGATTCCCATATATTACAACCAAAGTGTACTTTATCTTACTTGCCAGCATGTTACTTAAGATTAAACCTGGCATTCTAACATAAGAACTAAAAAGACTGAAGGAAATAAATTGACAGTGGTTGATAGCTATACAATAAGTGTTTCACTCACATCAACTTAGTTAAACGAGTTTTTGTTATGAATTACACAATATATACTTAGAAGCAGATAGTATTATATTGTTAATTTTCCTTCTTTTACAGAGAGTGAATTTCGTGATCGTCAATCTGTTACTTGTTTTGTTGCGTGTAACAGTGTACGCTGATGGTAAAAGACAGCTAGTTCAGCACGATGCCAGTACAACAGCGTCGACGTTTTTGAACTCAAAAGTAAACAGTCAGATTAAATTTCTCGCAGTAGCGCTGGTCTCAATTTTATATGATAAATCAAAGTCAGGGCAAAGTTTACCTAGTATCGATACTAAACCAGAAATGATTGAGGCGGTCGCTTGCTTTGCTTTCGCGCCAGAATTCTTCACCGTTGAGCTAGAATCGAAAATTAGCAACTTTCTTCTTGGTTCAGGATTTACAACTAAATTGTGTACAGAGCTGTATGATATGGTAAATATAGACGGTCGCATCAGACTCCCAGAACCAAACGACGCCAACTTTGAATTATTCTGCAAGTACATCAGAGCATTCGCACAAAGGTCTATCAACAACAAAGAATGGCTAGGTAAAATGCTGAAAGTTGGCATCATTGATATCTTGAAGTCTGTGTTATGTTCTGAGATCATCCTCAGGAGCCGGAAAACTAAAAAGGTAAGCTGCCAATATACTCAACTTGTTCTACAAAAACTGAAATCCTGAACTGACGAATTATAGCATATTATGCACTCATTTGTATCCTTTTCTATACGAAGCAGATGAAAATGTGCATGCAATTAATAATAATAATTAATAATAATAATAATAATAATAATAATAATAATAATAATAATATTATTATTATTATTATTATTATTATTATTATTATTGAAAATGATTTTTGTTTCATTTTTCTGACAGGATGCCGAGCTACTGATAACAAATGCTGTGTATTTATTAAATGCCCTGGCACATCACGGGTTTCAGACACACTATCAATTATTAGACAAGAGAGTCGTCGATCGGTTATACACCCTAGCTGTAACTCCGGCACATGATAAACATGCAGAATTTCTTCAGCTGTCTTCGAAAAGCTTCTTCGTATTGACAAGTGAATCGAAACCTGAACGAATGCCAATATTTATCGATAGAAAAGACATAAAGGGCTCGATTAGCTTTATTGATTTCTTCATGCGGACTTATAGAGGGCTCGAAGCTTTAACACGTCTTAATAACTGTCTGTGTAAGAAAGGCGTCCTTGACTTTGTAGTGAGTCCAATACGGAATATGATCAACACAAATCCGGCGTCTTTACCGCGACTGATAAATGAAAACGAAGAAAAGTTTGTATTACTTTACAAACTTGTGGAGTGTGCTGGAAGCAATAAATGTCTCTTTCAAGAGTTCTCTCAGTCTGGCTACATGAGACTGTTTCATCGACTGTTGTCAGATGGTGATATAAGGCAGACTTACATATCTGAGGTAAGGTTAAAACATTGCACACTTGTAAATTACGGTCAATTAAAATATTTTGTTTTATTTTCTGAAGAATCTAGATTTTACCCATAAACCTATATATTTGAGTGTATGTATGTATGTATGTATGTATGTATGTATGTATGTATGTATGTATGTATGTATGTATGTATGCGTTTTTGTATCTATACGTGTCTATGTATCTATCTGTGAATCTATCTATGTATCTGGCTATGTATGTTTGATGTACGAATTGATGGATGGATTGATGTTCGTAGTGTGTAGGATCTATGTATGTATTTACCCCTATACTTTTTATTTCGAGAACCAACTCATGGAAATGTACAAACTCGATATAAAAACAGATAATCAAGGACGATACAAAACTAAAACACACATAAAACCGTGCACATACATATGGAGTAACAATATCTTACTATTGTTCTCACTTAGGACGTACAAGGACAGCAAAATATATATACATTGTTCCTTGATTTCAACACGAAGATCATGTTAGCGTTGTTGAAGACAGAGGACAATGTCGCTCTACTTTCAAAACCTAACGTGATACCTGAAATGGTTTTCTTTGCGAGTGGAACGATGATCAACAGAGAAGCTTCTGGAATAGTTGGACATGTGTGGAACATCCTCGCCCGAGTGTGGTTGGCCTACGGCTGCAAATGGCCCGACAGTTGCAAAATATCCCCGAGAATGCTTACTGATCACATCATTTGTCCAAACACCCTGCCGATCATAATGTCAGTTATGTTGGACAATGCCACAGCAAACAGAGTGAAAACTGCAGTTCTTGATATGGTTGACAAAGACACCCTTGCAATCAAAATGTGCAAAGCGATTGGAAGCAAGGTTTCTGAGATCAAAATACACTCTGATGACAGAGTGAATGAACATCTTATTATCTTACTAGATTGTCTGTATGTTTTCGGCCAGAAATGCCCATATTTTCATAACAGCGTTGAGAAGAAACCTGAGTATACGATGTTGATTAACAAAGTGCTTGGCGACCATACGGATCCACAAGTCACAGAGGTTGACAAGGTAGGAAGATGTGTAATCGAATCATATTACAGGCGAGATGTTATCAGAAATTATGTACAATGCGACGAAAATGGGTAAAATGAAAGTAAGAAATTGATTTTCCCTAAAGATGGTAAATGGATTTGATATCAGTGAAAGGCTTGGTCGCAAAGTGTGACATTCACCTAGTACGCAATATTTTTCCATCAAGTTCGACAGTTTAATCAGCGCTCTCTCTCTCTCTCTCTCTCTCTCTCTCTCTCTCTCTCTCTCTCTCTCAGGTTGCTGTCGAATATTGCAAACGAACTCTAAGGTTGATATTGCTAACAGTACAGTACAATGTCGACAACAACAGAACGACCGACCAACACCACTTTGATCTCATTACAAAGTGGGTAACATGTTGTATACCTCTCATCCAAATGATTGCACTGAGTGCATTAAGTCTGTTGCCATTTGAACCATCAGTACAGACTTGCATCAACCAAATACCCAGATTAGTATGTACGAATGATCTCATCTTCATACTCAAGAACTTTGTTTTTACGCAATCATCGCTTGCGGTCGATATTCAGCCAATAGACAACGATATGCCCCTTCGAGTATTGCTCCTTCTCGCCCGTGACAATACTAGACGAGCTGAAATACTTAGTTGGTTCCACAGGCCAGTAATCGGATATCTAATTGAAAGTTTAGTAAAGCTACAACGTACATCCACGTCAAAGTGGCAGGACAATGCTCTAAATTATGCAGTGACCCTTGTTTGGGTGCTTTCGTTAAACCGACTCAATATCAAAAGGCTATCGGGGGATCAAGCGTTGGTTGGCGCTCTGAAGAAAGTTGCAGACGAAGAAAACGGTGCTGTGGCAAACGGAGCTTTCTGCTGTCTTCTTGAAATTACTGGAGAGGTCCCCGAACATAAAGTCGCTGTGAAAGGTATGTTTTCTGAACAGGTGAAAATAATTTAATCAATTAAAATACTGCAACTCAGCAACGCACCATAAAGTTAGAAAACACAGGCAATTTTTCTCGTAAAACCATCTTGTAAACCCATCTTGTCAAACGCTGACACCTTGTTTATATCAATATTCCTTAGACTTACGTGTTCTTTTCTTTTCTTCGTAGAGAAGTATGACGCAGCAGTTATCGGTCCAGAGGCACTTGAAACGTTATCATCTGGTATTGACGAAGCCCTGAAAGTTGACGGATATCGAGTTGTCAAGGCAACGTTCAGTCAAGCGGGACAAAGGATCATAGACGTGATACACAGCTCACAGTTTGTCATTTATCTCTTCAATCAAGAAACAGAATACTCTGCAATGTGCCATACAGGTATGCTATCGAAAAATGAAACTTGTTGAGTTTTGGAGCCACTAATTTTCATGGTATCATTGATTGTTCTTCAATTTTGCAGTATATCATCCACTTGTTAAAACTCTGTTGAACGCGATTCTTTTCTTTTCGTCAGCTGTTAACCATGCACACAGGACTGACACCCCATTCATTGGTATCTACGTTGGTGAAAAGGCTGGTTTGAATAACTGGCCGATTTCACCACAGAGCAAAGTTCACATTGCAAACTCCGGACAAGGTCAGATCTTGGAAATGATGAGGACTATTCGGCAAAGGATACCGAGAGTAAATCTGTGCCTGGTAAGTCGTCTGCAAGACTAGAGGTAATGCCACGGAACTGCAACAACGGGCAGCAATTGAAGCAATTTGCCCAACTCATTTTGGGATCAATTATCACCAATGTAGAACCTAATTGGCTAAACATGGACGTATATGGTTTCTATATAAAACATATTTGGTAACGTGTAGACCAATGGAATACTGAGTAAATCTGAAAATTCAATATATCAGTTCACTGAATATTACAATGGTCGCTTCTGTAGTCCGTAATCGTTGATATTTCTTACCACTTGCAGAATCCTAATCTCTCAACGGACGATGATCTTTTCATGGCAGATTTCAATACATTTGTTGCCGAATGCGAAGTGGGAGACAAATACTTCGCAGAGAACTTTGTTGGAAGTGTCTTTGACAGTAAGGGTGGCTATTTGATGCTGCCATCCCAAGAAGTGGTTCTCTATGTCCCACCGGGTGCAATTGAAGAGGGAAAGAGGCAACCTGTCTATTGCCACGGCAATGAATATATCTATGGTGGCATTAACGCAGGTAAAATCGCCCTCTCTCCCATTGTGCATTGCGGCCCAGACGGTGCAGAATTCAAACAGGACGTCGTTTTAACCTTTCCACATTGTGCAGTCAACCCAAACAACTGGAAGTTCACTGCATTGACGAGGGCTAAAGAAGGCTCCTGGAATAAGATACCAGAGGACTCTACTATAGTGAAGGATGAGTTCGTGTACGTTTTTCTCGACCATTTCACTGGTTTTACTGCCGAAGGCGAAGCCAAGGAAGGCAAAACCGCACGACGTCGTATTACTATCGGTGCAAGAGGATATTTCTCGCGAGGGACAAGCTGCCAAGTGCAAGTTGGCGCCTGGTGTGATACCGGCTCACGTTCAGATGACAGAAAGGTATTACTGCACGTTAAAGTTTCATTATCCAATCACTCATGTACGCACACTATAGGGAAAAAGTGCGTGACTAGAGCGAGAAACTGACGCTTTCTCGCAATCGGTGAGAATCTGTTCTTATTCTCACCGCTGTTGGTGAGAAAATTTTAATCTCCACTGGAGATTGGTGAGAAATGCACTCCATGGTGAGAATCAAGTGTGAGAACAAATTCTCACTGGTGAGAATGGAAATTCTCACTAAGTACAGCGAGAATTGAAATTCACTGGCGAGAATCATCAAGACTCGCCGTTCGGAGTCTTTATGATTCTCGCCAATGAATGGCGAGTCTTGATGATTCTCGCCAGTGAATATCAATTCTCGCTGAAGATTAAAATTTTCTCACTGACTGCGGTGAGAATAAGAACATATTCTCACCGATCGCGAGAAAGCGTCAGTTTCTCACTCTAGTCACGCACTTTTTCCCTATAGTGGCAGATGCTATTATGAATATTTTATTTTTCACATTGAAAGAACTATTCTCACGTAAACACGTTTCCCATACAGATTTCAGGTATCTCAGCGTCATGGGGGCATCGTACAGCATTGTGTGTCGGCGATCAAGACACGTACTTGATGACCGAAGTACAAGACGTCGACGAAGGATGGCAGCAAAGAGGTAGCTGCAAAACCAAGGTACCGTATGATTAAATTTTACCCGGCTGCAAATGATTTTGAGGGTTTCTCCCTTTTAATCTTATCGATATAAGTGTCTGTAGGTGATAATTCGCATAGGCACCGGCAGAAAATTAGTTTACCTGTTTCTATACGATCAATCCTACAGATAATTCGCTTAGCTGATGTTGGAACTGACAAGGACCCCGACGTCACTAATTGTCAATTTACCTTTCGGCACAATTTATCGGACAAGGAGAAGCCTGACGATTTCTTTTGTACTGTGTCTGTGACGTCAGAAGGAAAAGAAAATAC
>LD344742.1:36531-51440 GCA_001465055.1 Ptychodera flava | reverse complement strand
CGAGTTGTACCGGAAGCTGAATGAAGATTGGAATCCTAAGGACAACCGTGTCGGCGAAGATCTGTGGCGAAGTTTGTGTCAAGTTCTCGATGTCCCCCGTGATGGTACCAAGGACTGGAAGGGTTTCGCAGAAAAACTTGGACTAGAAGCAGCTCAAATAAATACCCTACAGTTGAAGGAAAGTCCAACGTCTAGACTTTTAGCCTTCTTTTTTACCATGGAGTTAATAAGGGGAAACAAACTGGATACGTCTCTCCGAAGACTGATGGCAATATTCGGTGAAATGGAAAATGATGTAGCAAAGACGTATGTCAGCAATTATGTCGAAAAGGAAAGAATGCGCGATCCGTGAAGTGATAGTGGCGACAAAAAAGGCGATGTTGCCTCAAAAACCAATACCTTGTAGGGACACATTAAGAACAGTACAACACATTTTCCAAGGTACTCAATGACGTCAAATTGGTCAGAAAAATAACTGATTAAGATCTTTCATGGACATCTAAGTCAATAATAACTGTTCAATAGATCTTGCAATATGTTTGCCGAATTTTTTTCAGTTTCAACCTTGTTAAATTTAGATGTGACGTTTTACTTTAGACCGCATAGGTAGCATTGATGCATAAAAACGAAAATGACGATGCATGATAAATTATAAAAGAGACTACATTCCCTTTTAATTTTATGATAAATGTGTTATAAAATCATAACGTTAGCCCGTAATCTTGCTTTCGAAAAGCTTTTAAACAATCCATCCGTATTCTAAGTGATGTTACTTTTACATACAAGAAAATGTGATGTTTTTAGAGAATACACCATCATTTTTATGTTGTTTAATCAATATCATGGATTGTATATTTTGGAAGCAGTGAGATCACACTTTAACCCAGAAGTCACTCGTATCACCTATTCAATCAACAACACTGGAATTCAAGAGTTTAAATTTGAGTGGCGCCACCACGCTATTCGCTTCTTGTTTACCTTATTTACAATACATGGACTTCCATCAAGTCAAGAAAGCTAGACGATGATAAGTCAATAATACTTTCGTTTTTTCCTTTCAACCTGATTTATAAGTTTATTTTGTGTAGCTAATTATATAGGGAAGTTATATCATCAACTTTTAAAGTTCAAGGAGTTTCATTGTTTTGCTGAAGGCCGATTTTTTGAGTGCAGTTTGTTTTGTGTTGTTTTGCTCTTTTTGACACATCACAACTGATCCACTTAAAACGGTATGTCGACTGCTACTCACTATCTTATCGCACCAAGTGTGTCAACCTATACGGACATGTGTTTAGAGTGACAGTGAAATCAACTTCTATCGCAAAGTTTGTGTTTCAGCAATCTTTAGCAATGATAGAAGACCCCACATTTGTGACATGAAATCGCTAATACGCTCTCAAAGACACCCATGCATTTGATTTGAGGTGGAGAAAAACATCGTTGAAATACCACGCGTTTGTACTCGCTAGGGCAATGGACGAAAGTCGCCCACTTTTGATATCAAAGTTTGAACATCAAAATATCCATTACCATTAAGGAATCACGTTACATTGAACTATTCGAAGTGCTTTGTGTATGATACGAGGTCTCGAGTTGTGGTCAAGTGCAAGTACGGTCATGAAAATACACGGTAATCTCAATCCTAATAGTATTGGTAGTATAATCGGTTTTGTGTGCTTTTTTGTTGTTTTTTTTGGCGATCCGTATCCATGCAGGGCTGCGGATCATAGTATTTTTTCATCCTTCTGTGATATAAAGCATCACCTTACACTAGGTATGGTGTATTTCTGTGCATTGGATGGTGCAGGAAGATCCCAATGTATGGATATCGTATAGCGGTCGTGCAGTCGAAATATGTGTTCAATTACTGACTGGTCCTAGATCCTATTTATAGAAAAGACAAGGTAACCTGAAAGCTACCTTTCTCTGGAATAAAGTGCCGTAATACATTGAATAGCATCCCTTTGATGCTGATTAGTTATGTGTACCCAACGTACGCTGCTGTCAAGATTCCATACTTTGACGAAAAGACACCGCATAGAGTTCTGCTAGGCACCACTGTAGTGTGATAAGTTTTTCACAAGTTATTAGTCAAATCTGATTTGATTTATCAAAGAATTGCAGGCGTTTGATTCTTTTTTTATAAACAGATGCGATTAATATTGACACAATTATTTAGAATATTTATTATTCATTGTAATTGTTTTCCTTTAGTAACAATAAGTAATTGCCACATAATTTTCATTGTGCTCTTTTCTCAAATGAAGAGTAAGCCACCTCCTGCTTCGTCTCCGTATTGTATTTCACAGAAGAACATATCAGCTTTCGAAATCTAAACCATTATCTAGGTTAACCTTACAAATATTGTATCCGTGACCACTCTATCACTTTCAAGTTGTTTTGCTATCGCTTTTTTCGGTATCGATTTCGATCAGCAAATGTTGCTGACTTTCATTTATCTTCAGTGTTCATGGAGTTAAATTGTAGAATGAACATAATTTTTGCCAAGGATGATCAAATAAACATACAATAAGATTGAAGAACGGTAATGGTTGTTTGCATTGATATCAATTTTATTTCCTCGAAGGGATTTCCACCTACTTAATATTGATATAGTCAGACGAGGCATAATGGTTTGTTTAAAACTCAAACGGACACTACGCTAGTAACTGGTTTCTCCGAAGAATAAAATTGCCAAGAAAGACACCACTGTTCTATTTATCTAATTCCAATTCAGGTCACACCAGTCAGGACCTCCATGCCCGGAATTGTGCTTTGGAGAAACAGTGAGGTCATTGACACCGACGTCTCAGTTCTGCAACATTGAAGGTTTCAAAACGTGTACGCATCGAGGCACCTGACCATACGGTTTACTAATTTAAAAATGTACATATTCTTGAAATTGTTCCTAGATATTTCGAAAGAGGTGTCAAAGAGGCTATAACAAATCCTGATTTATCAATTATCAATTATGTAGACATAAGCCTTTATTAATTACAAAAGTCTGTGACCCAATTTTAACGTCAGGTGTCCAAAGGTCACATATTTAGATCGGGTCAATCTGCTGATCGAGGTTATAGTGTTGCAACCGAAAACATAAGAGACAAAAAGTAGTGTTCTAGGATTGAAAGTTGGTTTTTGGTATCAATTTAATCTTTTTTGCGACTTTCACGTGCAAAAAGATTGAAATAAGTTTTGAAAACTGAATGTATGTGGAAAGAGTCGATGACCTACTTCAATGTGTCCTTCCTCTAGAGGCTTATTTTTGGAATTACCAAGACGCTAAAAGATGAAAATGAAACAGGATGCAGCACCTAGTGTAGCAAAGAAAATCAAGCTAAAGAAGGTAACACTTTGCACTGTGACGTAGAGTGGAATTTGTGTCGAAAAAAACTGAATGCTACTACTGAAAAATGGTGCTGGTAACCAAAGGAAGCACATGAACGCTACATGGACAAACTGATTGAATTGTGTACTCGGGATTGCCAGTTGTCGAAGAAAATTTCCAACTCCTTTCCTCACAAGTTTTTTCTTTTGTTTCTCTTAAATTATCAGGCAGGGGTGTGCTGCCCGGACTGAAAATGTATACCCATGTATATTTTGAAATAAAGTTGTAGGGATTTTCTTGTCAAAGTGGGTTAATTTATTTTCGGTTATGAAGTTCTATTGAATGTGAAGATTTGCTTTTAGCAAGTGGGCATTTTATTGTCGAGCCATGCTCGGGGAGTTTTTCGTTCACAATATGACCAATTTGGGAGGCATATACCCGTACACATTTCTGTTGAGCACCACGGGGTTTAAGTACATTTAAATTTGCTATATGACAGACAAAAAGTATTTAGAATTGATCGAAGTAATGCTCATTCTTATTAGGATGCCTACCAAAATATAGTGATTGTTGTTTTTGTTGTCGTTTTCCTTTACTATTATTGCCAATCGTTTATTTCTATTATCCCCGCTCGTCAGTACAGTATTTCACACAACAGGTCAAATACCGTCTTACCGATGACACAGTCTGCCTCTTCGATTTATTACGTTTGAAATTAATACTCACTGTAAAGGACAATATTAATAAAGCCTCTGAGAAAGGTCGATATGAAAAATTATTATAGGTAGAAAATACAACACCGTAGCCAACCGGTATTCCCTGATGTCATCCGAGTTAAAAAAAAGATTAACAATATGGGGGCAAGTCTATGATGTGATCAAGTGTACATAAACACATTTAGGTAGGTTTCGAGTGGACTGAAGACGGACGTGTGCAGTAATATTCTTTGAGGGCGTTTTGATAATTCGACCTTCGTTACGCTGGCTCTTAAAAGGACCTAGTACCTTCCCGAGCAGCGTTAGTAATTAACAAGCAGCGTTATCAATTCCATTGAATGACATAAGAATAAGGTAAGTTGTGCGGTGTTCAGAGATTCGTGACGTTAATATCTCAGAGTTTGTTATTTTGCTTGAGTGTGGTATATAGCGCCCTCTGTGATTGTTTGGCTGATACATGTATTTTTCGATGAGCAATTCATGATGGTCCACCAGGACGTATTTAGGTAACACATTCTTCACGAATTCGGCTAAATTCAGGTCCTAAAACGCAAAGTTTTATCGTTTTTCCTGGATGTCAGATGAGCTTCGGGAAGGACACCTCGTTATTCTTGTATATTTGATTTATATCTCTAATTGTAAGTTTGTAATGCGAGTATCTGACAAAAATGGTAGAAAATACAGAAAAATAATCCCGAAAAACAATTCATGCAAAAACGAACACATACTACCCAAACTAGAGCATCCGTAAATTCAACAAATTTCACAAAAATGGCATAATAGTCGTCACATGTCATTTAGACTTTAGAGGAAGCGATTGCCCCAAATAACTCAAAGCCCTGTCACTGTCTGCCATGGTCATACCCCATAAGGGGTCTTAGACGAGCGCCGCTTCCCACCCGACCGTCTTCTGGCGATGGTCTTAGTAAATTGGTCTTGGGTATAATGAGTGATATCGTCTGCTTGATGATGGCGATTAATTTTTCTCAAATGGAGAACCTTCTGCGACTTGTTGCGGTCACTTTGTGCCTGATTTTGTGCATGAAGATGTCGCTATGACATCTTCTGTACACTGGTCTCATTTAAAGATGGATGTGCAACACACAATCTCATTGGATGAGAGACGGTAAATGTTGTACACCAAGTCTTATATCTCTAATGCGATATTGTATATATTCTAGTCCAATTGAATTACATACTTTATATGTGCTGCAGAGCATATTCATTGAATGAAATGACATTTCAAATTTGAATATAACGGAGCTTAACGAACAAAAGTGTGAACAAGTAAAACGTTCATTATTTCGGTAAAATGCGTGTCATGAACAGATATTCGGATTCTCAAACTTTTACATTTTTTGGTCTACTATTTGTTGGAGCTCATTGTGAAGCTGATCAAGGGAATAAAGTTTTCATTGTTTTTTTCGGTGACAAATGAATAATATTCCCCCTGAGCTAACACAGGCATAACTGCAATTTTGAATTTCGGATGTCAGTAAATATTGGGTTGTTTGTTTCTCCACTTTCAAAATTCGCACAATGACCCCTGATTTTCTTTCGATTTTGAAAGGACATGTTTTAAGTTTCCTTTCGGAGATTTTGAAAAAAAAGTTGAAGTTTTTCAAGTTTGAGCTGAGACATGGAATCCGCAATTAAGTTAAAACACAAACAAACAATTTAATTTCATGTTTCACATTTTCACACAAACATATTATATTTTAACACAAACAAACAAACAAACAAACAATCAAAAAGAAGACTAACTGTAACAATATTAAATGACTGATAAAAACTTAAAGTAGATAATTGTTATTGCATTATATTGAAAAGCTGATGTTTAATCTTGACTATCAATATTTTGTCTTTTTTGCTATGGATCATCTAAAAGTATACATAACTCCTTTATCACACATCATGACATATTCAAAACCCAGTAACTTGACCCTGTTGAATATACCACACCTTCGATTACATTGTATATTGGCTCTGAAAGTATTTTCCATCTTTAGCTGCAGCAGTCATTTTGATGCTATCTTTTTCACGTTTAGAATATATGAGGCCAAAAAAATTGTGCTGTATCGATAACATGGTTTTCAAAAAGAGGGTAGGTAGGTCGGTAGGGATTTTTTCCGATATTTTTATTCTTAAATATGCATTTTTCAGGGGTTCAGAGCGATCAAACACAGGCTTGCCACAGCATTTCCAGAAAAACGTATCATACAAATAAAAGGAATAAAACCATAAAAGACATCATCGTTCAAGCAAAAATCAAATGCCAGGTAATGAATGCGTGATTTTTTGGGGTTTTTTTCGTTTTTTGTTTACTTCTGTGTTTCTAAAATCATCATCCATACGGCATAAAGTATATAACATTATCATATCCTGTAACTTAAATACAAAAAAGAAACTTAGGAAAAAATAAATTGTTTGTTGAACCGTCAATGATCATAAATGAGCCTATGTGAAAGGCAGTTTAAAGCCCAGGTTTTCGATGCATCAATTTTTATGTAGTTTTTTTGAATACAGCCGTATTTTTCTTTCAAACTGAAAAGGTGGGGAAGAGCAGACTGCACTGCGATGGCCGCTGTCAACATGAGCCGACAGTCATGCGAATTCTAATCCCGGCCTCTTCTGTCCAAAAGTTGCCGCCCCAATATTCATACAGCTACAGCCTCTCAGGACGGACAATGGCGCATACATTATATGTTTACCAAATTGTACGTCACACACAAGTTTTGTAGATAACACTGTAGATAAACGGATCGACTCATTTGAGTATATACTTATCGTGCTGATGAGATTTAAACAGTTTGCTCTAGGTTAATTTGTCAACACTCCGTTGACTTCGGGTAGACGAAACATGATACAATGAATGCAGATAGATAATTATCAGTTTTTCTGTGAAGCATTTACTACGACATTTGTGTCAGACAGAAATGTCTATCGAATACTAGTTTTTATTTTGTCATATGCACTGAGTTATGGATACCACACAAAATATTACAACACAATATATTCATGCTAATTAACTTAAGTCTCTACACTCAGGTTAATAAGCAATTTAGCACTTCCTTTGAGTGCTCTATCCAAACACTCAAATGTATTTCTTAGTGTTTTCTATTCGATTTCAAGGTTATGTAGTGTAAAAGTTGAAAGGCATGCATTTTCTCAAGAGTAAACCTTGTCTTTGCCAGAGACATACGTCTATAGTGACACTCAACTCCACTGTTTATCCTTGTGTGTCCATCAAAAGAGATTGGCATCTGTCTGCATACATTGTATCATGGTTTGTTTATCCCGAGTGCTGTCGTACCTAACTTCAGTCGCACCGATCAACTCCATGAGTAATTTAGCTCTTCCCTTGTGTGTTTTATCCAAACACTCAAATGAGTCAAATCAATAATGTTATCTTCAAAACTTGTGTGCGACGTACAAAGACCAAACGCAATGTATACGCGATTGTTCATACTCAAAGGCTCTAACTATAACAACAAAACAGTGTAAAAGCGCGTTGGTCAGAAGCATTGATCATTGATGTCGTAACTCCACGTAAAATGTGTAAGAAGTTATGTAGCTGTAATGAAGCTGACAACTAGGAATTTATAAAGAACATTCTTTCATCATTTTATAATTCCTTATTTAAATGTAGTCTTTCTTTAATGTCAATGTAATATTTCTGATAATTAATTCAATGTTTACAATGCTATAAAATGTGTTTGATGGAGACCCAAGCTGCTACATTCCATACCCAAGCTGTTTTAATCCATACCCAAGCTGTGAAAATGCTATCAGTTTTCATACACTGGCCAATGACAGTACGTTTAGAAATCATGTGACAAATCATGTGACATTACTTAAGCAATCAGACGAACATTAGCATGGGTAAGCATTAGTGAAGGGTATAAATGATCCAACTTAGGCTTTCGAAGGTTAGAGTTGGCTAGAGCTGGACCTGAGCCACAGACTGTAATAAAGAAGTTCTATCGTAAAGCTACACCTGTGTCAGTGTCTGTACATGTAGAAGTAAGGGCCGATGCTACCAGTTCAGACAGTATTGATTATGTCATTTACGTTCACGTCAGAGAGTCTGTCATCGCGTCGTAAAATTTGGTCTGTACTACTGTCATGTCGTGTGGTTGTGATGCGGGTAGTGATAGTCGACTTTTGATACGTACACCCTGTGGAAGAACGTTAAAATAGTAGAGACGGAAACAGGCACACAGATATACACTAAGTCCGCGTACTTTATTAGCTGAGTAACGTACATGCTACACGGTAAACTTCTATCAATTACACAAGTCTAACAATAGTCATCGGGTCACGGTAGAATGTCGTCTTGGGGTGTCTCATCAGGTTCTCCGACTAACACACTTAAATGCACAGTTTATATTGAGTGAGGATCTGCGTATTATCACGACTTTGGTATGCGTCTATAATTACCTAAAGATAGAAGTGAAAGACAGGAAGGTCGCTCCCATCAGTACATCTGTCAACATAGCGTCCAGTCAATGCTAAGGACTCAAGCAGTTGTCAGAACAGTACGTATACATTCACTTAAAGAGGTTGAACGGTTACTTCAAAAGATCACTAACAAGCGGAGTCATTCTCACTATGCATCACGTGAAGAAGGGGTGACTATCGGTCAGTTCATTGTTAGTCATTACAATCAAATTCAAGGGTAAATTCTGAGAAATTGTCGGTAAAATTCTAAGCAATCGTCGTACCATATCACACTACAGTAAAAAATAACAGTCCCGATATGTGTGATGATTAACTATGAAAACAACTAATTAAAACCTATATGTTAGTGTCCTGGTGGGCTGGGTTGCACGGCGATGAATTTGTAGTAGGGCCAGGTTACGGTGGCGGTTGATATCTAGGTTACACGTCGATTATTTGTAGTAGGGCCAGATTACGGTGGGGTTAATATCAGTTAGTACCAGCAAATAATATTCAAAAATCTTCTCCAGAACCACCCCAGCATTTGAAATTAAATTTTGTTCATATCATTCTAGTGTGACTACTATTAAGTTTATACGGATTGGTCACGGTTTGACGGCCATATTGGATTTCACAAAACCTATAATAACTACGAGATTAAATATTCTTCTTAACAAGAATCAAAAGACCATTTCAGCTCAAAATTTGCACATAGTATTATCAGTGCAAGCACTTTGGCCCCGCCATCGCTGTTTGCAGCTTTTATTCGTCGTTTCTTTGCGTTTATAGCACGCAACATTTGCGCTCTTCTTTAGGCTCTGCCGTTGCTTTAGCACCACTTTTCTTTTCCTTCTCGTTATAAGCAGCTCCTAAGATCATCTTTAGCGTGCGAAGTATTTCACGTTCTCGAGTTATATCAATATCATTCTCAATTCTTTGATCACTGGGCAGGTGATCCCGATTTGCAATGGTGAATATGCAGCTCTTGTCAGTGCCTGTGCATGTAGAGATGTTTTCTATGATGTCCTCTTTCTTCTTTTCCTCTGCCGCGAACTTGTCTTCATGAGTTACCACCACAAAGAATGGAGTGTTGTGGCCTTTGAAAGGAAAATTGGAAAGTAACTTGCATCCATACATACATACAATGTCCACTATAATGACTCCCTTAAAGTAAAGCTTATAGGGTATGACACACGAAAAATTATAAGGCTCTCGGACCTAAGAAGGCCGTTTTCAAAGCGCTGCACCAGAGCGTTAATAATTGTACAGAACAAAGAAATGGACTTACAAACAGCGAGTTTTTAATCTATGTCTTTTCTAAAAACACAGAGGGCTTTGACTCTTTTATCACATATTCAGAAGAGCCCGAAATCTTGCTACTTTCACCTCACAGTGGACAACAACGCAGTAACAGCTGATAGCCCAGCATTTTAACATGAGATGATGGTGCGGAAGTCAAACTACTCATCTGAAGGCAGTATTTGGAAAGTATAGCTGTTGTTTCGTCGCGCAGAGTTGATTAGGGTGTTGCCCCTATCATTTTAATTAAAAATGAATGAATTCAGACCAAATAAAAATGAATTTTTTACCTTCATGAGTACAAACACGACGGACAGAGGTCGGCAATTGTAATGTGTCTTGGGCTATTCCTTTCACAACGCAAATAGCAGCGTGGATCTTCTTTTTTTCATTATGCTTTGATTTCGGTACTGGTACCTTCATGTCGTCTGGCCATTTCTCTTCTGTAAAATTACCATTCAGGATGTTGATGATGTTGTCATTTAAATTACTATCACCCCCACCTTGTTTTTTAGTTAAGCCGGGAACGTCCCATACGGTGAAATACGAGTTACCGGTATTACTTGACGAGAACTGTATGGAAAAAAGAGCAAAACCACGTACCAGCATGTGAAAGGAATTTCAAACGTATCAGATTCAAACTGAAAATACTCCCTAGTTTCATTATGCATTGAAGTTATAGACATAAAAGCAAAGTTGACATATATATCCAGAATATGGCTGACTCTTTCAGTGTTTGTGAATTGTAATGAAAACTTTGGCAACACAAATAATCATGAATAGCAACGTACACATCTCTGTTAGAAGAGGTTACGAGTAAGTAATTTTATCTGACTGCAATCGTTGTCTGTACCAGACTAACTTAGGTGGAGGTCGGGATGTCATCCCTTAGGCTGGTCTTTTTCCCTCTGACGGAACTCCAAGCAAGACTCGAGCTAAATTGGGTGCTGTAATTACTCCCATTAAAATTTTGTGTAACATATTGCCACTTCTTATGACTTTGTTTGTAATTCTTTCAATATTTTTGGCTCAAATATTGAGCATTTTTCGTGCGCAGCGCTCTTTGATTAAATTTAGGGGAATATCTGAAAGAAATGTTTGTACATGATAACAATCGTCCCCGTTATATTTTAAAGGATAATAGAAAAATGACTTTGACGCCACAAACGCAAATTAAATGACCGTGTCACCGCTGATGATTAAAAGTTAAAACAAGCTGAACGGAACAGTAATACGTTCCCATATTAATCTAGCATAATGAACGTGCGATCGATATGAAAGTAGATTTCCAGTGCTTTTTAAAGTCATACGACAACTTGTTGATGTTTCTACTCTTCTGCATGAAACATTTTGGACACCCTGGTTGCCCGTTTTGACAGACGCGTATGTTTAAAACCATCGCCATTTTACAATTGAAGAAAACATCTCACAACGCGGCAAAAAACAGCCCGGGCATTTTAAACGTTTCACCAAAAAACGTGCATGGCCTCTGTGCATTTTAAGGCTTTCAGGCGAGTTATTCCTTTCCAGACTTATGAAAGCCTATCGGGTTGAGTTTCAATGATATTATGCCTATGGATATATCATAATAATGCAGCTTTGGGAGGTTAAGTTCAACAGTTTCATTAAAACGTTGACCGCCTATAAGCCAATATCCGCCACCATAGGCGTATCAAGATACATATTCCAGAGACGACGACAACAACAACAATAACGACGACAACAAGGAAAGCCAGAAGAATTATAACGACATTGTGTGAACCATTTAAATGTAAGCAACAGACTGTATTCTCAATTCGATGATTGTTTAGCATATACGGACAAATTAATCGCAAACGTACTATAGCTGAAACCATTTGCTGAGCCATGGCCATATCGAAATCTCTGCTCAATAAATATCTTTTCAACTAACAGAGAGACTATGATTGATGTACAGTTCTCGAACATAGCACTGTAAATGTGACAAACAATTAGTCGAAAAGAGTGGATGAACAAAGCTAAAGAGTAACAGAAGGCGGGAACATCGTTACGACAGTGTTTGATCATAGCTTTAAAGAAATACCCGATAGAATGTCTATCAATAAGTCTGCCACACCTGGGTAATCACGTACAGATTTATAAGAATTCAGTCGCATACTATCTTTGGGCGTAATCTAATTTTAGAACACTGACAGAAAAATGCGCGTGGACTTTCAACTAAAAGCAATATTTTCGGCAATCGCCATATCTGATGGAATATGTTACAGATTTGCATCATGACTTTTCATGGACATTCAAATACAATGTCAATCTGTAGTTACCTCAAACCTTTTTGATGTGCAGGCCACCGTTCCCTTCGCAGAACCGCCCGCTGTCTGTGATGTTTGTAGATGCACACCCTTTATCACCTGAATAAAAAAACATAATCAGTATAAAATCCGTTATATTTCTACGTCACCGTTGATGTCTTTGTCAATTATTATTATTACATTAATTATAACCATTAAGAACTATTGGTTTTGTGCAAAGGCCAATGCAAGCAGAGCTTGCGATGCCAGTCCTAAAGAAATGGCCCCGCATATGGAGAAGCTGAATTTATAGATTACAATAACTCTTCTTTGACCTCGTCAGAATAAGTGAGAGGCTTTTTATATAGCTGGTGAACTTGTTTTCAGGATAATTGCAGTGTTATAATATCATGCAGACGAAATTTGTGAAAATAATCAACTTTTTTTTTCTTTTCATCTACATTGCAGAAAGGAGGGTTAAATAGGCACGACCTTGAAGCAAACCAAGTGCAACTGCTGCTTGATGGTAAGCTGTGCCATAAGGGAGCCGTCATTATTTATTGACTGGGGGTCGGAGGAATGTGAGTGGGTCATTCAAAAATTGGGGGGTCACTCAAAATGTGGAAAGGAAGAAGGGGCTTACTCAATATTTTGCGCGAAATAAATTGAAACACCATTCAGATTGCACCATTGCACACATCAATTTCTCAAAATCTTCGATTCGAGAGGAGGACTTCCCCTCTCATGCTTTCCCCCTTTGGTCTTCTAATAGTTTTACTGGTAAAAGACAAATTGAAAATAGCTCTTAGATTGCACTACACTACACCATTGCACACATCAATTTCTCAAAATCTTCACAGGATCTAAGGACAAAACTGAACTGTTGTGAATTCGTCCTTTATTATCACAGAAACAAATGTTTTAATTGACCTCAGTTCAATGACCATTGTGACAGATAAACATACCGTATTAAGGCTTTTCATTGGAAGCTGACAGCGGGAGAAATGACAAAAGAAGGTCACAGATTTTCCATTCCTGCGTATCTATTTGTCTTCAGTGTCTAGCAAACTGAGAACTTTTTTTCACAAAGTTTATTGTCTTGTTTCGTTTTTGAATATTGTTACTCGAACACTGATCATGCAAAAATGTTAAAAATATATCAGTGTTCATAGTCATTTTCAAGCTGTTTTACCGAGTGCAAAATGAATTGAAACACCTCTCATATTGCATCATTACGTGAATTTCTCAAAATTTTCAATTCGAGAGGGGGGGAACCCCCTCTCGTGCTTTCCCGCTTTGGGTGTTCTAACAGTTTCACTTCGTTAAAAAAAAACAAATTAAAAACACCTCTCACATTGCACCAGACTGCACCATTGCACACATCAATATCTTAAAATTTTCGATGCAAGATCCCTAGGGAAAAGCCCCCATCTAACACTTTCCCCTCAGCCTCTCGCGTGTTCTCCTACAGTAACTGTATTTGCAAACTCTGTCCAGTCAGATATCCTAGTCAAAACCCTGCCATGATACCCATCCGAATTACACAATATACTATATGATTAGATACTTGTTGTAGAGTTAGCTTTTATATCTTTATTTTGTTGTGAATTTCAATTTCATTTTGATGGTTTCATCATTTTTCAAAGCAACATGAGATAACTGATGATAATCTAGCAGGGTACACCAGGATTTGAAAGGTCTTTACTGTTGCTGTATTTTGTAAATTTTACAATTACATGTATTGTATTTAACTTTTCTAAGTAGGGGGGAAGTCAGTCAAAATTTCAGAATTAGAGAGGGGGTCACTTAAATTCATCACGGATGGCGACGGGGGAGTTTCCGATGAAATTCCTCCGACCCCCCCCCCCAGGCCGTAAATAATGACGGCTCCCTAAAGGCAACATTTTCAAAAGAACGAAATTTCTTCATGCTAATATTCTTACTGCAGAAAAAAGGTGTTAAGTAAAAATTCTAATTTATAGAGTAAAAGAAAACATGTCAAGTACATACCCTAACAAACGAGTTTATAGTAGCTGATTTCCCATGCCTGGGTTCACCAAACAACGCGATGTTCTGTCCATTGCAGACTTCAATAAACTCACTAACTGAACTTAAAGGCATACGGTCATCTTGGGAGAAATTGGATCAAAATAATAATGAAAAATACTGTAATACGCTGATGTGAACAGAAGTTATCCACATTTCTCGAGTATGTGACTTACAGACACAGACACAGACTCAGACACATATATATACTAGTATAGTGTATATATATATATATATATATATATATATATATATATATATATATATATATATATATATATATATAAAGAGGGCATATTGTGAAAGAGAGAGCACAACTGAAACTGATTCACTAGCAAATCAACCTTAATCATGACTAGCATCAAAATATTGACCCTTTTCAAAATAGATCTCAGTGATTTATCGAGAAAATGTTTCTTACAAATCTTGAGAAGCAAAATATTAATTAGAGGTAACGTACATGTAACTGCCAGGCAAAAGTGAGTTTCCTTACAAGTAACAATGCATAACGATCCAAAAGTAACAAAAGCAATATCATTTTCTTCTTGACTTTGCGAATATTTGACTAACATATAGTTTGTCTTCACCTAGTTCAAGACAACGCCTTCTATTAATGGAGAATATTAAAGAATCATTTACTTCGATCAGTGAACTCATACACAAGTGTTTTTCCATGGACGTCCCTTAGTTTTTTGTTGTTCTCCAGTGGGATATTCAAGTCACCACGTTGTTGTGCCTTTTCATACACCTTGATTAGTTTTTCATCTTTTCCTACAGATTCTATTTCCTTGTCCGACAAACCCAAATTCGGAC
>LD344739.1:56959-86476 GCA_001465055.1 Ptychodera flava | reverse complement strand
AACCAAAGTCTACAAATAAAACTTCGAAAACAATTATTACTTATGAATTTGATGATCTGAAATTTGAAACCAAACTTGTACGAGCTGGTCATTCGTCACGGAATGGAATTGATACAATCCTCTCAAATAACTTCTTTATGTGCGGAAGTACATTTGTTGCTTCTTGTACGAAGATGAGTTTTAATCGCTGCAAATTGTAGTGTTAAAATTATATAAAAGAATCAGCCTCCTGCATACACTGTCATTGACATCGTCAAGTGATCAACACTAATCTCGTTAACTGATCATATGATGCGCATGTGTTGTCACAACTAGACAACTTTACTGTTCTTTAATCAACTCCGATATCTGCCAACATTAATATCAAAACAGACTTAGAATTCACAAATATTGAATGATTTGTCCATCTTAAAGTAAATCTAGATATTCGCTGATTCTGTTGTAATACGTTTACGCAAAAAGTGATTCCTTCTTAGACGTTTGAGGTGAACCACTTATAGCGATTTTTGAAATGGCTTGGAATTATAACGGTCTTGGGTGGTTTTATAAAAATAGTTTCTGGCGGTAGAAAACAACGCCAACTGCATCCATTGCAAACGTTCTCCTTGGTAGATTTTGCTACAATTTAACCCAATACGACGTCCGATGTTTTCACTTACAGAACACTTTCAGTGTAGGAAATCCCAATCTTTGTACCAACCTTCACACACTGTACCGAACAAAACTGTCGTTAGCGTTCTGTGTAGTTTCGACGGGAAAATGTAACGAAGGCAATATAAAAATGTTTAAGGAGTCAGTGTACGTTTGAGTTTTTCAAAGGTAGCGCGACAACATTCACAATGTTGACTGAAGCACAGTGAACGTCGTATGACTTAAATTGTGACAAAAATTATCGAAGGAGAACGTTTGTAGTGAATGTAGCAGGCGTCATGTTCTATCGCCAGAAACGTTTTTCTTATCACCCAGGCACATTGTATTTCCGGGCTTTTCTTGAAATTCACACTAATTCCAACTTAACAATAAACAAGACGTCTGCATCAAAGCACTGATGCTAACTTTGCTACTGGTTTAGCTTTTTAACAAAAATATGCCGGCTTTTTAATACACAAGGCAAGTAAAATATTGATTGATCAGCAATTCTATAAATTGAAAGTAATTGATCGAAATATCGGTTTTGCTGCATTTGAGGCCGATAGGATTACATTGTTGAAAAATAATCTTAACGGACCTGATACGGCTTTTGCAGCCCGAGGTCGTACGGCGGAAGGTCCCGAGCGTGGAAGGGCCCACACGCCGTACGACCAAGGGCCGCAAAAGCAGTATCAGGGCCGTAAAGGTTTTAATTTTACTTTAAACTTTGTACAAAGGGAACGTGATTCAGAAGTTGTTATGCGGGGATATCGGTGTATGAATTGAAGCATTATATTCGAGGGAAAAGGAGTGTAAAAACTTACGATTCCATCACAAGCGACCATGTTCCATTCACTGCATATCTTGTTATCAAATGAAGACAATAGCAAAGTTCAGTCTAGAGATCTTTGGAAAAGATTTAGTAATGACAGGTCATTCAGCACTGCTTTCCCTCCTTTATAGTGAACAAATTTGTTACCTGATCTTGTTCAATCGTTTATCAGTTTTCGTCCTGTAACGCATTACTGCTTGAACTTGTTGCGTTCAATTTTTATTGGTTCACACATCATGCTTTCTGGATACAGTTACTAAAATACAATTTGCTTGTATTAAGTTTTGTATTTATAGGGTCTCGCATAGTTAATATCGTAATATTTTGATTTGCCTTAAGTCAACAGTTTCAAAATGAATTATACAGTTTCTCCAGACAATATGACATGTTGTCAGAAGATATTATATTTTAGTTTTTCAATTGAAAGTAGAGAGACTTTCACTATAACGTTACAATGAGCTTTAAATCAACATAAATACTCTTATTAGCTTTTGACTTATTTCATAGTTTTTCCATGCGTTGAAAGTTGCTGAAGAGATTAAAAAAGTAATCAAGTATAACAATATCGATTTTCGTTTGCCATGTGTGTGAATGAAAATCGTAGGGCTGCATAAAAACTATATTTAAGTGGTGGCGGAGAAAGGAAGGGAATAAGTGGAGAAAGCAAGGGAAGAGGCAAACAATATGTCTTATCCCCTTCTGGTGAACATTTTTAGCTCACGTGTGTAAACACGTGGGCTAATGTCATAGCGATGTCTATCTGTCTGTCTGTCTGTCCGTGTGTGCGTGTGTTAGTGTGTGTGTGTGTCTGTCTGTCTGTCTGTCTGTCTGTCTGTCTGTCTATTTACACGATAACTCAAAAACTCCTGAACGGATTCAAGCCAGATTCAGTACACAGGTACCATATGCTACTTGCAAGAAGTGATTAGATTTTGGTTAGTGTGGCTTGCATATTAATGAAGTTATGCAATATCGTTTTTTTCTGTACAATGGTTTCCCTATGGAGACGGTAATGACAGTGTAGACATATATCAAGAAAAACTGCACCAGATTTTATGAAACTTTAGACATATGACAATCGAAGAACATTATAATGATACTGTGAGTGTCATGTCAATTATCTTTTCATTTGCATATTTAATGAACTTTTGTTATTAGTGACATAACTCTGAAATTCCTGCACCAAACTTGATGATACTTGCAACAAATATTGATCTGATATATCTAATTATACTTAGAAGCATTAGGCAGTGTCAAGTTAATAAATAGCTCATTTGCATATTTTATGAAGGTTTGTAATTAGTCATATAACTCAGATATAACTTCACCAAATGTGATGATATCTGCTGCAGATACTGATCCAACTGATATCTAACTGTAGTGTAAAGCATTTAGTAGTGTGAAATTAATTAAGAGTTGATTTGCATATTTAATGAACTTTGTAATTAGGTATATAACTCTGAAATTACGGCACCAAAGTCAATGAAATTGGGTACAGATATTGTTTTGATAAATATCTAATTGTACTGAGAAGCATTTGGCAGTGTCAAGTTAACAAATAGGTCATTTGCATATTTTATGAAGTTTTGTAATTAGTGATATAAATCCAAAATAACTGCACCAAATGTGATGAAATCTGCTGCAGATACTGATCCGACAGATATCTAATGGTGATGTAGAGCATTTAGTTGTATGGAGTTAATTAAGGGTTCATTTGCATATTTAATGAACTTTGTAATTAGTGATGTTACTCTAAAATTACAGTGTTAAATTTGATGAACCTTGCTACAGATGTTGATCTCATAAATATCAAATTGTACTGAGAAGCATTGAGCAATGTCAAGTTAATAATTAGCTCATTTGCATATTTCATGAAGTCTTATAATTAGTCATATAACTCCGAAACAACTGCATCAAATGTGATGAAAACGGCTGCACATACTGATACGACAGATATCTAACTGTATTGTAAAGCATTTAGTAGTGTAAAGTAAATTAAGGGTTCATTTGCATATTTGATAAACTTTATAATTACGTATATAACATAAAGTATATGACTATGATAACTTTTAAAGTTAGGGAAGAGGTCATTTTCAAATAGGCGGTACCGCCAATACCTCCCGCGGTATACCTCTAACCCTGGAGGGACCGGCGGTAAGGCAGTTAGCAGCTTTTAATGAGCTTGCATACAGTTTGCAATATTTTACAGGCGGAATTCGGAAGTGAACATACGCAACAGTTACAACTCACTCTGTTTTATATGACCAAGATGTACGCTCGCTCTCTCGCTCTCTCTCTCTCTCTCTCTCTCTCTCTCTCTCATACTGCAACCTGTGTTTAGTCATAGACAGTAGAGGCCCCCCTCTACTGTCTATGGTTTAGTTCAGCCGTTCAGGCCATTTACCGCTGTGCCCGCGGTATTACCGCGATCGTTAGTGTAATAGAGGTGTTAATGTTTCACCTCCAGTCCGCGGTAATGAGTCTTCATGAATATTCACGGTCTCTGAGCGGCGGTAATCCTGGCGGTAAGCGAAGTAGAGGTTTACCGCGGGAGGTATCCGGCGGTACCGCCTATTTGAAAATGACCTCTTCCTTTACTAAACTAAAATATGAGAACTAGTTTGTTTGCACCATGGCTACCATTCATTACGAATGAACTTTACTTATTTACTGTTCTCAATAAACTCATATATGTCAATTGTTTCTTATACAAACATTAGTACAATTACTCCACTACCCATTGTAATTACTGAAAAACACTCAACCTCCAAAATACACAGAAAAAAGCCGTCATCGACTGTGCTCTCGAGAAAAAAGTTTTTGCCTTTAACCAAAGTCTACAAATAAAACTTCGAAAACAATTATTACTTATGAATTTGATGATCTGAAATTTGAAACCAAACTTGTACGAGCTGGTCATTCGTCACGGAATGGAATTGATACAATCCTCTCAAATAACTTCTTTATGTGCGGAAGTACATTTGTTGCTTCTTGTACGAAGATGAGTTTTAATCGCTGCAAATTGTAGTGTTAAAATTATATAAAAGAATCAGCCTCCTGCATACACTGTCATTGACATCGTCAAGTGATCAACACTAATCTCGTTAACTGATCATATGATGCGCATGTGTTGTTACAACTAGACATCTTTACTGTTCTTTAATCAACTCCGATATCTGCCAACATTAATATCAATACATCCTTATAATTCACAAACATTGAATGATTTGTCCATCTTAAAGTAAATCTTGATATTCGCTGTTTCTGTTGCAATACGTTTACGCAAAAAGGTGATTCCTTCTTAGACGTTTGAGGTGAACCACTTATAGCGATTTTTGAAATGGCTTCGAATTATAACGTTCTTGGGTGGTTTTATAAAAATAGTTTCTGGCGGTAGAAAACAACGCCAACTGCATCCATTGCAAACGTTCTCCTTGGTAGATTTTGCAACAATTTAACCCAATACGACGTCCGATGTTCTCACTTACAGAACACTATCAGTGTAGGAAATACCAATCTTTGTACCAACCTTCACACACTGTACCAAACAAAACTGTCGTTAGCGTTCTGTGTAGTTTCGACGGGAAAATGTAACGAAGGCAATATAAAGATCTTTAAGAAGTCAGTGTACGTTTGAGTTTTTCAAAGGTAGCGCGACAACATTCACAATGTTGACTGAAGCACAGTGAACGTCGTATTGGCTTAAATTGTGACAAAAATTATCGAAGGAGAACGTTTGTAGTGAATGTAGCAGGCGTCATGTTCTATCGCCAGAAACGTTTTTCTTATCACCCAAGCTCGTTGATTTCCAAGCTGTTCTTGAAATTCACACTAATTTAAACTAAACAATAAACAAGACGTCTGCATCAAAGCACTGATGCTAACTCTGCTACTGGTTTAGCATTTTAACAAAAATATGCCGGCTTTTTAATACACAAGGCAAGTAAAATATTTATTGATCAGCAATTCTATAAATTGAAAGTATTTGATCGCAACATCCATTTGCTGCACTTGAGGCCGATAGGATTACATTGTTGAAAAATAATCTTTGCGGCCCTGATACGGCTTTTGCAGCCCGAGGTCGTACGGCGGAAGGGCCCGAACGTGCGAGGGCCCGTACGCCGCACGACCAAGGGGCGCAAAAGCCGTATCAGGGCCGTAAAGGTTTTATCATATAACTTATGGAATGATAAATATGTAGTTTACATAATATTCAACATTGTTTAGGCGATAAAGTGCGTGCGATATCAAACATTCTTCGCCATTTGTGTCAATTTTTTCATAAATGCGATAGCCGCTTTCCGTCGCGGATTGTCATACGTAATGATGCCATTTGTTTACCTGCTGAATTTTAAAACGCGCAAAGCGACATCCGTAACTGACCAACAGAGGGCCAGGCTGAAGTCGAGGTGTAAGAAGGACAAAAGCGAGATGTCAATTTATCGTAATTTAAACTGAACAGACACACAATTATTGTACACAGGATTTCACCAGAATTTAGAAATATTAGCCGATGTCACCGGCGCGGTTCCACTCTCACCACGCGCAACTACGATCTGAGCGAGCAGATGTTTTCCTAATCTCGCTCGCGCTGGCTTTGTGTGCAAATGGAATGTTTGTGGACAGCAACATGCGTAGCAACCAGACTGAAGGTAGTTAAGAAATACAGGCGGTGCCCATATTTGGGCACCGGTCCCTGGCGTGATACATACAAAAATGCGCGGAAGTGAGGGCCCTTTTCCCCATGGCTGTACACAGGCAAGTGAATGTAGGTATATGATAATATTGTTTAACGTTAACTCTTTAAAAACAATAGTTTTTAGATCCTATCTCTGTTCTATTCATGTTGGAATAATTGGAATAGCAAAGTTCAGTCTAGAGATCTTTGGAAAACATTTAGTCATGACAGGTCTTTAAGCACTGCTTTCCTTCCTTCAGTGTTAACCAATTTGTTCCCTGATCTTCTTCCACCGTTTATCAGTTTTCGTCCCGTAGTGCATTACTGCTTGAACTTTTTGCGTTCACTTTATTCACACATAATGCTATCTGAATACAGTTACTAATTGAAATTTGTTTGTATTAAATTTTGTATTGATAGGATCTAGCATAGTGAATATCGTTATGTTTAGATTTGCCTCGATTCAACAGTCTCAACATGAATTATACAGATTTTCCCCACAATATGACACGTTGTCAGAATATATCAGTGTTTCAGTTGATAGTAGAGAGACTTTCACTATAACGTTAAGCTTTAAATCAACATAAATGCTCTTATTAGCTTTTGATTTATTTCATAGGTTTTCCAAGCATTAAAGTTGCTAGACAGACTGAAAAAGTTATTAGTATTAACAATATCGATTTTCGTTTGCGATGTGTGTGAATGAAAAACTTAGGACTGCAGCAAAACTTTATTTACGTGACGGCGGAGAAGGAGCGGGAATAAATGGAGAAAGCAAGGCAAATGGCACTCGATATATCTGACCCCTACTCTGGTGAAAATTTTTAATTGTTTGGCTTGAGGCGCAGAATACAAAGATTACCTGACTACGCATAAAAGTGGAAAATTCAGAAGGAGTTCATTCGAAGGTCAGCCAAATCGTGAAAACTCGGAGGAGGCTCTAGACCCCGGCGTTCAAAATTGATATTCTAATGCTTCCTGTTTACCAAGGTCATTGGGACCAAGTGCAAATGATTGGGGAAGGTTACAAAGTGTATGTATACCATAAAAAAGCGAAACATGGTTGCATTTATCAAGGGATGCTTTTCTTGTAGACTCGTTTACGCATCGTACTACGAACATAAAACTACATGACAATGATAACTTTTAAACTTACTAAACTAAAAAATGAGAGCCAATTTGTTTGCACGCATGGCTACCATTCACTACGAATGAACTTTACGTATTTACTGTTCTCAATAAATTCATTTATGTCAATTGTTTCTTATACAAACATTAGTATAATTACTCCACTACACATTGTAATTACTGAAAAACACTCAACCTCCTAAATACACATAAAAAGCCGAGTCATCGACTGTGCTCTCGAGAAAAAAGGTTTTGCCTTTAACCATGTCTACAAATAAAATTTCGAAATCAATTAATACTTATGAATTTGATGATCTGAAATTTGAAACCAAATTTGTACGAGCTGGTCATTCGACACGGAATGGAATTGATACAATCCTCTCAAATAACTTCTTTATGTGCGGAAGTACATTTGTTGCTTCTTGTACGAAGATGAGTTTTAATAAAAAAATCAGCCCCCTGCATACACTGTCACTGACATCGTCAAGTGATCAACACTAATCTCGTTAACTGATCATATGATGCGCATGTGTTGTTACAACTCGACAACTTTACTGTTCTTTAATCAACTCCGATATCTGCCAACATTAAAATTCACAAATATTGAATGATTTGTCCATCTTAAAGTAAATCTAGATATTCGCTGATTCTGTTGTAATACGTTTACGCAAAAAGTGATTCCTTCTTAGACGTTAGGGGTGAACCACTTATAGCGATTTTTGAAATGGCTTGGAATTATAAATTTCTTGGGTGGTTTTATAAAAAATAGTTTCTGACGGTAGAAAACAACGCCAACTGCATCCATCGCAGACGTTCTCCTTGGTAGATTTTGCAACAATTTAACCCAATACGACGTCACGTCCGATGTTCTCACTTACAGAACACTTTCAGTGTAGGAAATACCAAACTTTGTACCAACCCTCACACACTGTACTGAACAAGACTGTCGTTTGCGTTCTGTGTAGTTTCGACGGGAAAATGTAACGAAGGCAATATAAAAATGTTTAAGAAGTCAGTGTACGTTTGAGTTTTTCAAAGGTAGCGCGACAACACTCACAATGTCGACTGAAGCACAGTGAACGTCGTATTGACTTAAATTGTTACAAAAAATATCGAAGGAGAACGTTTGTAATGAATGTAGCAGACGTCATTTTCTATCGCCAGAAACGTTTTTCTTGTCACCCAAGCACGTTGTATTTCCAAGCTTTTCTTGAAATTCACACTAATTCAAACTGAACAATAAACAAGACGTCTGCATCAAAGCACTGATGCTAACTTTGCTACTGGTTTAGCTTTTTAACAAAAATATGCCGGCTTTTTAATACACAAGGCAAGTAAAATATTGATTGATCAGCAATTCTATAAATTGAAAGTATTTGATCGCAATATCGGTTTTGCTGCACTTGAGGCCGATAGGATTACATTGTTGAAAAATAATCTTAACGGACCTGATACGGCTTTTTGCAGCCCGAGGTCGTACGGCGGAAGGTCCCGAGCGTATACCTTATGGAATGATAAATATGTAGTTTACATAATATTCGACATTGTTTAGGCGATAAAATGCGTGCGATATCAAACATTCTTCGCAATTTGTGTCAATCGTTTCATAAATGCGATAGCCACTTTCCGTCGCGGATTGTCATACGTAATGATGCCATTTGTTTACCTTTTGAATTCTAAAACGCGCAAAGCGACATGCGTCAGTGACCAACAGAGGACCAGGCTGAAGTCGAGGTGTAAGAAGGACAAAAGCGAGATGTCAATTTATTGTAATTTATACTGAACAGACGCACACTTAGTGTACACAGGATTTCACCAAAATTTAGAAATATAAGCCGATGTCACCGGCGCGGTTCCACTCTCACCACGCGCAACTACGATCTTAGCGAGCAGATGTTTTCCTAGTCTCGCTCGCGCTGGCTTTGTGTACGAATGGAACGTTTGTGGACAGCAACGCGCGTAGCAACCGGAATGAAGGTAGTTAAGAAATACAGGCGGTGCCCATATTTGGGCACCGGTCCCTGGCGTGATACGTACAAAAATGCGTGGAAGTGAGGGCCCTTTTCCCCATAGCTGTACACAGGCAAGTGAATGTAGGTATATGATAATATTGTTTAACGTTAACTCTTTAAAAACAATAGTTTTTAGATCCTATCTCTGTTCTATTCATGTTGGAATAGTTGGAATAGCAAAGTTCAGTCTAGAGATTTTTGGAAAAGAATTAGTAAGGACAGGTCATTCAGCACTGCTTTCCTTCCTTCAGTGTGAACCAATTTGTTCCCTGATCTTCTTCCACCGTTTATCAGTTTTCGTGCCGTAGTGCATTACTGCTTGTACTTTTTGCGTTCACTTTATTCACACATAATGCTATCTGAATACAGTTACTAATTGAAATTTGTTTGTATTAAATTTTGTATTGATAGGATCTAGCATAGTGAATATCGTTATGTTTAGATTTGCCTTGATTCAACAGTCTCAACATGAATTATACAGATTCTCCCCATAAAATGACACGTTGTCAGAATATATCAGTGTTTCAGTTGATAGTAGAGATACTTTCACTATAACGTTCAGCTTTAAATCAACATAAATGCTCTTATTAGCTTTTGATTTATTTCATAGGTTTGCCAAGCATTAAAGTTGCTAGACAGACTGAAAAAGTTATTAGTATTAACAATATCGATTTTCGTTTGCAATGTGTGTGAATGAAAAACTTAGGACTGCAGCAAAACTTTATTTACGTGACGGCGGAGAAGGAGCGGGAATAAATGGAGAAAGCAAGGCAAATGGCACTCGATATATCTGACCCCTACTCTGGTGAAAATTTTTAATTGTTTGGCTTGAGGCGCAGAATACAAAGATTACCTGACTACGCATAAAAGTGGAAAATTCAGAAGGAGGTCATTCGAAGGTCAGCCAAATCGTGAAAACTCGGAGAAGGCTCCAGACCCCGGCGTTCAAAATTGATATTCTAATGCTTCCTGTTTACCAAGGTCATTGGGACCAAGTGTAAATGATTGGGGAAGGTTACAAAGTGTATGTATACCATAAAAAAGCGAAACATGGTTGCATTTATCAAGGGATGCTTTTCTCGTAGACTCGTTTACGCATCGTACTACGAACATAAAACTACATGACTATGATAACTTTTAAACTCACTAAACAAAAATATGAGAGCCAATTTGTTTGCACGCATGGCTACCATTCATTACGAATGAACTTTACGTATTTACTCTTCTCAATAAATTCATATATGCCAACTGCTTCTTATACAAACATTTGTATAATTACTCCACTACACGTTGTAATTACTGAAAAACACTCAACCTCCTAAATACACTGAAACAGCCGACAGTGCTCTCGAGATAAAAATGCTCTCTCTTTTTACCAAAATCTACAAATAAAAGTACGAGAACAATTATTACAGTAACTAATGAATTTGATGATCTGAAATATATGTGAAAACAAATTTGTACGGGCTGATCATTCGTCACGACACAATGTAATTGACATAATTCTCTTAAATAGCTTCTTTATGTGAGGAAGTACATTTGTTACTTCTTGTACGAAGATCAACTTTAATCGCTGCAAATTGTAGTGTTAAAATTATAAAAAAATCAGCCTCCTGCATACACTGTCACTGACATCGTCGAGTGATATCGATCAAAACTAATCTCGTTAACTGATCATATGATGCGCATGTGTTGTCACAATTAGACAATTTTACTGTGCTTTAATCAACTCAGATATCTGCCAACATTAATATCAGACTTAGAATTCACAAGTTTGAATGATTTGTCCGTCTTAAAATTAATCTAGATATTCGCTGATTCTGTTGTAATACGTTGACGCAAAGAGCAATTCCTTCTCAGACGTTAGAGGTAAACCACATATAGCGATTTCGAAATTGCTTGGAATTATAACGTTCTTGGGTGGTTTTATAAAAATAAGTTTCACACATAATGCTATCCGAATACAGTTACTAATTGAACTTTGTTTGTATTAAATTTTGTATTGATAGGATCTAGCATAGTGAATATCGTTATGTTTAGTTTGCCTTGATTCAAAAGTCTCAACATGAATTATACAGATTCTCCCGACAATATTACAGGTTGTTAGAATATATTATTGTTTTAATTAAAAGTAGAGATACTTTCACTATAACGTTACGTTGAGCTTTAAATCAACGTAAATACTCTTATTAGCTTTTGATTTATTGCATAGTTTTTCCATGCGTTGAAAGTTGCTGGACAGACTGAAAAAAGATATCGATTTTCGTTTGCCATGTGTGTGAATGAAAATCGTAGGACTGCATCAAAACGACATTTAAGTGGTGACGGAGAAAAGGAGGGAATAAAGAGAGAATGTGAGGGAATGGGCACACGATGTGTCTGACCCCCTACTCTGGTGAACATGTTTAAATGCTTGGCTTGTGGCGCAGAATACCAAGATTCCCTGACTGAGCATAATGTTGGAAAATTCGGAAAGATTTCATTCCAAAGGTCTGCCAAATCGTCAAAACTCGGAGGATACGCTAGGCCTCTGCATTCAAAATAGAGAGTCTAAGGCTCTCTCTCTACTAAGGACATTAGTACCAAGTGTAAATGATTGGGGATGGTTACGAGAGCGAATGTATTCCACAAAAAAAGCGAAACACGGTTGCGTTTATCAAGGGATTCATTTCGTGTAGACTTACGTATACGCATGACTTTGAAAACTTTTTCAACTTATCTTTACTGATGAAATATGACAACTAATTTATTTGGACCGACCATTCATTATAAATGAACTTTAAATATTTAATGTTCTCAATAAATTCATTTGTGCCAATTGCTTCTTATAAAAACATTAGTATAATTACTCCACTACACATTGTCATTACTGAAAAATACTCAACCTCCTCAATACACTGAAACAGCCGAGTCATCGACAGTGCTCTCGAGAAAAAAATGGTCCTTGGTTTCACCAAAGTCTACAGATGAAACTTCGAGAACAATGATCACTAATGAATTTGATGAGCTGAAATGTGAAAACAAATTTGTATGCACTGATCATTCGTCACGAAACAATGTAACTGATATAATCCTCTGAAATAACTTCTTTATGTGCGGAAGTAAATTTGTTGCTTCTTGTACGAAGATTAGTTTCAAATCGCTGCAAACTGTAGTGGTAAAATTTTAAAAAATCAGCCTCCTGCATGCACTGTCACTGACACCGTCGAGTGATCAACACTGGTCTGGTTGACTATACGCATGTGTTGTCACAACTATACAGCTTAACTGTGCTTTAATCAAGGCAGATATCTGCCAACATTAATATCATAACAGACTTCGAATTCACAAATTTTGCGCAACTCGTCAAAATACGGACACATCACTCGCATACGACGCGGTATCGCCCAAACTTCGTGTAATAACCCATTTATCATACATGCATGCTTTGGTTATAACTGTTTTCCTACGGACGTTCCGAAATTAACGATGAAATCCACTGAAATCGACTTTGCTTGCTCATCGCTGTACTCATAGCAGTTGGTTGCTAAGGAGTTATGACAACCGCATCACTTCTTGATATTATTCCGCTGTTAGGCCATTCTACTTCAAAAGGAGAGTTTATGGCACACTTTTGAAGCGAACAATTTAAATATTAAGATGTCGACACAGGTTTTCACACTTTAAAGAAGATTTATTTTTAGCTTGAAATGGCGGTGGAAGTAAAAAATAGGCTGGAGTGTGTAAAATGAGTGTGTTTTCGTGTTTTGAAACATACACTCATCCCTTCGCCAAAGTTATGCGGCCGGCCAAAATCTGGTCAAAATACTCGCGCCGCGCCAAGGTTCGATTTCAAACTCGATCGAGCAGCTGATCAGCATAAAGCAAGCAGCTCTGCGACATCTATGAATGCACAGTGGAAATAATAGCCGTACCACTCAGTTATCTCCAAGAATTATACATGTCCTCAGTCGTCAAATATGCCGAATTTACCATCTTAGAAAGGAATTTGTGAGCGGATTAGGAAAAACGTGAAGTGAGTACACTGTAAGCTGTAGCGTCGTAACTCGTTCGTGATTATGTTGCTGTACGAATAAAACATTTCAAAGGTATTTTCATCGTCTGCTCGTATATTCTCGTTACTGGCTTGCCTAAATAGAACTAAATTTCTTTAACGACAACGTAAACGATAGTTTTTATTTTCCCTAGTATCTTACATTGTCTCCGAAACCCACACCGGTGTCACCGGGCACAATCATGACCTTTGAATTTCATTGACAGACCTGTAAAAATTGGGAATATAATATGTGCACATCGTCTGTCGCGAGTATTTTCAGTGTGGTTGGATTTTTGTGGCTGATTTACGGCAGTAAACGATGTAATTCATGCACTTTGATACTTAAACTCGTCAACAGCAAACTTTTCATATAGCGGTTCTGTCAACCGAGATCGCAGTCTTCGGCAGCGCAGAGAAGACGACATGAAAACACCACCGTATTGGACTGGCCGTGAACGATGACAGGTGTCGGGTCGGCAAAATATACACATTTTCAATGCGTTCGTTTGTAGGTTTTTGGTACAACTGTACTTGTACCTAAGTGCAATGCCCATGAAGTGACTGCAAACAACAAAATTTTGACCATAATCACATTCACAATGACGTTTCGGAGTGTCACAAGTCTATTCGCTCAGCAGTTTTACATGTATGTGAACATCCCAGCGAAGGTCTTGCGTACGCGTAGCTGTAAGTAGTACGGTTACAGTGAAAATATAATTCGTATTTTCACTAGTTAAAATACGGGTTCATATTAGTATCGTGTGAACAATAGGAGAATTGCAATACAGGCATAGCATGTATGATAAACGTATTTACTGTTCTCAATAGATTCATTCATGCCAACGGCTTCTTATACAAAATTTAGTATAATTACTCCACTACACATTGTCATTACTGAAAAACACTCAACCATTCGCTCAGCAGTTTTACATGTATGTGAATATCCCAGCGAAGGTCACGCGTACGCGTAGCTGTAACACTCAACCTCCTAAATACACTGAAACAGCCGAGTCATCGACAGTGCTCTCGAGAAAAAAAGGTCTTTGGTTTTAACCTTGACAGCTTTTTCATTCCAGCTTTTGGCCATACAAGTTTTGACGTGGGCACTATACGGTCAAGGCCCCGAGAACCGTATAGTGCCCACGTTTATGAATATTCAGCGTGAACGAGGGCGATAAAACTACAAAGACTGCTTCGGATAAGACTGGCAGGAACGCAAACAAATTATCTCCACTGAGTCCCAAATTCTACACTTGGATCTTCTAAGTATTTCTCTGCACTACCACCTAGCCAGTCCACAATGACTGGATTGTCGGTAGTTGAGAACGGCGACACCAAACGATGTGAGTTGAAACGGATACTAGCAAACTATTAAAAGTGCATTTTATGTTAAAATACCAATGTCACCATTTTTGGTGGAAATGAAAAGAAATGCGCTGCGACACACGATAATTTCGAGTATTTAAGCTCCATAGTCCCTCAAACGACAGCCATACATGAACACGCTCGTTAATGTCGTAAGCTCCGAGTGCTACGCTTGCGATCGTGTCGATCGGTACGACGGTATGACGGTATGACATGTATCAATGGTTCAGTTCAAGTGACTTGAATAACTACAAAACTGATGTTTTCTCCGTTGTTATGGACAAGGGTCCGGCATTCGCAGGTGCGGAACATTTCGGCCAATGGGACATAACAATAAAACAAACACTGACCAACTTCGCCTGTTTGTAAGCACTAGGGTTCCCGGGGACTAGGATTCGCTCAGCCCGTACCCGGGCCCGTACCTCGACCCCTGCTTTGTATACTTAGCTGGTTCAAATTTCTCAATTCTGAACCAATGACGGTAAAAGTGGCATAGTGATCTTTGATCGGCATACACAATTCCTGTGGTTTTATATTTTTGAATTTCTTTACGAAATTTATTTTATTTGTATTATGTTTATTCCGGTCACTGATTATACTCCTGCCCTTAATATCTGACGGCGTTTATATATACATGCAGAAGAAGAGTTAAAATTGACGCATTTTAATCTGTAAGTCTAGTAAGTTGTACAGACCAAATGTTTGTTATGTTGTTGCAATAGACATCAAATCAGGTCCAATAATTATTATCATTCAAAGTAACTATGAAAGTTACCAGGTATAAGGGATATATAGAAAATGGCAAAGGCAATGGGGTCATCTTGAACCACGAAATAGTGGTGGTACCAGGTGTACGGAATGGGTAAGCGTACCCTGCCAGCTAGCTGCACACAAAGCGACAAATCTATTGTTATTTGGTGAATTCACCAAATTACTTTTGTGAGTCAAAATTATACCAAATACTTATACCAAATACTTATATTGTCAACTTATATCAAATTTATGTGAATATGAACGATGAAAATTGCAGTAAAATGGGGAACAAACACAGAACAGGGGCTAAAGCGGCGCAGAGTCTCGCCTGTAATCGTGTAATGATGGGTATCGATCGGTATTCTTTTATCAGAAATTGATACAGTGTTGTCTTGCTCACTGGCATGTCGCCCAAAGCTCACAATGGCGCCGAAGTTGACTAAAGTATGCCGAAACATTAAAATATCACCTATACTGAAAAAAATGTCGTCGACGTAATTTAACCACAAGAAAGCAACGAATACGTTAAGTTATTTGCATATAAGTCAATGTAGGGGTTATTGTAGAAATGTTCTCGACGTGACTTGAACATACGAGCAACACCCGCGTGCAGATTTCGATCGATTTTCTATTGAAAATTGATAGAAAAAATTTTAGCTGTCGTCAATAGCGACCGCCTGAAAGCGCTTTCAGATATGACATACGCTTCGCGGAATATTTAACACTCAGACATACTTTTTTCCCCAAATATGTCACTGCATAATCTTGCTCAATCATTTATCAGTTTTCGTCCCTAAGCGCATTACTGCTTGAATATGTTGCGTTCAGTTCATCCGTTATCTGAATACAGTTGCTAAAATAAAATTGGTTTATATTTAATTTTGTATTGATGACGTCTCGCATTGTGAGTATCGTGATATTTTGATTTGCCTGAATTCAACAGTCTCAAAATGAAACATACACATTCTGTCGACATTATGACGCATAGTTAGAATATACCAGTGTCTTAATTGAAAGTAGAGTGACTTTCACTCTAACTTTTAGCTTTAAATCAACATAAATACTTCATAAATACTTTTTACTAGCTTACGATTTAATTCATTTTTGCAAACGCTGAAAATAACTGGATAGACCGAAACCGCGATCAGTATATCAAAATTGATTTACGTTGCTGATATCTGTGAATGAAAAGCATAGGGCTGTACTAAAACTATATTTACGGGTGGCGGAGATTAGACAGGAAAGGCACACGATACGCTAGACCAACTCACTTGATGGAAGGGAAGAGAATAAAGGGAGAAAGGAAGGGAAGAGGCACTCGATATGTCTGACCCCCTATTCTGGTGAACATTTCAAATGATTGGGTTGTGGCGCAGAAGACAAGATTCCCTGACTGATCATTATGTTTTGGAATATTCGGTAGGAGTTCATTCAAAAGGTAAACGAAATCGCCAAAAAAGACACGGAGGCGCTAGGATTCTGCTTTGATATTCTGAGGCCTCCTGTCCACTAAGGACACTTTGACAAATTTTAAATGATTGGAGATGTAACAGGCGTGCGCGTATACTCTACATTTACATATATTTCAAATTCAAAACGGCAGCCATCCCCCTGTTAACTCTGTGAGGGAAATGAACTTTGTAATTTTATAAGACAGTGGAAATCTTGTTTCTCCGAGAGCTTTAGGATGAGCCTTAACAAGTGGTTACACCATCAAAGAATTAAAGAAAATTTAGGGTCCAAATATCTGTCCCAAGGCATATTCTACATTTAACGGCACTACTTCGCATATGCATCAATACATGCCTCGAGTTTTTCCATGTATTCGAATTGAAGCAATTATAAAAAAGAAGGTTGGTTTGCAAACATGCATATTTCAAATAGGTATGCATTTGTTTTTACTACTACACCGCTGCTACTAGATAAAGACAACATCTAGTAAGCATGTCTGGAATTTCAGCACCGTTATCCCATTAAAGAAAATTGTCCTTCACTGCAAGTTTACTGATTTTTTAAAATTGTTCATTCAATCTGCAACTTTCGTCCTATCGGCATAACCTACCACTCCTACATTTCACTTTGGGGTATGTTCGCCTGTCTGTGCGCAAGCGGAAGACCAAAGTCCTGCCTCTATTTCGCCCACCCTTTGTCGAGGGAGAGGATGTACGTTAATATGCTCAGGTAGTGCCCCATTCTACCCGCCCTCTTGCTTTCATTCAAAAAGAAAGATACATAACACGAACAAGGGCAAGGGAGAAAGGACGGAGAGGAGGCGATGGAGGAAGAACCGTATCTGAATCTCCACAAGCCCAAAGCCCAACGCCAAGCCTAAGTGAATTTAAAAAAAAATGGCCGGAGGCACATTAAGTGTTTGTGTGTTATATGTCATTTTATGGGGGTTTTTTTGGTAGTTCTCTTTTTGGAGTATTTGAAAAGGGCCGCTTGGTATGGGTTTTTGTTAGCGCTTGGCGCGTTTGTTTTGGCGATGTGCCCAGCTTTTTTATGCTTCTTTTCGCCAATTCGATGTGCTTAGTGAGTAGGTGTTTGCCGCCTTCTTGTCACTGTGTGTGCGTACATGGCACAGGCACTCCTTAGCTGGGTAGTCTGCTACAAGTAGATCGATTTTCGGATCGATCTATTGATCCCGTAGTCGATATGCCCGCCACAGCTAAGGAGCGCCTGTGGTACATGTACAGTCTGCATAGCCCTTGAATGTGGTCTCGGTTTTGATCAAACTTACAATTTAGGAGTATATATCAAAACTGATAAATGATATATGTGATTACTGTAGCTATAGATATGCTACATTCAGGACGGGCAGCGACGGGCAGTAATTAGTAGGCAAAACAGGTGGTTTTTACCGTGGGCAGAACTCGGTGCAATGATACTGAACATTAATAGTAAGCCTGTCACCTTGAAGGTAATGCTGTAGGTGAAACAAGGACTTCAAACGCACGATGGTACAAACAACACCACAAGTGAAACATACAGATAGAAATACACGCGTTCCTACGTTGTGCCCACCCGGGCCACGCGATTAAAATATGACTGATACTGCTGGATAGTGTTAATTGGGTCGGTAAACAGTCAATTAATAGTTTAATTGACTACCTTGGTGATTGGCAGGTCGTGTCCAAAGACGCATATGCAAAGCAGGCCAAAAGACAAAAGCCCCCAGAGATATTGACAGCTTGCCAGGGGTCACCATGAATACGTAATGACGCTTCACTACGCAGAAACTGCGTAGTCAAGCCCTTCTTAACCGATCAAATCCTCTTGGCATTTTCCCTCATGGAGGAGGTGAGTTAGGAAGTGCAGGTGTTTGACCCCTGTATTTGTGAAAATTTCAAACATTCTGGCTTCAGTTACAGGCGGACGCGATTCTTTGACTGGGCATAATGTCGAGAATTTAATTTGATAGGGGAGTTAAGTCTTGAATTCAATGAAACCGTGGAGAAAAGGTAGTAGATTAAGGGAAACTTCATTGAAAATATGAAAAAGAAAGCAGACTGACTGACAAGAACTAAGAAATCAACAAAAATGAAAAAATGCCATATTCATACACAATATTGTTTACCTAGATTTAAACAGTACTTAATTTCATTGGTTTACATTGGAATGCTTGTGGAGGAGCAGAACAGGACAGTGTCAAAACCATCATAAAGCGGAGGAGGCAGGGGGACGGAAATGAGGTCAGGTAGGAAGTGCAGGTGTCTGATTCCTCTCTTGGTGAAAATTTCAAACATTCTGGCTGCAGGCACATGCGGCCGGGATTTCCTGACTGAGCATGTCAGGAAGTTGCCAGAGGAGTTCGGTCTCTAGTTTAGTGAAACCGTGACGAAAAGGCATGAGGGACGAGGATACTTCGTTGAAAATTGATCTTATGCTTATATGGCGTCTCTTGGACCCAGTGGAATGGAAAGGGGTGTAACTGGGTGGATGTGCACTGTCAATATGTGTTGCCCGTCAAGATATACCACATATAATTTGAGTGCTACAAAATAAACAACATGATTTCAGTGATTACTTCTGACAATCTGATCATTGCTATGACACCCTATTAAAACTGGATCAAAACATACCTTTCCCAAAAGTACGTACAACTGCAGTAAAGTTTGCAATGTTATATAGTGGATGAAAAGTCTGGAACAACCTACCACATATTGTCGTCAAACTAAGTCCAAAAAGATACTTAACTATAATCATTAAGACAGCATCTCTTCAACGAATACCTAGATATGTCAATATTTATTTATTATTTTCATTTAAATTATAGAGTTTTGGCTATCGATCGTCATAATTAGCCCTTTAAGACAAATATTGCAAATTATGAAAATGGGGTCAGGCTAGATTAGCTTCCAGCTACTACAAGAAACCAACGATTACGTTGAAGTTATAGGCATATAAGTCAATGAAGGGGCTTTTGTAAAAATATTCTCGACGTGACTTGAATACACGCGCAACACGCACGTGCAAATTTCGACTGATTTTCTGTTGAAAATTAATAGATACAATAGTCGCTATTGTAAATAGCGACCGCCTGAAAGCGCTTCAGATAGGACATACGCTTCGCGGAATACTTCCCACTCAGGCATAGTTTTTTCCCAAACATATCACTGCATATCTTATTATCAAATGAAGACAATAGCAAAGTTCAGTATAAATATCTTCGGATTTATTTCATTTTTGCAAACGCTGAAAATAAGTGGATAGACCGAAACCACGATCAGTATATCAAAATGGATTTACGTTGCTGATGTCTGTGAATGAAAAGCAGGACCGTACTAAAACTATATTTACGGGTGGCGAAGAATAGACAGGAAAGGCAAACGATACTCTAGACCAACTCACTTAATGGAAAGGAAGAGAATTAAGGGAGAAAGGAAGGAAAGAGGCACTCGATATGTCTGACCCCCTACTCTAGTGGATATTTTTAAATGTTTGGCTTGAGGCGCAGAATACCAAAATTCCCTGACTGAGCATATTGTCGAACAATGGTTCTACTCCGGAATAAAAAGGGCGCGATGCGTACGGCGTTCTACAGACTCAGTACGCCCAAATAATCACGTGATGCCGGTACAAACAAACCCACATGTGTACTAACGCGTATGGAAATACACGTACGTCTGTGCGCGTTTGCGCACATGGCTTTGTTTGTACCGTGGTCGATTCGAATTCCGGGTTTGGCCTATTCGATCGGAGTTCGTTCCAAAGGTCAGCGAAATCGCCAAAAAAGACACAGGAGGCGCTAGGATTCTGCTTTGAAATTCTGAGGTCTCCTGTCGACCAAGGACACTTTGACCAAGTTCAAATGAGTGGAGATGTAACAGGCGTGCGCGTATACAATCGAAATGCGTAACACGGTTGCGATTTTTAGGGATGCATGTCTTGTACGCGTCCGTAATATGCATCTTTGTATGATCATAAAATTACATGACCATGATAACTATTAAACTTACTTAACTGAAATATGAAAGCCATTTCTTAGCACCGAAAATTCATTACGAATGAACTTAACGTATTTACTGTTCTCAATAAATTCATTTATGCGCTCTGTTTGCTATAAAAACATTAGTATAATTACTCCACTACACATTTCGATTACTGAAAAACACTCAACCTTCTAAATACACTGAAACAGTCATGTCATCAATAGTCCTCTCTCGAAAAAACGGTCAATGCTTTAATCATTGCAGATAGCTGCAAACATTAATATCATTGCAAACTTAGGTCTTAAAATTCAGTTGTTGATGAAACGGACGCTTACACAAAAATAAATTTTCTGTCAGATTTTACTGGCACAGCACTGCATCTAAATTAATAATTAACACGACGTCTGTTTTGAAGCACTGATGAAAACATTTGTGACAAATTTCGCAAGAGGTACAGCACTTTGGAACCAGTAGCAAAATATTTAAAACAACAATACCAGCACCTTTAATAGCTTTTCCGCAGGGTTTAAGTTCTCTAACTAAGAAAAATTTTGCTGTGCTGGAAGCTGTAAGGAGTATATTTAAGGAAATATATTTGTTGTGTAAAGTCTAGTATATTGCAATGGCTTTTTTTAGATTTTTGTGTTCCACTTCGTGAATTTCTCCTTTTTCGACGACACTGAATTCATCTTATTTTAAGGAAAGGGGTAGTAAAGAACTCGCACGTCTTTTACGAGCATTTCCCCTTCACTGATTATCTTGTGTTATCAAGTGAAGACAATACCAAGATTCAGTCTAAATATCTCTGGTAAAATTTCGGCATTGACAGCTCATTCAGCACTGCTAATCTTTATCAGCTTTCGTCCTGTCGCCTCATCGGTGAATGAAATCGTTTCAATTGGTCTATCCACACACCATGCGTTCTGAATGTAGTGACCTAAGTAGTATGCTTACAAAAAACAACCTGATCGGGTAAGGCTTATCGATGTATAGCTAGGTAACCCGTGTCTTCCACTTGGTCAATGCCTCATGACGACCACAGTACTCAGAATGAGTCGGTCTCGTCTGCATTATTGTAATTCCTTCTACGTTCGGACATACGGTTGAGTGCCGTCCAAATAACATTATCACTTTCCGAAGGACCGGGTACCACAAGTTTTTCTCCGTCTCTTGTCACAGTCGCAAGTAAGACCACAAAACTGCCCTCGTACCAATTATTTTCTTGCTTTCTTTACATTGTCTTTCATACTAAAGTAGTATGCGCCTCAAAATTGACAAACTTAATCTTTTGCTTAAACGTTTCTCACTGAAGCTTCAGCCATTCTCTTGGCAAGCCAAGACCAAAAATAAGGGGTCGCCGTTCAATGTTTGTTTCCTGAGCAACAATTTATTACCCTACATTTACTGATATTTGAAATTCAAAACGACAGCCATACCCGTGTTAACTCTGTGGGGAAAATGAACTTTGTAATTTTAGAAAATATAAGACAGTGGAAATCTTGTTTCTCCGAGAGCTTTAGGATGAGCCCTAACAAGTGGTTACACCATCAAAGAATTAAAGAAAATTTAGTGTCCAAATATTTGTCCCAAGGCATATTCTACATATAACGGCACTACTTCGCATATGCATCAATACATGCCTCGAGTTTTTCCATCAATTCGAATAAAAGCAATTATAAAAAAGAAGGTTGGTTTGCAAACTCGCATATTTCTTATAGGTATGCATTTGCTTTTACCACTATACGGCTGCTACTAGATAAAGACAACATCTAGTAAAGTATGTCTGGAATTTCAGCACCGATATCTCATTAAAGCAAAATTGTCCTTCACCGCAAGTTTACTGATTTCTTTAAATTGTTCATTCAGTCTGCAACTTTCGTCCTATCGGCATAACCCAAAACTCTTACATTTCACGTTGGGGTATGTTAGCCTGTCTGTGCGCAAGCAGAAGATCTAAGTACTGCCTCTATTTCGCTCACCCTTTGCCGAGGGAGAGGATGTACATCAATATGCTCCGTGTTTAAGAAACATGTAGTGGCCCGTTCTACCCGCCCTCTCGCTTTCACTCAAAAAGAAAGATACATAACACGAACAAGGGCAAGGGAGGAAGGACGGAGAGGAGGCGATGGAGGAGGAACAGTGGGTATCTGAATCTCCATAAGCCCAAAGCCAACCCCCCAGAAGGCATAAGTCCTGTCTCTATTTCGCTCACCCTTTGCGACGGAGATGATGTACGTCAATATGCTCTGTGTTTAAGAAACAGGTAGTGCCCCATTCTACCCGCCCTCTTGCTTTCATTCAAAAAGAAAGATACATAACACGAACAAGGGCAAGGGAGGAAGGACGGAGAGGAGGCGATGGAGGAGGAACAGTGGGTATCTGAATCTCCATAAGCTCAAAGCCAAACCCCCAGCCTCGGTGAATTAAAAAAAAATGGGCGGAGGCACATGAGTTTAAGATTTCCTGACTCGGCATAATGTAAGGAGTTTTACATTGTTTGAAGTTGTTTGCCGAAAAAAATACATTTAAAAGAGACGAAATTATTTGAACAATGGTCGAAAATTGTTGAACCATTAAGTTTCTTTCTCTTTCAGAAAATAACACACACACACACACACACACACACACACACACACACACCGTTCCTACAGTCTCACTGGTTTTATTACTACTACTATATCTAAACAATTACAGTGGAAGCCTAAAATGAAACAACACTATCATTGGGCTGTTGTTTACCGCAATGTAACAGCAAGTATTGGTCCTGTAGTAAAATTTGAAATAACTGGACAAACCAATTCCTCAAGTAAGCTAACATTTAGATCAATTTTATCGTTCATTCTTAGCTGGCTTTCAACTGTAAATGTTTCTTTACTCATTCCAGTATCATATGGGATGTAGCAGCACAAGCTGAAACATGACAGTCACCCAGATCAAGTGGAGGATAAAGTTTATATTCTATCTAGTTATATTTGAAATGCCTCGAATTTCTCTCACTTTCCACAGCTGCATACATCACCATGACAGTCGAGGGTCGACACTGCACTGTAGCACATTAGTAAAACCTCTCAAATACTAATCCATTGAAACTCTCTATGATTATTTTACTGTTTAAGAAATTACAGTCTTAGTTTTTTTCAATGTTAAAGGCCTAACGAACAAGATCCCCAACTTTTCAGTCTGCAGTAAGTTTAAGGTAATGCGCATTTGAGACAGATATTTCGGAGGCGCGTACCACCTGTTAGTCACGTCGCTCATGTGAAGCGTCCGGTCTATTATTGCATTTGCTTCCGCTGACTTACCCGCTAAAGGATGAAATATTTCTAGCTAGTTTGCTGGATTGATCGATCGTCTGCTCGATCTATCGATCCCGTACTCGTTGTTCTGCCCGCAAACGCAACTACGGCAGAGCAGAGTAGACTGGTCAAACGACAAATTGAGCAGACGATCGATCGACCAAGCAGACTACCAAGCCCATGCGCAGCGCCTGTGCCCGCACCGATGTCATTTACGCTGAGCTTATCCTTCTACATTTATATGTTGAACGTTTTAGCAGAATTCGGGGTCTGAGGTTGAGGAATGCCACGATCAAATAACGATGAAAACTGTTCAAATGATCTGCAGAGCGTATTATTCGCAAAGTATGTCGTCAGGGTAAACCTCACATTTAACAACAGACACACTACCAGAAAAAAACGCTTTATTTCGATAACTTTAAATAAAAATATTCAACTTTCCCCTTTTTTAACTTCAATGGTTAAGTAAGAGCGGCAAGGTCCTCAGATATGAGTATCCGCACTTACTGTATTGATTTTAAAATCTTCGGAATTGCTTCGACAACGATAAACGGATAAATACACGAAAGCTGATGTTTGGCTCCAAAGTAATACAAATCTGTTTTCAATCACAAGGTTAATCAACCAATTTTTTACAAGAGATGTCACTATTTTTGCTTCAAGAAAGACGAACTAGTGAAAATACGTCATGACAAACATAGGGTTTCATTCTTACCTGCTTCTTCGCTTTCTTTCAGAGAATAAAGGAGGATAAACAACACGAATAGCAACTTCACATTCATTGCTGTATGTCGTTGAAGTCAACGCTGACAGAGAAGAAACTTTTGCTTCTGTATCCGTCAACACCACAAGGCGACCTGCCTCGCGATATTTTGCGTTCACCTTTTTAACCACGTATGTATTGGACGGTAACTAAGTAACACAGAACAAATGAGATAATTATTAGTAGATTGGCGTTATGATTTGTCACGCGGACACATCAATCAAGCAAGTGTGACATTGAATAAATTAACATTTCATCGTCAATATTGTTTTAAAATGATGTCTAAGCACTGTCTTTAAATCATATTTGCCTTCATGTGACAGTCACTTATTAAACGTATGCCGTAAGATGGTATGCTTTATACAAAGGGACTCTTACTCGGCATTTCAATAACCAGACTTAAATAAAACACGCGAAAAGTAACCAATACTATAAGTCTCTATGTTTCCAAAACAGAACGAAACCGGAACTAAGAAATCAATAAAAAATGAAAGGAATGAAAAAAATGCAATATTCAAAAACAATATTGTTAGTATACCTTGTCCGAAATAACACGTAAAGTATCAGATATCGTTTCATGTTGGCAACGTTTATGAAGGAGAGGCACAGGGCTGTGTTAAAGCCATCTTAGTTGAGAGGGACGGTTATTTGTGAGGGAAGACGAAGAAGGCAAGTGGGCGGAGAGGAGGTGAGGTAGGAAGTGCAGGTGTTTGACCCCTGTATTTGTGAAAATTTCAAACATTCTGGCTTCAGGCACAGGCGGACGAGATTCCCTAACTGAGCATAATGTCAAGACTTTAATTTGCTGGGGGAGTTCGGTCCTGAGTTCAGTGAAACCATGGAAAAGGTAGGAGACGCAGGGATACTTCATTGAAAATATAAAAACGAAAGCACACTGACTGACCAGAACTAAGAAATCAACAAAATTGAAAAAAAATGCCATATTCATAAACCATATTGTTTACCTTGACCGTAACAGTACTTAATTTCATTGGTTTACGTTGAAATGCTTGTGGAGGAGCAGAACAGGACAGTGTCAAAACCACCATAAAGCGGAGGAGGCAGGGGGACGGAGAGGGGGTCGGGTAGGAAGTGCAGGTGTCTGATTCCTCTTTTGGTGAAGGTGAAGATTTCAAACATTCTGGCTGCAGGTATAGGCGGCCGGGATTTCCTGACTGAGCATGTCAGGAATTTGCCCGATGAGTTTGGTCTCTAGTTTAGTAAAACCGTGAAGAAAAGGCATGAGGGACGAGGATACTTGGTTGAAAATTGATATTAGGCTTATATGGCGTCTCTTGGACCCAGTGGAATGGAAAGGGGACGGTGTAATGGGTGGATGTGCACTGTCAATATGTGTTGCCCGTCAAGATATACCAAATATAATTTGAGTTCTACAAAATAAACAACATGATTTCAGTGATTACTTTAGACAAGATGATCATTGCTATGACACCCTATTAATTAAAACTAGATCAAAACATACCCCCCCCTCGAAAGTACGTGCAACTGCAGTACAGTTTGCAATCTCATATATTGGTTGAAAGGTCTGGAACAACCTACCACATATTGTCAAACTAAGTGCAACAAATATGTAATTATAATCATTAAGACAGCATCTCTTAAATGAATACCTAGATATCTGAATATTTATTTATTATTTTCATTTAAATTATAGATTTTTGGCTAACGATCGACATAATTATAGCCTTTTAAGACAAATATTGCAAATTATGAAAATGCGGTCAGGCTCGATTGGCTTCCAGCCACTATTTCTAACTCGAACATTGCCCTTTTCCTCTTCATTGCTCAATTAGACTTGTATGTTTGTATATTTGTATAATTGAAATTGGCAATTAAGTAATACGTACGCATGCGTCTAGAATTCTAGTTGAGAGAGGTGGGGATGTCCAAGGTAGTTGGCGATGCTAGCTATCGTGCATGAAATTTATTTTTTGTAGCACAGGCGCAATTCCGAAAACCCCTCTCTTTAAAGCCACATTTCTTGTTTGCATGTTGTCAATAAGTCAAAGAGGAACGCTGGGGCTTTTTCAGTTACTGAAAAAATGAAGAAGACACCCGAAATATGGTATCCAGGAAATACATTTAGTGGCAGAAAGTGATATTTTGGTGTTTCGTGTGAAGAGTATAAATAATATATAAAGATAAAGAGTAATCTTGATGTTTTGATCGTGAAAACGGTGTCGTAAAACAACCCACGCTGTAGATTCGCGGAAAATTTTTCACGGATATGCTGTATCCTTTGAAATTCAGGCTTGTTCGCTGAATTTAAATCCACTCATGAAAAAGAGTATACGGTTCGTACGGTTACAGTCGAAGTCGGCCAGTTGACTCTTTCAGCTATCAAACATATGGAAAATTAACAGCGTTTACAGTTATCGTGAACCGATTCTTAAAAGGGACAAACAGGGCAAACATCGTTACGATCGGTTCTCTTATGGGCGAGTGTCGCCACGGTAACGTGAGCTAGGGCCACGACATGTAAGAGAAGCCATCTAATTGGTTCATTTTGAATTAATGAGATATTAACCCTCTAAAATGACACGTAGATATCTTTAAAGGAGGGCGTGGAGTACGATATTAAAAACATCGCCGATTTTTAACCTTACTCTGCAGACGAGCGGTATTTCATTTCATAGGCATTTTTGTTGTTGTTTCCTAGTCTTCGAAATAGGAAGTTTGTGCAAAATGGCAAGCAGAAAGGCATCCCTTGTGAATTATTAGAAAGGGTGAGTATTTGGAGAGAGTGGTGGGCATTCATGAGTGCTTACTGTTCATGGCAAAGGTGGTATATGCTTTATTTTACATTTGAATTGTATTAGAAACTTTTGAAATGTCATTTATTGAATAAATTTGTAAACAAACAAACATACAAACAAACAAACAATGCAAATAAACAAACACCGGTCTTTATTGACAAACATGATACTATCAAACTCTTCATTGGGTTTTTTTATTGTATATGGAAATAATCATACATAAGTTATAAACAAGAACGCATAAACAAACTAACAAATAAGGAGCCTCGGTTCCCTGTGCGTGACGCTTAATGGTGAAATGAAAGTACGGATAAGGGTATGTGCGCCAGAGAGACCTGCGCAGGAATGTGGCAACAGGCAACTAATTAATTGCCATAGGCAACCAGAGTAGCTTTGAGCTCAATTTTCCTATTTAAAGACATTCAGCACCATTAATCCTCAATGTCAACGTGACTACTGTTGATTTTTTGTTCGTGTAGGCAAGTCAACGGAAATTTGTAGTTAGTGATGGTAATAGCACCCTCAGTGGTGTTTTGCAGAAATTTATACTCGTTGCTACGATTTCCATGAGCCTTATTACTCCCTACATTTACACAGAGTACTACAGCCATCTTTCACAACAGTCTGCATTTTGATTCAAGCAGGCAATTATCTTTACTTCAAATTTCAGTTCAAGCAAGCATCACAGAGGTATCAACTTGATGGTGAAAATAATTTCAAAGAAAATAAGTAAAATACTGAAAATAGGGAATCCAAGGGATACATTTCTGTCAATGCAAGAAAACTAGCAAAGCTAAGTTACTGTTGAAAAGTACTAATCGTGCAAGATCAACTGTGATCTTTCTAGGGCACGTTTGTGTTGTGCCTGATGGTATAGTCGGCTGCATTTATGAAAAAAAAAGACCTTACCAAAAAAAAATGCTACAAAAGGTTTCTCAACGGTTTTTGATAGAGTAAAATGTGCTTAATAACATAATAAAAGTCTACCAAAATCTGACCACCGGAAACGCGTCATTTTCAAGATGGCGTCCAAGATGGCCGCCATATACTTAAAATGGCCATAACTACTTAAATATTAAACCTAGAATAGTGATGTCTGTGTCTACCACCATGTTTTAGTGGCTTAAGAATCCAACTATCATATCTAGATTATAGACAAGTGGTCATAAGTCCCATAATTTGCATATTTGTGCATGTATTAAAAATATCACTGTCACATTCTTCGTCCGGAACATGTTGCTCATGTGGAGTTTCACAATTTCCGAGGTTAGGTAGTAAAGGGAAATCAACTCCACACATCGTTCATATTTGGGTTGTTTGCGTTTTGTGTATGAAAGTATGTATAATATAAGTGTATGTCATGTTTGGCAGTTTTAAGTAAAGTGTTGCTTAGCCATGGCTAGACGTACCCGTAATCTACGAGTCTTGATGTTACTCCACACTGGAGCGGAGAGACAAGTGTGACAGTGTGATCCTTTGGCGCTGCGTTACGAAAATAGAGTTTTCTTCATCAGTCGCTTCAAATTCATTCTTGATTGGTGAGAGGTGTTGAATGGTTGATTGTCTTTATTTGGTAGTATGTTGTTCCACTTACGTTTTGTGTTCAAGTAGGGAAGCTAGAATGTCTACTGGTTAGTCTCGGTGTGTTTGTGTAGATTCGTGTGAACCTGAGTTCGAGCTGTCGTCGATTTTGTGAAATCTGGCGCTTGTAAGTCTATCGCCTATATTTCTGTTCCTTCTACCGGTATATGCGATTATTGGTTGATTTTGGAACAGTTTTTTTTAGTGTTTCGTCTTTTTCAAGTTCACTTCAGT
>LD344739.1:43795-55321 GCA_001465055.1 Ptychodera flava | reverse complement strand
CTGATTAAGAAAACTCGGTTTTCGAAACACATCGCCAAAGGATCGCAGTGTCACACTAGTTTCTCCGCTCCAGTGTGGAGTAACATCAAGACTCGTAGATTACAGGTACGTCTCGCCATGGCTAAGCAACACTTTACTTAAAACAGCCAAGCATGGCATAAACTTATATTATACACAATTTCATACACAAAGTGCAAACAATCCAAATATGAACGATGTGTGGAGTTGATTTCCCTTTACTACCTAACCTCGGAAATTGTGAAAATCCATATGAGCAACATGTTCCGGACGAAGAATGTGACAGTGATATTTTTAATAGCGAGCGTAGCGAGAGCGGCCGAAGGTTAACACGTGTACAAGAAATTTAGAATGGAATCTCTATATACCTACGATTTTGAAAAGAGAGCACTAATCCATGGAGGCGGCCATTTTGAATACTTTTACACGGATTGCATGAAATTAAAGATATCATCTACCACAAATTCTACTCGACAATGTGTATTTCCCACAAAAGAATCTCTCTGTTTCAAAGAAAGTGTGAAATTTGGTTCAAAATGACTATTTTCGATCACTTTTGAAGGCCCGGTTCGGTCATCACTAGGCGCCGCCATTTTGAAACAAGCCTATTCTCGCGAGAACGAACGGTCAACTCACGCGAGAATTAAAAATCTTGTGCTGAGAGCCACCATAGACCCTCGAGAAACGAGGGTCTATGGAGCCACCGACGGGAATATCAAGTACGTGTTTTACAAAAGACTGCCTCTGTTCCAGCCCCTGTTTAAACCGATCGGAATCATATAATTTACCAGTTTTAAAAAAATTTCGCTTGTGAACTTGGCATTTCCGAGTTAAATTGCTATAAATGTTATTCTAGAAAACAATTCACAACAATTCAACCTAAATGGCCAAGATACGCATCATGCATCAAACACAGAAATTAGCATACTATTGCCTGAAAACATCAATGACGATATACCCTACGCTGCGCTCGCTCTCAGGTCAGACCTGTTACATATTACATGTACAAATATGCAAATTATGGGACTTATGACCACTTGTCTATAATCTAGATATTGTAGTTGGATTCCTAAGCCACTAAAACATGGTGGTAGACACAGACATCACTAGTCTAGGTTTAATATTTAAGTAGTTATGGCCATTTTAAGTATATGGCGGCCATCTTGGACGCCATCTTGAAAATGACGCGTTTCCGGTGGTCAGATTTTGGTAGACTTTTAGTATGTCATTAAGCACATTTGACTCTATCAAAAACCGTTGAGAAACCTTTTGTAGCAATTTTTTTAGGGTCAAACCATATTTTCAGCCGACTAGTATAGATTTCTGGGAAGTCATTGTATAAAAACGATTGTATAACACACAGTTCATGCATATTTTAACTTCAGTAACATTTTGGTATATGTGTAAACGGTGAATATTTGTGACATTTTTCATTTTGGATCTTGAACAGAGTCACAGCTTCATCTGCCGGCCCTACAATTATATATCGTGGAAAATCAGCAGGCAAGTTGTTTTCAAGAGCGCCAACTAGCGTGACTTTCTGTTTAGTCGTGCGGTTTAGTCTCAATGATATTAACCTTTCTGCGAAAATTGTCTTTTCCTTCACAATAATGTAATTTTTGCTACGACAAAATAAAAACGCCTGACTCCTACCTTTTCCTATAGAGATTCAGCTGGCCCAACAATCATGATTTGAGTACAATTCACTCCATATTGCACTCTCCAAGTGGCGCATGCTATATGTCAAACCTTGTGCCCAAATCTCGCATATACCCGTCTGCGGCGGCAGTTATTGCAAAATTATCGTAAAAGTTATCACTGTTAAATGACCGACAATTCGTTTGTTTTTTACATCTTCTAGCTGATTCATAAAGTCCACCATGGTCTATCGAATAGTTATGTTCATTTCTGTTACATTTCTGTTATCATTTAGCTGGCGCGATTATTAAATATGGCAGAGGAAAAAGGCAATATGGGCGTGTTCCCCAACTCGCCTTTCGATGTTTGCCCGACGCCTTATCTTATAACGGAAAGCAAGTATTTCACAACTTCGTAGGCTCCCCACTGGGAGTAACCTCTAGGGTTTCCGCTTACGTAATTAGTATCATACTGAGAGTTCACGGTAAAACCCTCGCCACACTCGACTCGCAAAATGCGATAAAAACTTGAATGTTGCAAAAATTCTATTTAAACGATTCGCCACGTGTGCGAATAAAAATTGGACGTGAAGTTTCCTTTTCGCTAGCCAAAACTATAAATTTGATCGAAGCGAGTAACACTTCCTGGTTGAAATCGAGGCAATCAGGGAGCAATGTCCAACAGAGGGCGTATTTACCACAGTCATTGTGGTTCCGTATATTATGGCCGTTGTTGTGTGGTATGCATTAGGCCAAAGTAATTAAATTCTTTGTTTTGCGCCCCCACCCGCGTAGGTTTTTAAGGTTTCCATGAAAAACACACACAGTGTATTTGAATAGGAAATTTTAGGACATGACCGCTTAGCTTTTCTGAACTAAAATTTTTGTCACAATTTTTTATTTGCTGCAATCAAATTACACTGTGTTAATTTTCTTGTGTGTGTTTTTCAGCCGCTTAGACGCGTACCTTTTCCCATTTAGAGTGGATGCAAAACAAAGAATTTAATTACTTTGGCCTTATCTACATTCCAACTTTTCCCAACACAGAAACTGAGCTGGTTGGATCAGTCACACCTGTCTCACCACACAGCGGCGGTCATGTATCGAATCTCAAGTGACTGTGGTAGTGACGCATTGGATGTGTTCGCGTTGTATGTCCACTGAGGCGTCATTGTTACGATTTTCCCGGAGTAGAAGTCCACAATGGATTTAAAGCAAGACAAGTTCCCGCGTTTAACAAAACAGAGGGCGCTTCTTTGTGTCGTGCAATATTCTCCAACGGACGTAGCGCTAGCGGGAGAGTCTACTGGTGAGAAACGGAAGGTTAGCATTCGTGGCCTGCACTGGTCACACAAGGGGCTTACGTTGTTGTGTAAGCAGATATGGGGAAGAGATAAGGTGGAGCGGTAACGTAGTGAACAAAACATGTACACAGAGGACCACACAGCATCGTACCTATGGACCATTAGCTATGTTGATTAGTAACTCATGGTTATTGGAAAAGACCAAGGGTAGACCATCCTGAACTTTCTTAGGTAAACGTTTTTCTTTTTCGGAATATCCTTTAAGAAAATTTATTCTCACTCATTCACTGACCCAATAAAAGTACGTGGGCGAGGAGCACACACCAAGATATTCGGCCCAAGATATCCCATGAAATACTAAAACAAATAATAACCGCATACAAACGAAACGAAAATATAAAAGATACAATAATGAAGGCAAGACTAAAACAATAACAGCAAGTGGTAACAGAGTCTTCAACAAAGCTTTGACAAATCAAAACATATATATTCTAACAACACTGTTAGTAGAGCAAAGCAATCAAACAAGAACTAAACAAAACTAATAATTTCAAGCGACTGATAAAGGAACTACTCAGGGTTCGAAAACGAAAGCGTCAAAAGGATCACAGTGTCTCACACATAACTGATCCGGCTTCTCTTTTCGCCAAGGCTAATTTAATTTCTAACACCAAAAAGCTAACACATAACACAGTGCTCATGATGAATATACTACACTTAAGTAGTCACTAAACAAGTTTACAATCAGACCATACCACAAAAACTTAAATCGCACGACGGCCAAAATAATTTAAAAGCCGATGTATGCAGCTGCGTTCCGTTATTTTACTTCCAATGTAACATGCTTCGCTGTGATTCGCTACATGAGACTTTTAATTACAATGTTGCTTTGGAAGTCTCCCTGCCCAATCATTTTAAAGGGGTGGTGATCAAGACGGCCAGAACAGCCAATTTCGACCAATTAGATTCAAGAGTCTGGGAAAAGGTACTAAAAGCGTGCGATGGATATATTGACGAGATAAAGATTGAGAGCAGTACGATTAAGAGAGGTGTGACTGGTCAAACCTTTTTAGTTTCTGTGCGCGGAAAAGTTGGAATGATGTTATTATATCATAGCAATAAATCACACCAAGCTACAGTATACCTATCGGTTTTGACCAGTTAACTTCATATGTGCACTGGCAGTCATGAACTAGTTAAAATCTCGTGGTATACCCTCACCGGGTGTGCTTTTTTGCGTTAATGCGTAGCATAAAAATGCTTGAAATATATTTACACTGCTTGGAATACATTAAGACGCAAACATATAGCTCCGAGTTCGACAAGATTTTCGATTTCTACATTCATTTCCGTAGTGACTTGTAGCACGCAGCGAACAATCATATTTCCTAAAACAACATTCATTTCTTAAACATAAGCCTGATTTGAAATTTTAGGTACTTTACAAGTAGATTGATAAATGCAGATTAGTGACACTAAATACAATATATCTCCGATTAGACTTTGGATGTAGAACGCAAAATGATTGAAAACAATCTGCAGTGCAACGAGGATCTTACATAATGTGTACAATTGTGTCTACGTTTGGGTACAATTGTCATTATGAAGCTGTGAAAATCAACCATAACATGGCTACCAGGCGTATTTTAATTTAGTTTTGGCAAAACGATGATGGACTGTGATAACATAATTACAGCGGTATGGTCATTTGTGATGATATAATAACCAAAAGCACGGGGGCTATTTTTGATCGACTACGGGTAAAATGTTAGTCAATATTACGGTCTTCTTGGACTAAGGATATAGTGCTAGGGATATTGTAATCCGTCGTAACCTTAAAAATAGTGGGTATTTTTGCACTTGACAAATTTTTACCTGATGTTATTTACTTAGACCTAATATTCAGGGAAGTAAGATTGCATAGAGCTTTTTCAAACAAATAATATAATAATTAGTATAACATAATAAGGAATTTATACTGCAGTTTGCATGTTCTTTAGGGTTGCACTATAATTATTAAAGTACCTACAGGCGGCATATATGGCTAGATTTGGCAGTTTTCTTGCACCCACATAAATTTATTCCTTGATACTTATTTCCACTTTTTTATTTAATTTTCTTTTGAAAGACTTTCAGCTACGAGTTGATGTGATCATTACATTTTAGTGATCCTCGAACTTGTATGAAATGGATTAAATCAACAACGCCGAAGCAATATCCTTGCACTATAATAACTGAGCAATTTCATGAATTCAGCCAAGGTTACTTATGACGCAACATGTCATACGAGAGTGCAAAACCAGAATTATCCAAAAAGACCACTATATTGTGCTTATAATTGTGTGCAATGGTTTATTCATGCCAGTGAAGAGATTAAGTATAATGTTACATTTTTAGACACACACAAGATATACATGACGTTATTTCGAAATGTTAATTCTGTAAGAATTAATCTCCCGTGTACTGTAATTTTTAGCTTTCTTATAAATAAGAGGCATTATTGTACACATTCAAAAGCTATTCCCTTAATGAATGCATATCCTTCCTTTCGCTTTTATGAAGTAAAGAAATCATCAGATAACCATAGCGGATAAGTGCTATGTCAGCAACCAATTAGATCATAATCACCGAAAGCATAACTGTCACTGTAAAATTAGATGTTGTTAAAGAAATTCTAATCTTTGTAACATGTCTTGTACTTCATTAACTTACAATATTATGCCTTCTCACGTCATTTAAAAGAAAATCGACAGAATTCTCGAAAAAAACATACGCAGCTTGAAAGTCGAATCACAACTAACACTTCTAGTATACAGATATATATGTATATCTAAACAGTGAATAAGTACTCAAATATCTGTGCCAAATCAAAAAAAACTTCGTCTGTTTCTAAAAGAATCATATGTAAGTTATAATTCATGCAATATCTGTAACACAAAAGTTGAGACATCAAGATATATATCACGCAAACAAATCATGTGATGGCCGCAATCTGTTGATTTCGTTCTGTCTAATGAGTACCAGGGGCAATGAATTTGAACTCTATAACCTTGTATGTACCCTCCTTTGAGAATCTCCTTTGTGGATTTTTCATTTACAGTAATAATTGACTTTAAACTGTGAAGTCGTCACGAAAATAGCAACGCATGTTACTATTGTTACTATTACGCGGTTTCTCCGATTCACTCCAAAATCGAAAAGTTACAAAGAAACCAATCGTGACAATTTAAGTCATTCGTGCAAATAAACGCAGATTGTAGTTGATAAAATCTGAACAATGAAACTAACATTTGGTTCTGCAACCTCAAGAAATCCAATATTGGTAGATAAGCCATAGAGTCACCCAATGTTGAAGGCCACTATTAAAGTGGCACTCCCACTTGGTAACATTTTTAAAAAACATTTTTTAATACAAACGGTCGATATTTGACTTGGCGACTGCGTGCGGATCGCGAGATATCGATAAAAACATGTCCTCAAAAAAGTAAAAGTTTGAATTCCGGTGGCCCACCTAAATTCAGCTTCCGAACATCGAACGTTCGGCACTCGGGCCATTGTCAACTAATTAAGCTATGGAGTACGAGTCTACGCTGACGCTGCTGTCTGTATGCCCCAGTACCACTGGTGTCGGTGATCGGTCATGTCCCGTTGGAGAAAGCCGAGTCTTACTGACTGGGCAAAAAAACGAAAAACAAAGTTTGCTGATTCCACAAGAATTCGCATAGGTGACCAGCACAGTTACGTTTGGTTGATACATAGCGGCCGCCGCGTGGTATGCAGACGCATACCACGTGGCGGTCGCTATGTATCGAACCACGCGTAACTGTGTGGCAGACAACAAATTGTAGTCATCACAGGCGGCTAATACGTTACACGTGAAAACTGGTATCTATGTGGTATTGGTTAAAAATCTAATACAGCTAATCGAGAATAATGAAAACGACAAAAACTATGGAGAAGTTTTAAAAAAAATTACCTGAGGTAAAGGAATAATGATGAAGTGTTCACAGTGAGCGTCATTTGAACGTTTTTGGACTTCCTAGAATATCATCCATCAGCACAACAATAAACCTTCGGGGGATTTCGGGTCATAATCAGAATCTTCGGGATGTGAAAAATACGCTCGGAAGATGACATGTTTTTATCGATATCTCGCGATCCGTGCGCAGTCGCCACGTCAAATATCGACCGTTGGCATTAAAAAATGTGTTTTAAAAATGTTACCAAGTGGGAGTGCCTCTTTAAGAAATAACGTGATTTGCTGCCAGTCAAGCACACGGTTGTGCATTAAATTTTAATATACAATTGAAAATAACAATCTTCCTTTCATCTCATTCCTTACTATCTTATAATGTTGCCTTAGTTGTAAAGAGACTCTTCAAACAAAAAGTTGACGCAAAGTCAACATGAATTTTACAAGGCGGCACACAGGCTTCGATGACAGTTCATAGTCAAAGTCCTATACTTCAAACCGAGTTGTTCTTGATGACGATACAAAGGCAAGAACTATGTCTTTTTCATAATATTTGCAATATTCGAGTCTCTTAATTTGTTTTAATCCAACCTGTAACTCAATGAATTCTCGATCGAATTTGAACTCGCAACGCACGAAACCAAGTAACCTAGCGGAGGCATCACAGTCAAAACCGCTCTGGTAGATCGCCACCCTTAAAAAGTTGTACAATATGGTGAAGGTTCGTTGACATTTTATGAAGAACAACGAGAATAGTGTAAAACTACAAGTTCAGTATTAAACTTAGTGGCGTACAAAGTCCAGACAATGTCAATTTTAAATACCACGATATTATCATGCCTTTGACGAAATAAATTATAACGTCACATGTAATTATTTTAGACAAACACAAGATATACATGACGTTATTTCGGAATGTTACTTTTGTAAGAATTGTCCTTCCGTGTACTGTAATTTTCACTTTTGTTTTAAATTCGCGGCATTGTTGTACAAATTCAAAAGCTAATTCCTTAAGGAATACATTTCCTTCCTTTTGATCACAGGAATCATCGGATAACCATAGCATATAAGTGCGATGTCAGCAATGAATGAGATCGTAATCACCCTAAGCACAACATTCACTGTAAAATTAGATGCGTTACCGAAATTCTAATCTTTGTAATTACATGTCTTGTACATCAATCACCATACACTTCTCACGTCATGTAAAGTAAAATCGACAGAATTCTCGAAAAAAAAAACATATGTTGCTTGAAAAGTTGTGATCACAATTAACACAGTGACTTCAAATGTAAGGGTAAAAAGATATTTGTAAACACTGATTAAGTACTCAAATATCTATGTAAAATCACGAAAACTTTCACTCTTTCTAAAAGAATCATACGTGAGTTAGAATTCACGCAAATTCGATAAAACAATTTGGACATCAAGATATATATCACGCACACAAATCCTATGATGGTTAAATTCCGCTGATTTGTTCTGTCTAATGAGTACAGTAAATTTGACTCTATTACATTGCATGTGTCTTCCTTTGACACTCCCCTATGTGCATTTTACATTTACGGTAACAATTCTTGTGATACCGTAACGAAAATTATTAAGCATGTTACTATTGTTACTGTTACACGGTTTCTCAAGTTCACTTCCAAAATTTAAAAGTTACAAAGAAACCAATCTTGACATTGTGAGTCATTCTTGCAAATAAAAGCCAGATTGTAGTTGACAAAATCTGAACATGGAAACTAAAACATTTAAACATTCGGTTCCGCAACCTCTAGATAATCCGTATCGGTTGATAAGCCACGGTGTTGAAGTCCATTATTCAGAAGTAACCTGATTTTGCCGCAGGTCAAGCACACGTTATGCATGAAATGGTAATATAAATAACTGAAAAGAACAATTTTCGTTTCGTCTTATTCTTTGCTATCTCATTATATTGACTTAATTTTAAAGAATTACCCGAAACAAAAAGTTGACGCAAAGTCAACATGAATTTTAAAAGGCACCACAAAGGTTTCAGTGACAGTGCATAGCCGGGTCATATACTTCAAACTGATCTATTTTTGATGACAATTCAAAGTCAAGAACTATGTCTGTTTTGATATTTTTAATATTGAAGCCTCTTAATTTGTTTTAATTGAATCTCTGTAACTTAATAAATTCGAATTTGAACTCAAAACGCACGAAACCAAGTAACCTAGCGAAGACATCACAGTCAAAACCGCTCGGACAGGTTGCCACTCTTAAAAATAGTTGTTCAAGACGTATGTTGTAAAAGTTCGTTGACAATGTCAATTTCAAATACCTCGGTATTATCATGCGTTTGAGGAAATAAATTATAACGCAACGTTTTATTATTTTAGACACACATAAGATATACATTACGTTATTCCGAAATGTTAATTTTGTAACAATTGTCCTCCCTTCTCCTGTAAATGTTTCTTTTGTTATATATTCCACGCATTGTTGTATATATTCAAAAACTATTTTCTTAATGAATACGTTTCCTTCTTTTGGCATTTATACAGTACATAAATCACCAGATAACTATATAGCAAATAAATACGATGTCAGCAACCAATGAGATCGTAATCACCATTAGCATACTGTCACTGTAAAATCGCATGTATTACCGAGTATCTAATCTTTGTAACATGTCTTGTACGTCAATCATTTAATATGTTATGCACTTTTCAGTCTTTTAAAAAAAATCAACAGATTTCAGATCCAGAAAAAAAAATTATGCAGCTTGAAAACTTGTGAATCACGTTTAACACTTCAAATATATAAGGTTTTAATATATATGTAACAAGTGAATAAGTACTCAAATATCTATGTAAAATCACGAAAAACTTTGACTCTTTCGAAAAGAATCATATGTAAGTTATTATTCATGCAATATCGTGAAAACTAAGTCGGGGCATCACGCAGACAAATCTTGTGATAGCCAAAAGCAAATTCCTCTGATTCGTTCTGTCTAATAATTTGTACTAATGACCTTGCATGTGCCCTCCTTTGAGACTCCCCTTTGTGCATTTTACATTTACAGTAACTATTATTACAGATTTTACAGTAAATTTACAGATTAAACAATCGAACGAATGCACTTATTTATATTTGTTTTGAAAAAATTGTGTAAGTTAATCAGTACAGATATAAGCTTTCTGAATGCACATACAACAAAAGACAATTTAAAAACCACACATTACTGAAAATATCAATGCACTGTTAATATATTATCAAAACTGTGAACAGAATATTTTCTTAACGATTAATGAATTGACATATGTAATAATCTTAAGTATATTTGCAATAAAATTGCGTGTATAATCAACCACTATGTGATATCATCATATGATTTTGAAGGCATTTACAACAAAGGACAATTGAAATTCAAAATTTAATGAATGTTAATGTTAATAAGCTGTTGAAATCCATGACATTTTGTGACATTTTAGTAAGTATGCAGGCCCTCTGACCATATTCAGATAATAAGGTAATTTCGGAATGTAGCGTGCGAAGGTCCTTCGCAATTGATAATATCAACCCTCAAAGCATCTTTGAAATTGAGTGGAATTGTCTTTGTTTATAGGCCATACTGTCATGAGACCTAAGTTCGCCAGGTTATATTCAAGCCAATTTGTTGTCGGAGATCGAGAGGAATGCCAGGAAATCTAACGACAGTGCTACATCATTCCCGTGGACTAAAAGTTTACGTGAGGGGACGCAAGTTTCGCTTTTCTCTGATCTGTTGTGTATTGGGAGCACCTGCTACTTTGCGAAAGAAACACTCGCTATGCATCAGCCATACGTCATTGTCGTCTCATTACGTATTCAAATAGCTACCTGTAGCCGAGAAGGGCTAAAGAGTTGGAGGTCAATATTGGACGAAAATTTGAATCATGACTGATTTTGGTAATTTTCCTTACCCACATAGGCAACCAAGACCAACCCCTAAAAGTCTTGTCAAACAATAGTGCTAAAACCATAAGGCAATACAGTGGTTGTTCAATTATAAGGCTATAGAACAACACAGATCTCTTGGCCTTTGCTAAATTACTATTTCCCCAAAATGCTGAAAAGGAATAAAAGTTTAGTTTTTAAAAGACGTTGGAGCAGTAGGGGACCACATTTTATTCCCCAAAATTTAGGATGGACTAGATTGACCTTTGACTTGCTTTCATCTATCTCTGTAACTTCAGGGGCTAGAGATGGTTTTATGTTGAATGCTGACAAAGGGTGCTTTGACCTATTGTAAAATAATCGTATCATACCTATCCGTAATCCATAACACTAGTAAAGTATCCCAGGAAATTAAATGAGCTAGGGAATTGGTTTTTGTAGGATATTGGCCAAAACGTTTGTCACAAAACAGGGATGTCCAGGGATGACCTCTGACCTGCTGTCATGTCTTGTCAGGAACTCCAGGGCTGCAGGTGTAGAGTTTGATGCATATTGACATGTAAGGCACCAACATTTTTGCAAAGTGTTTTTTCTTGACCTTGTATGACCTTTGACTCACTCTAATATATCTCAGTTACTATAGGGGCCACAAGTAAGGGGTTTGCTACAAGTGTGACCTCAGATGGTA
>LD344739.1:17462-43351 GCA_001465055.1 Ptychodera flava | reverse complement strand
ACAGTTTTTTCAATGGTGTTTAGATTGTGTATAATTGTTTTGAAGAAATGTCTCCACGGCTTGGTCAAGTCTGTCCAGTTTACAGTCAATATCCATTAAACGGTCACCCAGTTGATTTTCCATCTTGTTGACAAATGTTTCTGCATCGAAGGAAGAAAATAAGCAGCAATATGAATATGAAGTTTCAGACGAAACCACTCTTTTGGTACAATTTAATTGCACATCTAAAACATCAATCCACTTAGAGAAACCGTACTTCTGCAAAGTGCAAGGCAGTGAGGTCTTCTTTTTGTTGCTATACGTATGGCAAAAAGCAGAGTCGTAACTGAACTATCACCCTTATCTGCTTAGAAATTGAATGTAGCCTTATGTAAGTTATGGATTTACTGCAGTCCGGTAGCTTACCATATACGTTTGTAAGTTAATGTCTTCCAGTAAGACATAATTACAAATGTCACTTCTCTGCTAATGAGTTAAACTTGGATAAACATAATTTTTATCACGACTAGTGAAACTTACTGTCTTTCACTATGCCTGCATGGGTGGCTGCGTCCTTCAGTCGAGAGGTCAGGTAATCCACAATCTCGAAGTAGTTGCGACCTTTTAAAGTTTCCTTCTTTGCCTCAGTGAATGCTTCATTCACAATAGCAATAAATATGTTTATTAGGATCAGCATATTGAACAATGCAAATACTGTAAGAAAGAATAAAACGCTCTGATCCGGGACATCGAGGCTCTCAAGTTTTGGAAATTTTCCAATGCAAACAGTTAGCAACAGGCGCATTGTGTCGGCAACACTGTTGAACCTTGCAGAAATGGTGTGAAATAGCATGTATCCCATCTGAGCGAAGGTTATGATGAAGAACGTCATCATTGCAATACAGCTAGTTAGATTGGCTCCTGCTTCCTTTAGGGTCTTAGATAGAAGCGTCATTCTTCTGTTGAATCTTAACAACTTCAGAAAACGAATTATTGCAAGGAACACCACTACAGCCAATATGTGATGCATTGAATCGTTGAGAGCTGCAGCTCCTTGCAGGTTCTGGCCAGTTCCTGAAGAATAAATACAACCACGATTACAAAACAAATAAATGGACTTATTAAATTGACATTTCTATTCACAGTGCCTATGACTGATAAAATCAAGCAAACGAGTGCAGTCTTGTACACTTTTACGAAAATACATCAGCTCTTATAGGCCTCAGAGGAAGAGACCGATTTTCAAGACAAATGCGTCTTTACTCGATTTGATTATGTACGCCTACCTGCCCTTGTTTCCTTTATGGCGGAAGCTGTGTGTACATCACAAAGGACAAACAAGCCGACGGACATAAAGGTCGTCACGGTCAGAAGTATATCAAAGTAATTCCATGGTAACTTTAGAAAGAAACGCCTCTGTTGGCAAATTCTCCGACACAATGACACCAACAATATGATGGCGAAGACTCCAAAGCTAATCCAACACAAGAAGATGTTCATGCTGTAATTGTCATAAACAGCATACGCATTGAATAAATTCACTACTCGAAACATATGCTGTAATACTTTGCCGTCAACGCTTCCAGTTTCTTGGAATTCCAGTGCGTACACTATGCTCGAAAACAGGCGGTGATCAGGGATGTATAAATCGAATTCAATAAGGACAACTCTTGTGTTAATATCTATCCAAGACAATTGTGCCAGTGACCTCATACATTCTTGAGAGTTATTTCTTCCACTCGGAAGGGTCGTTATGTAACCGTCTGTGTCATACACATCATTATATCCGAAGAAATTGGTACCATGCACCTCTGAGGGGGGACAATAAGTCCATGGGCTGTGAATGTTCGATCTGTTTGGATGGGGTTTAAATGGCTGCCATCTAGGATCAAAGTTCGCTGTTTCTTTATCTGCGAAATGTTCACACTGCTTACCAATTTCATTCCTTTCACATGCACCTGCAATATACAAATAAAAATATGAATTACAATCGGGAAAAAAATGATCAACTTTAAGAAAACTTAAAATAAACTATCTTTGTAATGATATATTGAATGTTAAAGAATATCACTTAATTATCATACTTGTGAAACGGATACATTGTGTGAAACAAGTTGCTGTAAATAGACGTAACATAACAAATGTGCAAAGATTACTATAATTCAGGGGTCCTTACCCATTTTCCTTCTTTGTTGTCTGATCCTTGGATTGTGTATCCGGTAATAACGGCCATTCTGAGTTACATTTGAAAGGACGTTGGCATTTGCTGGATAAAGGTTAGGGATGAATACTGTGTCCATCCACTCCCAGAATTCTTCAGCTCTTCTTATCTAGGAGAAGATATTAGAGTGTTCTGTGTTCTAAATATAATATGATTAGATTACGTAGGATATAAATGGCAAGCTCAAGTCCGTATAAGAAAGCTTTGTTCAAGTTCATTTGTGTCGATATTATAAACAAAATGATCTATATTTGGCTGTAAACATGAAATGTTACAGCATTTTATGAAAACTTTTCCCCACACAGTTTTAGACATGGCCTTCTTGGGACAAATCGGCCATACCAACCAAGTCTATTAAAATTCATGAGTTTACTTTTCTTGTTTACGCACACACTCATATCGATGGAAAATCTGGGGAATTGCTATTTCATCAACGCATGGGCAGTTCGATTCCGATTCCGAATTCGATTCCGAATAAAGCAAGGCATTTTTGTTGCTTCCGCAACAGCCGTCCCACACTGTGGTGTTGACTCAATCACTTAATCCACTGATACGGACAGCGGATTAACAAGCTGGCAATGTTTTCGGAGCAATTACAGTCACTGTGGTGTATACACAAGTTGGAGAGGAGATAATGACTTGTCGGTAATAATAAAGCAGTCAGACGGTGTAGAGTTGAACTCTTTATTTGAAATATCACAGTCAAAATTAATAAAATCAAATAAGGTAAACCGTTGCACAAAAACACCTTCCTCCCCACCCAAGGGGACTTTCCCCTGTACCCTGTGGTCTAGTAAGTTAGTATAACAAATCAAAACACACACAAACACACACTGATGAAGGAACTACTCGAGGTTCCAAAACAAAAGCGTCAAAAGAATCACAGTGTCTCAAACATAACCGACCCGGCTTCGTTTTGACATGGCTAGTTCCTTACACCAAAACGCCGACACACAACACAGTGCACAGCATAAATATACTACACTCAGATAGTCACTGAACAATTACACAATCAGACCATACCACAAAACGTTAAAACTCACGACTCCCAAGTTATTAAATAGCCGATGTGTGTAGCAACGTTCCCTTATTTTACTTAAAATGTGCCATACTTTCTTGTGTTTCACTAAACTGCTAAAAGGACTTTTAATTACAATGTTTTTATCCAAGTCACCTACCCAACCATTTTAAAGGGGTGATCAAGATGGTCAAAACAGCCAATTTTTACCAATAAGGTTCAAGAATCTGGGAAAGGGTGCTAAAAGCGTGAGATAGATATATTTACGAGATAAACATTGAGAACAGTAAGATTAAGATAGGTATGACCGGTCCAACCTGTTCAGTTTCTATATGGGGATACCGGAAAGTTGGAATGTTTATATTTTTCTGTGACTGTGAAATCGTTCAAAAATTCTGACCATGTCACACCACTAATATAAGAATAATAGTTCAATAACAAAATGCTTTTTGTGATGAACGTATATGTATCTCCTAAAAAGATGCCTATTTAGAGTAGGTTTTGATAGTCGTACATCGTTTCCCCTCTACATTCTATATGTGAGTGTGCTAGTAACTGGCATTACCTTCATGAAACTTGGGTTGCTTTCAATGTACGTATTCTTGAGATTCGTGTTTGCGGTGTACACAAGGGGATCTTTGACGTGATAAGACAGCACTATTGCCATAGCAACAAATACAAAGTATACGAGTATCCCATAAAGCACGGCAGACAACTGCTTCTCTCGAGTGCGCCTCTCTCTTATCTTGTTCAACTCGTTTGACTTCAGAGGACCATGGGGACTTTCTTCGTAAAGGACTGGAAACGGGAAAAGAATACAGAACAAATCACATAATTGTGATTAGTTCAGATCATTTTCTGACCTGTAGGCGAATGTCAGAGTGAAAGTGCTTCATAGTTTTCAAATTTACCGATTCAATACCAAATGACCCTACTTTTCGTAAAAACAGAAGTGTTTTAATATTATTGAAGCAGCTTAAATCAATGAGTTATAGTTGAGAATTGATGTTTTTCGATATTCTACTTTTTCATAACTGTGTTCAAATTTTAAGTTTTGACCATAATGATTTAACTTTTAAGTTTGATGATGATATATCAAAATATAGGATCGGCGTATGGTAAAAATATGGAATTGATGATGACGTTACTCGTTACTTGATATTTAATGAGGAACACTACAAAGCATGTTAGCCGAATATATTAACCTGAACACCTGGAGGGCCACAAAATATTTTCAGACACTAGTGCAGATCATATAATATATTTTATCATATAACCCTCCCCATATTACCCCGTCCTCGTCACGTATACCTCAAAATATCAGCTGTGATATTTCGTGGTAAACGGCAAGACATGCACGATCAACGTCATCAATTTTGGAGTGTTCCAAAACTACATTTGCAATTTTTAGTAATCAAAGTAAACAAACAAGATTGCTGCCGCCCTCAACCTACGACGCGATATTATCGACATAAAAAATTGAAAGGCATTGAGGAGCGAGGATATTTCGGTTTGCTAAATTCAGGAACGGTATGTTCAATCTTCCGTTAAAATTCTTGTAACTTTTTAGGCAGGCTCTAGAATATATTCTACCGATCGAATTTTTTTTCTGAGTTTACTTTATTGCTTAAATGACCTCATATTATTGCCTGAATACATGGGTTTGTGTGCCCAAGAGCAGGTGACAATTTGCTAGACGCCAGGAGGGCAAATTGTCTCCCGCTGTGAGAGCACATAAATGCATGTATTCAGGCAATATTTTTAACACATGCTTCTTCACAGTTAACGCTATATGACATTCAGTATCATGCAGGGCATTCTCAAACCCTTCTACCGTTATCGACCAGCATCAAACAAATTATTGCGGCACTCATAATATCAGTGCGCGCACGACTATTTTACAGCTAGCGTTAAGCGTCTGCTTTGACCCGAACACATCGAAAGGCTTCACTGAACAGCGTAACAATGGAAACCGGTCCATGCATCGTTCACATGGCCCTGCCGCTAACTTCTCGGATGATCACATTCAAATCAACATAATGATTAGCACTCACATCGAGGCATGCATTAAAAGAGCAGACTTCCAGAAGCATACGCTGTATCAGGTATGGCTAAGATTATCGATACAAAATAGTGTAAAACACAGAAAACAGGCGTTAATAAAATGAGTTGCACGTTGTAGGCTTTACGCATGATAATCTTAAATGTACACTAAAATGACAAAAAGTATTTTGTATGAGATTTAACATTAAAGCAAATTGATATTCATTAAACATTACAATTTTCGTCATTAAAAGCAATATTTCAACACCATTTCGCCCATCAGTGAGAAGAAAAACAAAACTTTGATTGGTATGTGAACATATGCACACTCATGCAAACACGATTTTTTCCATAAATATTTAAAGCATGAAGTGATCATACATTCTGTACTCCGGGATAAACAACAAAATAGAACAATACCAGAGTCGAGAATATCCTTTTTAGTAACGTCTTCTCTTTTATCTGTGTCAGTGCCTCGCTCTCCATCATCGGCTTCATCTTTTTCGATATCTGGGCTTCGAATCAGAAGTGAAAACGCAAACGATACGGCAACAGCCTGAAACAGGGACGGATAAAATGTATTATATACCATTATAAAGGAAGGTGAGCCTACCATAAGATTAAGAGAACAGTCTCTCTTGGGCGATAAAGACAGTGAAAATAATATAAAAGGTACGAAATGCTCTACTTTGTCGATCTGCACATTTGATTGACCATTTAATAAATAAATTACAAAATAACACCCATCGTAGTGGACCAGGGATCACAGGGGAAGTCATTGAGAACCTGCTCTGAAATGTGACAATCCTTGTGAGATAAATGACGGTTTTAAATAAGAATAATGATTAATTTTTAAAAGTGCTATGCATCCCTTACAAAACGTTCACAGCATTATATATAAAAAACATTGCCATGGCATATGAATGAATTAATTTCTTTGTTGGAAAGACTTTTATGGTAGAATTCATTTGGAAGATATCTATGGCAAACTTTGTAAAATTAATGAAAATTTGTAAAGTAGTATCTCATCATTAAAGTTATACATTTAGTAGCACACTTTGATTTTCGATATTAAATTGTTTCTCGCTGATATCTGTTCCCCATTCGATATGAATTCCTGAGTTTTAAACAATTACGCAGATACAGACATTTCTTATGAACATCTTATTTGGTAAGGCTCGAAAGGTAGCTTAAACAGAATGTCATATGGAAGTGTACACTCATCTATTATTACTGAATAATGCATTTTTCTCCAGAAATCACATTAATGCCTTATGTTCATTATTGTTATTATTGTGTGTTTTGTTCTTTTCTTATTTTTCATTTTTACTCATTAGAATACCAACAAAAGAACTACATGTATTATATCAAAGGACACGCAACTTGCACCAACCCTTGACCTTAGGTTCTGCATGCTCTGGTAATGCGAGGTTCATAAAAATCGCCACCCACTGTTCCGTACGGTAACAGAATCTTAGGATCAAACACCGTCAATATTTCAACGTGTCTAAGGATGACCACTGAACCGACAAGGACGAAATTGTGTAAGTTCCTGAGTTTGGTTTGACTTCAGTATTTGTATTACAGTATAATGTTTCGCTATCATGCAGGATGCAATCAAAGAACGTTTTGTTCAACTTTTACTGTTCTGCTGGCCAAGTTCCATATTCAAACGATTGCCTTAATATTTCACGGGACACTTAGCGATTTTGGCAACATGGATTACAGACTAAAACATGCATCACCTGTAATTCTTCCTGCGAATAAATACGTTTGTTGGATCGAAATCTTTTTTGGGTCAAAACCCCCATTCCTAAACATGCAGGGTTAAGTGTTGTTTTCTAATATCGAACTGTCTTCAAGTGCTCACAATGCAGTGTACTATGGCAATAATATTTACAAGGTAAAAGAATATCAAATATCTGAGTGAAATTTAATGTTCAATTTTCATATGAATATATTCTTCAAATTAACATTAAATCAGGAAAAAAAATCGTTGCCAGAAAACAGAACGTAATCACTAAATTCTATTCCAAATGACAAGACATAATTAATATGTCTCACTAATGGAAAGATAAACGTACATGTAAAAGTAATATTATATCGATTGTTTCACAAACCTTAAATGGTTCAAGAAGGATTACTGACTCAAGCAATGACATCGTGCATGATGTGAGCCAATCTTTAGATTTCTCTTTGCCCCACACCATGCTGTACATGATAACAAAAACAGCAGACGTGGTCGTCACTAGAAATACACCTGCCCAGGCGATATAAATACACCACCAGGGAAGCATGTATGCTGCTCTGTTTTCACCCAAAGTTGTCAGGTCAAGTGGCGTGTAACTCCCTGGTCCGTAAACAGTTCGTTGAGTTGATCTCCGACTGAATACCTTGCGAAAAGCTTTATTTAAGCATTTTCCTATAATGGTCACACGATGGCATCGACGACTCTTCCTGAATATGGTAATAATGATCAGATTCACTGGAACTACAATCAGTCCACTGACCATGCCGATGTAGATTTGTTGCAGAGAAAACTGAATCGGACCAAATCTAACCATCGTGTAAGACGTCTTTTCACTTTCAGTATCAGTTTTGTAGAACATTGCATTTGAAATCAAATAGACAAATAGTAATGACAAGCAGCACGCTAATCTCTGAACCCGTGTAAATATACTACGCGTTGGCCTAAGGAAAAGTGAAAACCACAAATGGTCATCTGTGAGGCTTTTCTGACGTTTAGCACCAAACGTTCTGAAGAAGTCAATCAGATTCTCTTTCCCTGACACAGCTAGTACTCGGTCAATCTTCCCATCGTCTTTGTCAACTGCCAACCAGCGGTTGCAAAGGAAGGTATAGCTGTGAATGAAGAAAACATAATCAAACCTTTCACATTAAAGTCATAACAAGTTAAACAGTTTTCATCTTAATTTGATGTAATGCTGATCTATTTTTTTCAGAATCTTCTAAACTGTTGTTTTATTGCAAAACGGAGTCACAAGAGGATAAAGTAACATTGGCGACCATTGAATCTTCTTCTGCTATAGGCCTTCTGGACAAATAATGCATTACTCGAGTTCTTCACATGAAAGGCAGGAAAATAGTGTTATTGATACAAGGGAAACAAGCGAGGTAAATTACACCATACGAGACATCAAGGTAGTTTATTTCACAAATACACCATGAATTTGCATTCGCCAACTTTGTAGTCACTACCAGAGGAAGGGAGTTTCATTTTTCCGTACGCAAAGGGACAAGATTTGATCTTACCTTGATTTGCTTTGAATGTCAGTAACAGTAATCCGATTTAGGAACCATGATGCATCAGCTCCAAGTCCAGACGAGTCGTGCCAGACATGCAGATACAGCAGTTTACCAAGATTCTCAGGAACATTCAACAGAAAATGATTGACACTTCCACCCGAAAAGACCTAGAATTAATGAACAGACATAGACAAAATAAAAAATAATGTTTCTTGTTACATTGCATTTTGTCTTCAACATGATAAAATAGTAAAACGTTTTCATTTTATACCACATGTCCTGTAAACAATCAAAATACGACTAAACATGAATTGGAACAACACTACAAGTAATTTTTGTAGACTGATGACTGACTGTCCTGGATTGTAAATATTGCATCATGCAAGTGGTGCTCTGCTTTGTGGCACTAGAATATTACAATTAAGTAATATGGTAAACGGAAAGGTAAATTAAAAAAAATATTGACTGTTTTCTTATGAATTACAAAATATAAAGATATATGCGTCGATATTATTTTGAAATGTACACTGGCACTGCTTACAAGCCTACTAACAAAGGATAATTGCAGGATATGCAAAAGTGTTTTTATAAATTACTTTAGAGCAGAAACAGCCTTCGCGACATACAGTTCCTGATGTATCTAAGGGTTCCACAAGATTAACAGATATGTCAGTAAGTGTACTTTTTTCCAATTCCCAAATACCTTTCCAGTCTCATCTTTCAAATGTCTGATACCAGTATCGCGATTTTGTCCAACGATTCTAAAACAGATATTCGATCTTGTGCCAGATCCGCTTTTAAATCCAGTAGACACTGTAATGTGGTACACGATATTGTCTTCTGGCCGATTATCAATCAGGGGTGTTGCACTCCACTGAGAAAGAAATACATGATTACACTTTTACATTTTCCCACTTGAAATGAAGCACCAGTACAGAAAATCATATCAGCTGTACATTAGTTTATATCATCGATGCCAGTGGATGTCCGTCTATGCACTTGAGTCGTTAACAATGCCTGTTGCACTGTTATCTACCCTGAACCACTCACCAGGCTAAAGGGCATACATCAAGTTTCTTTTACAACATATAAAAAGAGATTAGTTTCTTCAGAGAGGTATTGCTCGCAGCAAAACATATCAATGAATTGCAATGCGGAGCAATAGAAACGAGAATTACTGATAGAAACAGTTTTTCTCGTTTTATCTTATGGTACTTTATTCAAAATATCCGCCAAGCATGTGAAGAATACGTCTATTTACATTTATCAGCTCTGCTGTCACAGATACGGAGCTTATCAAATAGGCTGATTTTCCGTCTTCGTCCGTTCCATCGTCTGTTAAAAATGCCTTCTTTTCTGAAACCGCATGTCTGATTGCTTTGGAATTTTATATGCAGTAAACTTTGGTGACCTTAGTAAGGTTTGTTCAAATCGTGGTGAAACAAACATATTTGTATTTTGGGGTTCTTTTTTTGTTTTTTTCCGGCAAAATCTTCTCTGATTAGCTTGCTATATTGCTATGAAATTCGATTATACATTTCTCTTATAATGACCTTAGTTAGGCTTGTTCATACTATGATTATGAAATACGCAATTTTTTGTTTTAAGACAATTTGTGTCAAATAGGTCAAAATATTGTTAAAAATTTTCTTTTCATATTTCGGATATAGGTCCCAAGCGAATACTTATTTCAGGTTTGTTCCTATTGTACAGAAATATACAAATTGTATTTTAAAGCAATAATTGTAAATTTGGTCAAAATTTTATTTAACTGAAACCTCTTGTCTCACAACTTTAATATTTGATAGACAGGTTCATCGCAATGTTCAAATGTGATATATTTAGATTATGGTTGAATTTATAATTTTTGGGGCAATTTTTGCGATTTTTGGTAAAATCATTCGAATCTCAAAAAAATACTGGTCTGATTACTTTGCTATTTGGGATACATGTTCTTACAGATGAACTTAATGTGATATATAATTTTGTATATTTTATTTTTGCCATTTTAGGAAAAAAAATGTTCCTCACGAACTGCCCATCCGACAGCTTTAATATTTGATTTACAGGTTGATAAGGATTATCTCATTTATGATTTATATAACTAGTGATGAAATCTGCAATTTTGTATTTTTTCGGCAATGTTGGCCCTTTTTGGTCAAATAATTTTTTTCTCAAAAAAAACTACTTGTCTCATAGCTTTGGTGACATTTTCTCAGGGATACTCCTAATGTGACATGTTCAAATTATGATTAAATCTCCCATCGTGTATTTTTGCAGCTTCTTTTAGTCAGCTCATTCTGAAATTAGCCATCAAAAATTTCAACCTTCATCAACACATATGTCACAAATAGTTATTGTCTACATAACTAAGCAAAAGTGTGTTGTTCTTTAGGTCGCGTGTTTCTATTCTTTGGCATATACGTTAACCACAAACACCAAAGCGCAATGTCATTCCACATTTATCCTTAATTTAGGTATGTCATCCATATCCTTCCGTAGCATGTACACAAGCAGAACTAGTTACCAGTGATATGTCGTAGTACAATGTTAAATTTCATTTAGACCAAATAATGAAAGAAGCGAAAACTAATAATTTAAAGTTCAAACATTTATTCTTACTTTAAGTATGTCATTCTTATCCTTCCGTCGCATGTACACAAGCAGAAGAAAATAAACACCAAGGATCGCAAACACGGTGGCCATGACCAATGGGTTGTCACGCAGCGCAGAGAAGGACAATTCATCCCAAGGTATAGTATTTACAGGCACAAAGAATGAGTCGACCCCAAAGTTTGTCAAGTGATTGCAGTGGCACACAGTTTCTTCTGGTAGTGACATAGGATCCACCTAATTTAAATGTAATTTTCAAACACATTAATTCGGATAGTTTTCAATCGGATTCGAACCCACAACATACGGCATCAGTCGCCTAGCTGAGAGGCCACAGTTAATGTCAATATCTAGCTTTCTTATCACTTTGAATATGATGGCTTTTAACGTTCATGAAGGTCCCGTTCAAGCCTCGAAATTGAAAGACTTAAACCTTCGCTCAAATATTCCCCAAGTAAACTTTCAACCATACCCTTTTAAAATCAAATTAAAATTCGAGGTCACCGTGCAAATTCTGTCGCGAAAGAAACACATTATCCTATATTTAATTATATTTGAATGTAAAATGGCTGCCTTTCGTGTGTTATCTCTATGGGGAAAATAAATTCTCGATGTTCACAATACCATGCCGGTAAAAATTGCATTAACTCTGTAAGCTACATAAAACCCCCCAGAAGAGTTAGGCAAAAATAGTTTTTTTTAAATTTGAAAATCCGATTGGCTATCCCCGCGGCGCATTTTACCTTGAGCTAAGTACAAAACATTAAGTTTACCGCGTATTACATATGTCCCACAGCAATAGGATCTCCAGCAAAATGCGCACGTAAAAACGATGATTATAACCTACCTTGCACCCTGTATCACTCCATCTGTTGGTTTCTTCATTCCAGTGCTGGCAAGTCGAGGTATGCACCTGGAACGCATATGGAAGGGAAGGACGTCCAACTATTGGATGTCCACTCGAATCTGTTCACAAAAAATGCATGTGTTTCTGAAGTGATTGATTTTACTCTGGATATTAGTAACACTCTGATATTTTTGTCTATAACAAGCACGATGTGAATCTGCCACTCTCGACAATCTTCTAAAATTATGATTAAATGCTTGCTGTTTCATGGTTAAATAATATAATAAATGAATTCACATAATACTGTAATAAAGCATTTAATCGACGAAGAAAGAATTATTTTATTCATGGCATTCTATTGTATTGTATTGTATTACACTGCTCTGCACTGCACTGCACTGTACTGTATTGTATTGTATTGTACTGTAGTAGTGTAATGCATTGCATTTCACTTTACTGCAGTCCACTCCAGGCAATGCACTACATAGCGTTGTGTTGCGTTACGATACGTGATGCTTAACATTGCACTGTATTGTATAGTATCCTATGAGCAGTACCAAACAATTTTCCTGGTGCTACTTGTGGAATATTCCAAATGAGACAGGTCAAAGATGCAGATCTAAAATCAATGCTGCATCACAAAGTTTTCAGGCAATAGTCTTTATTTTCTTAATCCTAAGGCATTCTATCGTCCTCAGGATGACCGTTTGTTATTGTAAATGTCTTCGGTTTCCTGATCAGAGGGAAAGTCCAAATGAACCTGTTTTGTTCACTTCTCATGTCCTGTACTCAATAGTTCTATATTTTGCTGAATCAATTGCACACAGTCAAAATAATCCTAAAACATCTATGTAAGATAACGTCGATGAAACGTAGCTCGGTTTTTAAATACGTTATGGCTTAGATTAACTTTCTGTATTTTACATGTTATATTACATGTTTGAATTTAGTTGCTCTGAGCATCACCGACTCTGTTTTTGACCAGTCACCTGAGGTAACCCCAGCAAAAGTTCTCTCTGTGAGAACCACGAGACCCTGACAAATATTGCTCTCCTTTTATAAGTATCCCTTTTTATAGATCTCTTTACAGTGACTAACTTCACTTTGTTTACCTGTTTTCCTTTGAGGAGTGCATAATCCTACTAGTTGTTTTAGTCATTCGCAATACTCAGAGCTTGGGCGATGAATTTGGACAAACACGTTCTGACTTGACAGATCGTGTCTTCCTGTTGTGGCAATAGTTAGATATGAGCGGTCTTCATTTGGTATCTCAGACTCTTCCTTCATTTAATCAAATACTGAGTCATTCATTATTATGTGCACATTTCGATACAATCAATCACCAATCAATCCATCAATCAAATGGATTTCTATAGCACCAAACACCAAAACGCAGTTGTGTTCAATGGTGCTCTGCAGAGTCAGAGTTATTCTCAGCATGCTCAACTAAACAAAAAAGTTTTGATGTCTTGATGCCTTGAAAGTATCAAGAGTGCGTGACAGGCGCATTTCTAATGGAATATTGTTCCAGGTGAGGGGTGCAGCGCGTAAGTAGGCACGACTGCCATAAGTTTGTCCATTACTCCGTGATACATGAAGCGGGATTTTGTCATTACATAAAGGGATTCTAGGCGAATCTTTTAAGTGGATCAGGTCCGATATATAGACAGATGTGTTGTTGTTCAGAGCTTTATAGGTGATGAGGAGGATTCTATACTGGATTTTGTTGTAACTAGTAACTAGTAGTGTAACTAGTGTAATTCCTTGAGAATGGGAGCAATGTGGTCTGACTTATGGGCGCAAGACACAATTCTGGCCGCAGAATTCTGGGCATGCTGAAGTGGAATAATGGAAATTTATGACAAACTACAAAGGAGTGAATTACAGTAATATAGGTTTAATGTGATCAGGGCATGACCCAACATCTGACAGATTTCCTTGATAAAGTACTGGCGAATATGGCTTATTTGACGGAGATTGTAGTAAATTGATGGGCATGTCATGTTGATGTGCTTGCGAAGAGTGTAGTGTCTTTCAAATGTCACACTGATGTTCCGTGCAGAGTTGACAATTTCCACAGAACAAGACCAAATGCTCATGCTGTCAATAGGACGAGGTGATCGGTTTAACTGAGATCGTATAAACTTCGGTTGTGCCATCATTGAACTGGAGTTTGTTATATGTCATCGAGGTTTTAATCTCATTAACTCCTCTCCATCCTATGCACTGTGGATAACGTGTCAGACAGGGCAAAATACTGATAGAGTTGATTGTCATTGGCGTACTAGTGAAAGTTGATATCGTGATGTCGAATTAGCTGAGCAAGTGGTTCAAAGTTGGACGTAAATGCAGAACAAGAGAGGGCCCAGCACTGAACCCTGTGGTACACTAAATTGCAGATGTTAACATTCTAATATCGAGCCATGTATGGATATAGACCCTTGTCTGTTCTTTTGAAATGATGGAAACCATTGCAATGGGATGTTGACAATGCCATGCTTTGATAAGCTTGTGATGAATATGCCATGATCAAAAGCAGAGGAGATATCGAGAAGAACCAAGAGAATGCATCTGCCAGTATCAAATGCCAAACAAATCTCGTTGTTGACTTTAGTTAGAGCTGTTTCAGTTCTGTGGTATTTTCCCAGAAATTGAGATAAACCACTACCAGTGCATGAGTATAGGGTGACATGGTCAAAATGTGGAAGTGTTGTGGAGTGTCACAAGTAAGCTGGCCCATAGCAGCAAAAGTATGGGGAAAAAATTCTAATGAATTTATTATGTTAAGAGAAGAATTTTCACTTACTCAATGATTTGTACTCTGCAACCTGTATATAATATTTTCCCATTCTTCTGAGATAGTCGGCAGGTAGAAAAAGTTCGTATGTGATGGCATTCAAGGCGATCGTTTCATATACTCGTTGGTTCCTCCTAATGGTCTCTGGTTGTTGAACTTGTGTTTTGTCCGGCTGCTCCCATATTGACTGCAATGACGTCTCCGTCGTCTCAAAGAATAAGTCACCAGGCACAACCATTCTAATGTCAAAGTTATCTGAAGTAGGCTTTATTCTATGACGGATGGTAATGGTATATGTCGCATTTGATTTTTTGGAAGCCGACAGAAATATTCTAATGTTCGTTCCTTCATTAGCAATAACAAATTCATAACTTATAGGTATTTCGATTGTGTCATTGAAGGTGGAAACATCGGGTACTCGGAAGGATTCAGAGTTATTATCCTGCCTGACACTTGCTATCTTGTATGTGAAATCACCTGAGGTGTTCTGCTGGGTGATAACCGTGGCATTGTGACTGTATAGTTCCACTGATATGACGCTGCTGTCGACCTCTGATTGAGTATCCCATAAAAATGGATTGTAGGTATATTCAATGACCTAAACGAAACAGAGAAAGTAATTTTAACATAGTAAAAAATAGAGTATAAAAACAGCTTCTTTACCATAAATGGATGCAGGCAATGTAAATACGCGTACTGCAATAGAAGAATGGTTTGTTCAGTGTATGACAATGTCCTCAATTTTTTACGTCATGTCTATGTATCATTCATCTTGTTATTGTAAGTGTAACAACTAGAAGTTATTATTTACACGTGTTTTCGTACAGTGCCCTATTTGAGTGATGTGTGACGAGTTACGAGTCAAAACAAGAACACATTGCAAGACAAATGCGATGTTGACCAAACATCGTGATGTAGCTTCTTTATGATATGTGCATATTTTGATGTTGATTGTTTTTGTTGGGTCATTCCAAATGAAGCGGTGCGAATGGTACAGATTGACCGTGCGTGTTTCTCAATGTATTCATATAATATTGGCCAGAAAAGAGGGAATGGCGACCGTAATATTTTTAGATAATATTCTGCATTAGGGCGATACCACTTTAAGAGTAGGGTTGTGAAAAATACAAATGTGAGTAAATTCAATATTAAGCTGTCAACACGTTTGTCCATATTTTTAAGGACTGGTTTGCATTTATAAGTTATAGTCAAAAAATCGTTAATAACAAAATAAAGTCTAAAACTTGACGAGCCAAAATGTTTGGGTTCTGTTCGCAGAGCCGTTCCTGTGAACATCCCGAGATTTTGCTGCAAGTGTTTTCGATGTTCAAGGCATGTCTTATCACATTCATACATTGTATATAAAAATCTTAAATTTCTTTCTTAAAACATCACAAAATCGGGAATTCGAGAGACTAGATTTGACATTTTGTTAATGATACAATGCTCATTTTTGCAGGTGCAAAATATAACTGGGTTAAAAACTGGCAATCACAGGTAACTCGACTTAAGACAGTTATCTTGCCATCAATGTCATTCGCATACAAAGTATTTCAGAAAAGTTCGCGACTACGTTACCATGGAGATGCAACCCTTAAAATGCAATTTAAAACAATCAGCAACTAAGATACATTTTAGGTGTAACGATATATATACTAGGAATGTCTCCCGCTAGGTGACTAGGTGCCGTACGATATGAGTTGGATTTCGATCAAGAATTTACTGAATCAGTGAACCGATTTGTCACCTTCAAATCAACATATGAGTAATTTTCGTTGGGAAACATCGACTTGCTAGAAGGAAGATAGAAGCTTCCATTTTCCCAATATATCACTCTGTTGGACAGCTGATCACTGGTCGTCCTTTCAAGTTGAAGAGACACTCCACTCCTTGATATATTAATAGCTTCTTGTCCAGGAACCATCCGCTGCAGAATTCCTTGTGACACACCATTTAAGGATTCCACCATTTTGTCAGTCAACACTTTTACCTGTTCGAAAAAGAAAATATGAGCAAATCGAGGGTTGCTGATGCAATTCCAAACCCCACGTGATCAATTCTTTAGAGTGTTTAATTTTAGTGCGTTTATATTGTATAATAGATTCTACAATAACCATGATAGCAGACTTATATTAAAATTTATTTGTATCAAGCAATCTTGAAAAATCATTCAGTCAAAATACACCATTAGGTCATCCGTACATTCCCTTAAAACTATGGATTGAATATTAACAATAATTACGTTTGGGTCTGAAACATTCTTCTTATCTCCTGTTGTATTTTGGTACTGAAAGTCCCGTTTATTTGACTGGTATAGAGCTTCAAATACTTTTGATGATGATGACACAATATCTATAATAGACAAAGAAACATTATTGACAATTAACATGACAATTCTTTCAAACAAGTTGCACAAATATCGTAGTTTTCTCGTTCAACTTGCTCAGGCACTTGTATTTACTCCATAGCGATGTTAACACGACCAAGAGGGATTTCAGAATTCTGTTGCTGGCTTTATCTTACACCCATGGGTGACGTTCGAGTAGAACATCGTGTGTCAGTTTTTCCACAATACATTTTAACATATAGACTAAGGATAAACATGATAAGATTTTGATTTGAGTCTGCACCCATTCTTTATGACAAACCGATGTGATTTTGTTTCGCAAAAATTGAGTATGGATGTAAATATGGACGTCACTTACGACGTCTAAAACTTGGCAGCCGTTTAGCATGGCATGATCATGGCTTGAACTGTAAATCAAGTATGCCTGGACTGATTTCCGTAGAACTTGATGCACACTTATGTGTAATTTTTTCATCGTATACATGTATTGATATATGCATGGTAAGAATAAAAGAAGGGTTCCACTTAAACCCGTTTATCAGGAATTCCTTTCGAATGAATCGCTTTTATATTGACATGTAATCGTGTTTGATCAAGTTCAATTCGCGGGAAGCACAGGCACAACTAGGGTCCGAGGGATTGTGGTACAATATACTCCCCTTTGTAGAATATTGCCCAATTATCAATTCGCTAAGTAGAGGAAGAGATCCTGTCTATCAAGCAGCAATGTAGGAACTACTAGTCATACTTGCCCGAACCATTATGTTTTTTAGACCAGAAAGTCAAAGCAACAGTTGCATGTAGTGGTATATCGGATAATTGTACAATGCCTTGTTCACTGCAACAAGTCGAACATTTTTGAACAATTTTCTTCTACGAATCTTTTTTTACTACAAACTAATGGTTCACATGAATTCCCTTTACCTGTTAATTGCTGGAGCACTCTGGGATTGTTTAGATAGTCTGAACATTTTATCTGACATTCAAGTGTAAGTCAAATGCTAATCTTATGATATTCAGATATGCCCTATTGTGGTTTAGAGCAGAGAGTCTAGACTCGTATATATGGAATGCCCAAACAATAATTGATCATTCTAACCCTTCTATATGTCGCAGCGATGTCTGTCTGTCTGTCTGTCTGTCGGTGTGTCTGTCTGTCTGTCTGTCTGTCTGTCTGTCTGTCTGTCTGTCTGTCTGTTGGTCCGATATCTCAAAAACGGTGTATCAGATCAGAATCAAATCTATTACATAGATTCAGTTAGCAAATGGCAAGAACTGATTAGTTTTTGGTGGTTGTGGCTTGCATACTTTTTGCTTATTTGCATAATTAATGATTTTAGAAAAAACGGATATTCATTAAAAACGACTACACACAATTTGATGAGATTTGCTACAAATGTTGATCACACCAAGATATATCAGCAGTGGGAACCATTAAGGGGTGACATGAAAGAGAGTTGCTAATTTGCATATTTAATTAACTTTCCTAATTAGGGATATATGTCTGATTTGACTTTATCAAAATCGACCAAACTTGGTATGTATATTATAGATACTATGATTTAACATTATTGAAAGTCATGAAGCGTTTTAACTGCAGCCAATTCCTAATTTACATATTTAATGAACTTTGCTAATTAGAGATATATATTTAAATTGACTGGACCAAAGTTGATGAAACTTGCTACAATTATTGAAGCTACTATGATACAACATTTTTGAAAGTCATTAAACATTTTTACTTCAGCCAATTCCGAATTTGCATATTTAATAAACTTTCCAAATTAGGGATATATATATCTGAATTAACTTGATTGTAGTTGTTGAAACTTGCTATATACATCAAAGATACTGTGATATAATATTATTGAAAATCAAAAAACATTTTTATTTCAGCCAATTCCTAATTTGCATATTAAATGAATTTTCATAATTAGGGATATTTATCTGCATTGACTTGATCAAAATTGATGAAACTTGCTATGTACATTAAAGACACTATATTACAATATTATTGAAAGTCATTAAGCATTTCCTCTTCAGCCAATTCCTAATTTGCATATTTAATAAACTTTCCTAATTAGAGATATATATCTGAATCAACTTGACCAAAGTTGACAAAACTTGCTACATATATTACAGATACCATGATACAATATTGTTGAAAATCATTGAGCATTTTTACTTAAGCCAATTCCTAATTTACATATTTAATGAACTTTACTTATTAGGGATTTATACTTACTCGATCAAAGTTGGCAAGACATGCTATGTACAATATCAAAAGTCATTTCACATTTTCATATCAGCTAATTTATAATTTGCATGTCTAATGAGCTTTCACAGCTCGGCATATATGGCTTGAAGGACTTGGCCAACGGTAATTACACTTGCTATATAAAGTGGTGATACAATGACAGCAGTAAAAGAACTTTGATATTTTTATTTCAGCTAATTACATATTTGTATACTTCATGACCTAATCGGCGGTGATTATTGTTCATTACGCTAATCATAATATTTTCAATGAAGTTGCAAACATGTGGCAAAGGTTAAAATTTACACATAATTGCAATATATAATGAAACACGTGAGCATTTTCAGTTCATATCTGGTTTCCACTTGCCACAACAAAAAGTAGCCTGCGCCTTATTCTTAACCGGCATCAGCTACACAAGCGTTAGAGTTAGCTGTTTCCTTTCGGGAACCCATAACAACGCTGTTGTACAATTTTATAATATTTCTCCTTCTTTCTTCACTTTTGGCCCACATGGTGGAAGAAGCAAAAGACAAAGTTTGCATTTCTGCTGTTGTTGTGGGCTAGTCTGTACGTGTGTCTGCTCGTGTGTGACGAATTTTGAATCTTCGATTTCTCTCTGTGTTCTTCGTCTTATATGAGGTAATAAATGTGGTACGCATCATTTTCAGGAGGTAAAATACATTTTAAAAGGTTTCGAAGAATGGTATTTCACAATACAGCATAAATTAACTCAATTTTTAACGTCATTTTCTTGGCATATTGCTAGTATATGTACATTATTTACTCATATGAGCCAATATCGACGACGAATTCTTCAATTGTTGTGGCGATCGAATGGATTTCCAAGTGTGACGTGCACATCAGCATAGCGTCTAGTGCCCCAGAATATGACGTAGAAAATACATTATCTACCTGAAAAATGTCTAGAAATGGTAAAGAAATAAGCGCATACATACTTAGAAAATCTAATCATAGTTAACCTCATTGTTTTGTCAATGAAGTCCACAATTGGAGCATTGTTGTGTCATTAGATTGTTCTCTGTACATTCCTTTAGTACGTCTACTATATTTCGTTTGGAATGATAATAATTACTGAATCTTTACCTTCAGATGATCTGACAACTTCTTCTTGTGGTATTGTGATGTCTTTTTCTAATACATCTAACAGAGCACCAGAGGTTTTAGATATTGCTGCTATCATGTTTTCCTTAGGAAATAAAAAAGGTGTTTTTTCATGTGAGTGGAGTTGTTTTCATAAATTGATTAGACTAATACTTACAGATCACTGAACGATACCTAAAAATTACGCTATTATTTGAACAAAAAACCCTGAAAGTACAGGGGGAGCAAGGCATTCGCCGTACCTTTCAATTCACTTTTATCAGCTACATACCTAGTGATAGGTAGGTAGGTAGGTAGGTAGGTAGGTAGGTAGGTAGGGAGGGAGGGAGGTGGAAGGGTGTATGGCTAGGTAGCTAGGTAGGTAGCTAGGTAGGGAGGTATCTAGCTATGTAGGTAAATAGGTAAAAGTCTTCAATATACACCTGTGTCTCTTCCTCCATCTCTGCGGGAATTTCAGTTGCTAAACGTAGCGTTGAAGCTGCTTGGTTTATAGATTCACCAGAGACGAGACGTTGTGTAGAGAAATTTAATGCTTTGCTCACATGCAACAGCTCCTACAAGAGAAAAAGCGAAAACCTTAGTTAATAAAATTGAACGATTGCACAAACTCTCGATCAAAGTTTTATGTTAAAGTCAGATGTCAGGAAACATAATATTTACTCAGAGTTGCGTTTTTATCTACGAGGGGCATTTTATAAGAAGTGCATGTGATTCAAATGACAAGTAATGGAATTAATGTTGTTAACAACCAGAACTCTCTTGTCCAAAATATAATAGAAACATGGGGTCAATGGGTTTTGTTCACTAAGTTTTTGCAGAGTCATTATTTAACGTTAAAGTTTTATTGAAATGAAAAATAATGTAATATAACGTTTTAACGGTATATTTGCTTGACTTATCAGTAGGCTTATCAGTGCTGCAATATATTTGAATTATTTTCCTCAAAAAATCAAACTTTTGACTTGTTGACTCAGAAAAAAAAAACAATGAGCGAATGCAACAACACATGAGCAGGTGCCCCTTTCTGAAATTGCGCACTGCACTTATAAGAAGAATCATGAATAAGATGACTGAATCGATCACAATGTGGACTTGTATCTGCGAAAATAATACGGGCAATGGACAAAGCCTTACGTATGGAAGGTGTTCGTGTGTATTTCCTAAACTGGCAGACAAAACTACATTACTATACCTGCACGCAGGCTAATGTGCTAAAGGTTAGTAGAGCCATGCTCACAATGCTCCCATTGCGAATTTTTTGTACAAGTTTTACAATTGCAATTGTTTACACTAATACCAAATGTACTGTATTAACATATTCACGTGAAAACAACAAAATCTTTCCATAGTGTTATGATTATACCTGGACAATACAATACAATGTAGCTTCCCTGTTGAAATCGTCAAATGCAACACATTTTATACAATATAACTTTAATTCATATCGTACTAACCTCGTTGACTTCGGTAGTTCCATCATTTATGTCCGACCTCTAAAAAATAATAATTGAAACAAACTAAGAAAAAAGTTGAATGCATAAAAAGGGAAAGATAATTTTTCCTGGACATTCACTTGACATTATTTTGAATCGAATGAATTAAAGCGTACGCGAGTAATTGCTAAAAGCCCTTATGAACGAATATATATATATATATATATATATATATATATATATATATATATATATATATATATATATTATATATATATATATATATATATATATATATATATATATATATATATATATATATATTCTGAAACCATCTACGAACGAGCTATATTCCGTTGTCTCTTATCAGGAACTTTACGTGATAAGCGCCTTTGAGAGCGTCTAGAGAGTCAAGAAAGTTTTGTGAGGCACTGTATTCATCGATATCTGTCTACCATTAAGCACTGAAATTATGTCACATTTCATTTAAAATATGTAAAGGTGGATCTACGTAAGTTGAGACATGTCCATGTGATGGGTTTCGACAAGAAAAATTGGTAACGAAATGGCATATGTACGTATGACGTGCGCTGGTACCCACTGGAAACTCTGTAAAACATTACAATTTTGCACAGTTGAAATGAAAGATGCCCTTGTGTCTTTGTAGATCCTGAATAGCATCACTTTCGTAAATAATGTGGCCGCATATGTGTAAACAGTCCATCTATCGTTTAGCATGACAAACTGACATGCCCATGTATGTTACTGAACGCTGTCCCTGATATTAATTTCATAAAGATCACTTGAAGCATGTCCGTACACTGGCCGCAAGACACAACACATGACGAAATGGCTTTCAGGCCACTGTAAGGCTAATAAAGCTCATGTATGGTAGAGTACTCAAAAGTCGCTCAATAAGTATGCAGGCATAATTTGATTGCCTAAAAGGCAACACGCGCTTATTCAAACTAACATCTTATGGTGTCAAGATGAGTATTCTAAGACACCGACCCGGTTTTTTACACTTGTTTTGACCTTAGTTCAGTCGGTGCATTATTTAGAATTTATAATGCCAAAAAATAACAAGACTATAACATTGGAACGATATAATCTCTTACCATTTTCAATTCTGCTGCAATCAACATTGCCATTTGATTGACTTGAACAGGATTATCGATTTTCTTTAGACCATCCATAATTTGTGCAGCACTGCTAATTGCACTGTCCGACGGTAATACCTGAAATTTGTTTTATAAAGATATGACTACTGAACAATATTACCGTACATTAGAATGTGATCTCCCACATAAACACAGTCACTCTCATTTGTCAATTAGGGCGAAAAGGCTGACAAACATGGGGTGTTTTGTTTTGAAACCCATGAAATTCTATCGATGAAACATATTATTTGCATTGCATTGCATGACCAAATGCAACAGCTGAACTTACAGGGGTCATATGTTAAGTCGTGCTTTTAAAGTATAATAGCAAACGAGCAGCAGAGGTAGACGAGAATGACTCCATACTCGACGGAACAATCTCGATTTGTTCCTTTAAGCTACTGAAAGTGAACATGTCCATCGAGTTTCTTGTTCATGGTTATAGCAAGCCAGTGTCTCGAACACAAAACGTACAGGACAAATTAGAATTTAATTTGATTCTTTCGGATTGTAATAAATTAAAGAACACACATTTATAATTGTATGTTTATTCATAGATTCAGGGAAGAGGAAAGCCAAATTAAAGTGCTAGGGTCTGCCAAGCTTGCTGTCCGTTCATCTTGGCTTTGCTCTTGCCCATACCCTTGAATAAACGGTCATAATAAATGGTCATAGTGCATCACCTTTTCTTCCTTCCTTTCACAAATAACGATTAGAGGGGCTGGAGGAATCTCGATTGAAATCTTATTTTTTTCAGATCCCCCCTAAGTACCCTAAAAAATTTAAATGTCCCCCCTATATGGTCGAAATTTTTCAAGCCCCCCCCCCCAAACAAAAACTATCACAGGCCCGCATATTTGTAAAGGATGTGAGCGCAGGTGTTCAACACTACCTGTATTAGCACTTTCTATAGTCATATTCCCAAGGCAAGTTCTTTAAATGCATCAGTGATTTTTTTAGATTTATTGGTCTAAAAGCCAACTTGAGTTAATCCAACTCTGGCCAGGTCAATTGCTCCTGCTGAAGAGCACACAAAATGACACTCATGAGAAAGTAGGAAAATTGTAAATTCTGGCTAATTGCCATATTGCACAGTGACCTACCAAAATTGTTTCAAAACTACAAGACCTATATGAATTAGATGCTACTCTAAATTGACAATACCGGCAGGTTAAAATATTCCATCAAATAAATGTTTTAATCTGTGAAATCTTGGGTGTAATAATTGCAAATTTAGTTAAAAAATAAATAATTCCATTTGGTCACATATTTTTTCTTTTAGTCTTTATTGTTCAAAGTTTTACTGCTGTATCATTTTATAACAAGAATGTGAAAATTTAAAAAATCAAGCATGGTGACCCATCTTTTTTCTTTAAAAACCCTTTCATCACCATGGTTTTACCCAAACTCATTGTTATCAGTGGTGATCTTGGACCTGTTTACAGGGAACTGGGGGTGAACAGGTTAATATTTGATTATTCTCATATGCCAGAATTCAAAAATTTATATGTGTTCTTCCATGTGTTGCTCTCTGGCCCGATCTTGTTTACAAGTATGTTTCACTGTCATGAGCATCATTTGACCCAAACTCTTCTTCAACTACCATGTACATCAGAGTCAGAGCTATCTCTGCCACTCTTCTGGTATGCAGTGACAGTGACACTGCAGTAGCAGAGCATTAATGATAGTGACACTACCCGTAGGCAGTAGCTGTATTAAAGCGCAGTGGTCGTCGCGCTGCGCATCCTCCTGAGGGGGTCCCCCTCTGTTGTAAACAAATCCAAGAACGCCGCACATGTTACGGCTTGATTGTAATGTTTGCGATATTGCCGCTTGTTAAAATGGCGGCTGATCTGTCACAAGCGTACCAACTAACCAAATGTAACACGCAATAAAAGGTCAAGTAATCTTAGTTGAATATCTGCTGAATATTGAACAATAATTGCACGCTGGATTGAGATCACATTTGCTCATGATTTTCTTGAATCAGTTGAATGGGGCTCGGCTACTGTTATCGCTCGGGCCATAGAGCTAGACGTACGCATGTACGCATGTATACGCCAACAGACTATCAACGACCGAGCTCTAGTTTTCGACATCGCTAGCAAGGACGAGAGCTTCATTTCAAGAGCCCGACAGGAGTACAAAGACAACAACCCAAACTACAGAAATCTACAGCTCGCAGAGCAATGCCCGCTGCAGCAAGAAGCATCTCTGCATCTGTTCCGTTCCGTGGTCTGTATGAACGTCCGTGTCAAACCGGGTATACGGCGCGCTACACTCGGCTGTGGAGAATCCAACTCAACTACAATGTTTACCCCGTTTGGGGTGCAAACGAGAATTCCGAATACAGGTATCAAGTCAAGCGAAGGACCTTTCATAGGTCTTCTTGTTATGTGGGGGTTATCTCACTTGAAAGAGGATTCAGACCTACCCGGCAATCAGGAGGTACAACAACGAAGTTTGCCCAGCACCGCTAGGCCTACACCAGCTAGCGGTTGGATCACTGCCCTGACCGTGCACAGGACCAGGGCACAGGATCTCTCGATACGTCTATGCACGGTGTAGCCGTGCAATTTCCTGCCAAATGCCGCGAAAACCCGCTCGTTTTGTCTATTGTTTCCTGTCATTTTAGTATTTCTTACCACGTAATACTAGGAGAAGTAACAGTTGGTTGTGGGCCAAGTCGTCGCGGGCCGGCCGGTACGTTGTGGGACCGGATTCTCTATATCCGTGTATACGTCAACGCGGTGACCGTCTTCCAACAACATCTCCCGTGTCC
>LD344739.1:0-12451 GCA_001465055.1 Ptychodera flava | reverse complement strand
GCAAAATCAGCGTACGTTAATTAACTGCTAGTATTGTTTAAACAGCATTTTATTTGAAAGGGATTCTATAGTACACTCGTTTTTGTAAACTCTTCATGCAATTTTATAAACTAAATTATGACCTCAAAGTAACAGCAAGTGCTGGACGGCACTTTTAACGCCGGTTGGAAATCCTGAGTGCCGGACAGGGGGGGCCATCATCAAGTCAGGTGCCCACTGGCATTGGCCATGCTAAAAGTAGTTCCGGCAGTGCTAATGTTTTGTTTACACTAAAAGATAATCTGTTCGCATATGTTGACATAGAGATTAATCCTCTGATAACCAACTCGGGTTACTCGGGTACGTCCAAGTTAATGGAGCGTTCCCCTCATGTAGCTCTATTGGCTCGCTCAAAAATAGATATGCGCATAATTAATGAGGTACAATATGTGGCTTCATAAGGTGTCCCATCATACCATACATGAAGGGTGTAGCACTTATGGTTACTGATTTATGGACAAATATGTATATTTCAGGTCAAAGGTTACCGAGGTCACATGACATTTTGTCAAAAAAATTGTATTGCTAAGTAATCCCTACATACCAAAAATCAGACCTCTAGCTCTATTGGCTCGCTCAAAAATAGATATGCACATAATTAATGAGGTACAATATGTTGCGTCATAAAGTGTCCCATCATACAATATATGAAGGGTGTAGTTACTAAGTTATGGACACATATGTATTTTTGAGGTCAAAGGTCACCGAGGTCATGTGGCAATTTGTCAAAATATCTGAGATATCTGCATGAACGGATGGACGAACGGATGGACAAACGGACGGACATGACCCAATCTATAAGCCCCCTGGACTTCATCCGTGGGGACTAAAAACTGAGTCACTGCATCCTTTTTGCAATATGAATACGATGAGAAACTAAATTTTTATTTTTCTTGGCCTTATACATGGGAGTCTATGGAGAACTGACTTATACATGGGAGTCTATGTAGAACTGCCTTATACATGGGAGTCTATGGAGAACTGCCTTATACATGGAAGTCTATGGAGGTGTAAACTAAAAAGTCCTCTAACATGGTGTCTGTGTGGACTAATAACGGTGTCCGTGGGGACTAGTAACGGTATTTACAGAAAGATCAATGCAACCACAAGTATTATGATATGCAAAAGGTGCTTAGAACATTGAGAACAAACATCTGAAAAGAGTTCTGAAAATGTATATTTCTTTTGTTGAATGTATGTTTTTAAACATATGAACACTTCTTCTTGTTTGCAATATTATCCTAAACAATTGTCTACCTTTAATAAAACAAAGGCTATTTCTCACATATACCTTATTTTAGGATTATAATATCCATTCACAGCATATGAAAACATTTAAATGACACTGAAGAATATTAACAATTCATAACAATGTTGTTACCATGGCAATAGAAGAAGACAATGTAAATATATCTATATTGATTTTTAATATTTACATGTACGATAAGTGATTCGAACAACAACATTTTCGTAAGGATGTGTTGGGAAAATTTCATCAATAACTTTTAAGCGTAGACATGAAGAAATATGCACTCTATTATGGTTTTGAATAAGTAACTCTGTAGCCAAAACAATGTATTACACTAAACTGCATCATTGTAATGGCATGATCCATGGTCCATATTATTCATGGCCATACAGTATCATTCATTTGCAGTTAATCTTGTAATTCTCATCATTCTCTTCTTAACTGGTATTGTCAAGAGTTAAAAGGTTGCAATAGTTATCGCTGCTTAGGCGAGAACAGAGGTCTGTACAGGGAAGATTAGTTTGACAGCAGACACAATTGTTGACATGTAATAAGAGAAAGCAACTACACATACCGTTCATATCTCAGTTGTTTTTGTTTGGTGTATGATATTGCTTATTGTAGGTGTATATTATGTTTGGCTGTTTTACTTAAGGTAAAGGGCGACGAAATCGGACGCGCACGCGCTTTAGAACGTTTCTGCGCAGATTTAACTCCAGCCTGCCGCAAATGGGTTATTTTGTAGCATGTATTTAACATCACCTGTCATTGTTGAAATTAAGCTTTTACCTAATTTTTTGACCCAGTCTCTTAGAAATACATGTGACCTATAACCTTGTCATATGTTAACCCCTAGGAAGCTGGTTTTTATTCAATATGAGCGAAAAATTTACATTTCTCTCCCATTAACATGGCGCATATTACCCATTCACCTGGAGATATTGTAAAAAGTAGCGTGGTGACACCCTTTTATTAAAAGTGTAAACTAAATGGTATTATTTCAGGATTTTATTCGCCAAGCTTGGTCAAAATGACACCATTCAAAGCGACAGGAAGAAAGTTTGAAAATTATGTAGTGATATAATTTCGATATCGTCACTTTGTAATCGATACTTATGTCAAAATTTCTTTACAAACATCATGAAAACTATACATTCGATAGATATGGATCTTAAGTCTTGGTATTTATTCAAATTAACTCATTTGCTAAGTGTTTTATAATTGCTTTCTTTAGTTTAAGTGAATTATATCATTTTTATTAATTTCTAACGACGCCATTTTAACGTCCGTTTCCATGGCAACGAGCATGGTGACCCCCATTTTTTATTTCATTTTTGCACTTGCACAACGTCCAAGAATATTTGTGCAAAGTTTCAAGAAAATGACACCACAACCTAATTTTGACGTAATTCGTAGTACTTCACCTTAAAGTGTTCATTTGCCATGGGAAGACGTAACCCTAACCATTGCCTTGCTCTGAAACCACACAGTAGTGAAAAGACGTCGAGAACAGTTTTCTTCATCAATGGCTTAAAATTCATATCTGGTTGGTGAAACATGTGGAATGATTGATTGATTGTTAGTCCACAGAAGTTATGTTTGTTCTTCAAGTAGGAACGGTAGAGTGTCTACTATTTGGTCTGGTTGTGTTTGTGAATGCTCATGTCAATAGGAGTTGGAGCTATTGTATCTATTATGACGTTTGGCATGTAAAAATATAACTCTTATAATTCTGTTTCTTTTGTATGCCATTTGGCTGCGTTCACACAGAAAGGTAAGGGAAGTGGAGGAATTCAGCGTGGAATCGAAAATTTTGAGGCTAGTAGAAGGGGATATGAAAGTTTTGTTCCACCCATGGGGAGAACCTGTAGTTTTTTTTGTTTCCTTTTACTTTATACGATTCCAAGTTTTGGTAGGTAATTCAATGAAAATTGGATAATATTTATATGTCATCAAATTGTTTTAAATTAAGTAATATTTAAACAATATCTAGGACCATTTTGTTGCATATCATTCCTTTTATCTAAAAAACAAATAGGCCTGGTATAGGGCAGATGCAGCTGTTGATAATGTTTTCAATATTTCTATGCAATATTATCAAACAGATGTGCTGAAACACACAATATTCAGTTTGTCGACCAAGGACTATGTGTTAATTGAATTAGAGTCCGGACTAAAAGTCATTTGTCAATGATACAAATCCACAGTACACATACAAGGCTTTGTTTGCAAGCTGAAGACTAGACAGTTCACAATGCTGTAGGGAGTAGAACAGGAACGCAGTTGTATAAACTGAACAAAAGTATTGTCCAAATTATCAAAGGTAATACAGCTACTGCCCTGCTCCTGCCTACGGACATTGTCACTGTCAATGCACACCTGCAGTGAAAAAAAGATACTGTAGCTCTGACTATGAAGTAACTGAAGAAGAGTTCGAGTCATGATGCTCAGTGTATACCACCGTCCCTCCACCCACCGGTCTGGAAACAGCTCCTGTTTCTTTGTTCCGATGCGCGTTACGGGTAAACATATCAATTACAAAAAATCCGTGAATCTCTGACACCTTAAAGGTGACAAGTACGTGAATTTGCATGAAAAATATGCTAATTGTAACCAAAATGACCAGAATACACTGCGCTATTCACTACAGCGATTTTGCTGAATAAACTTGTCGATATTGTAACACAAACGTTTCGATATTGAGGTGGGAGCCTCAAGGTTCTTTCACATTTTTATACATAAAAATTAATTTCTTTTCAAAACTGTTGCGGACTCTTTTGGCCTCCAAAACAGATTGAGCTTGCAAGGAATCGCCGCTGGACAACTGTACGCGACTGTACCCCTAAGTCTTAAAAAGGATAAACAAAGACACAAACAAAATCACTAGCCCAAAAATCATCGTTTCGGACGAAAAAACATCAAAATAAGTGTCTCGCCATTCGTAAAATATCGTAAATTTAATGTTCAATGACTGAAATATGCTGAGTTGGATTAGATTCAAACATGGAAGGGAGGAAAAAACTTCGTGACCGAAGAACCAACGTGCGCGATCAAAGTTTCAAAATGGCGTCGCGGCAAACTCAACAGCATTCCGAAACATCGAAAGCATAAATTTCGAGTAATGTTAGAATGAAAATCGATTCTAGAAAATAAACTTTTAGGAAGGTATACACCTCGCAAGTCAAAATTCACGGGGAATTTTACGGGTTGATTGGCAATTTTCGTTGTTCAAAAAACGCATGGCTGACGTATGGTGGCCGCCATCTTGATTTTTAACAACAAATGCATCGTTGAAAACTCGGGCGTTTTCTACAACAGAACAGAGTAAACGACAAAAAAACGCACACTACCAATTTTAAAATCCCCATCGCTTATTGATCACGCCAAATTCGTTTCGATTTATTCTTATTTCTACAAGTGAAAGGGGGGAAAACTTTCGTACTATAAGGTGCCTCTTCTAACCGAGCGAGGTCAAATTTGGTGGGCGAAAATTCGACGGAAAAACACGGAAAATCATAGACGAAAATCTACAAAGAAATTACTCTCAATAAACACAGTTTCTCAGTTGTAGTAGAAATCCTGGCTATGGTAACAAATTTACCTGAGGAGCAAAGACATGACGATAAATAAAAATACTAAGCACCGCAAGATGTTGCCAAACGCTACTGATGGCGTCCCCAAGCAAGCATTTACATCCGTAACGCGCTTCGTACCAACGGTAGAGCAATTAACACCTTTAAACAATAGCGCATGTGTCGCGTTTCCAGACCGGTGGGTGGAGGGACGGTGGTACAACAAACTTGTACACAAGATAAGGCCAGAGAGCAACACATGGAAGACCAGGAGATTTGACAATCATCAGGGATCGTTTAATTCTGGCGTATGAGAATAATAGAATATACAAGAAAAAATTGGGTCACCATGCTTGATTTTTAAATTTTCTTATTCTTATCTTATAGTAACACAAAAGCGAATTTTGGACTTTACAGACTAATTTAAATGAAAAATATGTCTGACTATATGTATTTTTTATTTCGCAAACTTTTTCATTATTACACCCATTATTTCAAAGATTAAAACGTTCACATGATGAATTATTTTAACTTTCAAATAATGTCAATTTTCTAATACTTTTATAAGGCACAGAAAAATTAAAAAATTGTTTCGCATCCTAGACATATTTTAGAAATGATGTTGTGACGCGGTGTTTTGATTGTCTCTATTTCCTGTATAAAGTCTGTTGTTCCTTTGATGTATGTTTGTTGTTTCTTCACGGTTTGTTTGAGAACATAGTCAATGAATAGTGATATGTGAAAAATTCCATTGCAACATCCACTTATAATTTGGCGTGCTACGAACTTAGTTCCTGGTTGGCGGCATTTTGTGTATTTTTGGCAGGAGGTACCAAAATTAATATTTTAAAGCCCAAATACCTGCGAATTTTATGAATTATTTTCATGATTTTATTTTATAACCAAAGTTGGTCAGTGTAAATGTGTAACTGAAGGACATTTATAGAAGTATCACTGCACGCTGATTTGGGCCATACCTACACGTTTTAACAGGTTAAATAATAAACGGGTGCTACACTCATAAATTGGCGCCCCACGGAAAAGTACAAAAATGCAGTATTTTCTGCACATAAACTTCGTGATCATAACAGAAACAACTTTATGTCATGAAGTTGAATGCACAACACCCGATGGCCAACACTTTGTTCTACAGTCGTAATCTTTCTTTTCACTGTCACACGGTTAATTTTTGAACATGGCGGGAAATCTAAAATTATGTTAAAACGTTTGAATTTATATGCCACTTTCGACACTTATGACATTGTTATTACACTTTTCAGTCTTCAATGGGACTTATTCAAAGTAAACTCTTGGAAAACTGAGGATATTTTGAGCTATGGGGGCTTTAACTGGATTACTCGCCATGGCTAATCAACACTTTACATAAAATGACCAAACATAATATTCACCTACAAAATACATAATATCATATACAAAACGCAAGGATCTACCGGTAAGATATGACCCGATGTGTGGAGTTGCTTTTCCTTTTTTACCTACCAGTTAACACGATGAAATAAATATATGGTGCCTTCCGTTTAAATGTTCCACATAACTGAACTGATGTGTTCGATGTATCAAAAATGTAAAAATTTGTGACTATCCATCTAAACAAGATTTCTTTATACATTCAAACTAATGCATAAGAGCAACACACCACACATCTTTTTATCTGCTATATGAGAATTAAAAGGGGAAAGGTCCAGGCGTGCGTATCCCCAACGATAAAAATTGCAAAAATTGCAAAACAAAGTTCAAATATTTATTCTCCATAATGTGGGCATTATTCATATCTGCTACACAATTTTAACGAATATTATAAAAATGTCAAGGTATTCACGAAATTCATGCAATACACGTTATGAGTACATGCAAATACCTTTTGCTTGATATATCACTGGATAGTTTAAAGGTATGCATACAGTACTTAAAAATTGTTTTCTTAATTTCATATCAGATTTATGCTAATTGGTACTCATGTAAATTATGTAAATTATGAGCTAAGGCCCAATTGGCAGCTCCACATCGTCAATTTTCGTTATGACGTTAGATGTTGCTGTATTATATGGCTGTATGTTTTGAAATTTTTAAAATACTGTTATTCGAAAGGGTTAAATATTTTATTTAATGTAAATATGGAAACATTTCAGTAAAATCATTTTTAATATATCAAATTTGTGTTTTACATGCGAGTTACTTTTATTTGATGTATCACTCGATCTTTTAAAGTATGTTCAGAGTAGTAGACAATATATTTTTATCTTTTATATCAGATTTATGCAAATCGGGTACCCGTGAGAATTATGCACATTAGGAGATTACGACCATATTTGGCGACTTCATATCGTCAATTTCTTAAAGTAGAGATATTAAGCATTCAAATAATGAATGATGTGGCTGTATGTGTGGTGGGTACATATAGTGTGAAAAATAGGTGAGTTTGCCGCTCACCTATTAAAGTTAGGATATGATGTATGGTATGGTATGGATATTTATTATAGTGACATTTGCACTCGCAGCTCTCCGCTGCAACAGAGACAAAATACAAAATGCAAAACTGTAAAATACAATACGTGCAACCAGCCCACACGGGCTTACAGGTCACTTCAAAGCAGTAAAGTACAATATATTAGCACTGGTGATACAAAAAAGTTTTCCTGACATTATAAGCTGCTTCAACAAAGCGTGCTAACGGTCTACAACAATTTGTAAATAAAAAATTTAACTTTTCAGGGTCTGATAAGTCACTGGAGTTTGCTAATTTTTCCATAATTTTATCATATAATATTCTACGATGATGGTCATATGCCTTACAGTAAAACAGAAAATGCGTTTCCGTTTCTGGGGTACGCAAATCACAAAATTCACAAATTCTATCTTCTACGTCTAGGTCTTGAAATCTATCCGTTTCAATACGCAAGGGGAGGGTACCTGATCTCAACTGAGCAATGAGAGACCTCTGGCTCCGACATAGATTTACCTTTAGGTACTCTTCAGGACCATAGGTCTCTTTAAAAGTTACGTACGTATGTAACTTGGGTTTGCTCTGTACAGAGCTAGCCCATTCCCATTTAGTGTGACTATATAATAGGTCCTTCACCATGGACAAATTACATGATACGACAGAATCAAATATGTCAGCCCTTCCTAATTCATTGAAAACATCATAAACCTCTGAGGACCAGTTATTATTATTAATGTTAAGATCCCAAATGAACACTTTCTTCGTGAGCCTATTATCAGGCATCACAAGTAACCTGTTCCACATTCTTATCATATTCAACTTCCGTCTCTCCTGTGAAGAGGCCCATCCCGTATCTCCAGTAATGGCGTGAGTGGGAGCAAAGCGATTAACCCCAAGGTAGAAACGAATCGCTCTACTTTGGACTGAATCGCAGCACCTGAATTTCTTAAATCCCCATACTCCACTACAATAATCCATAATGGGAACAACTCCTACATTAAAAAAATGCGAGTATGTACCAAACCCCATGTCTTTAAGGAGGGAAAATTTAGACATTATGGCACCCAGGGCTCTTCCAGCAGAGTCAGCAAGTGTAGACGCAGTAAAGTCAAAATTCAAATGCTCATGAAAAATAACCCCAAGGTACTTATATTTATCTGTATATGTAAGAACTTTGTTTCCGAGGCAAAAATGAAAAGTACTACGTTGAATATGAGTTGGCCTAAAATGAACGACCTGTGATTTAGAATCATGAGCTACCATACGCCATTTTAAACACCAATTATGAACAACGGACAACATTGATTGTAAACTATCTTCATTTTCGGCTAAAATGACAATATCGTCTGCGTATAGAAGAATAGACACCTTGAAATCATTAACTGGGATCCCTAAACGTAAGTCATTGATACTCACTGCTAAATCATTGATGTATACAGAAAATAACGTAGGTGATAAAACATCACCTTGTCGTACGCCATTTAGTATTTCAAACCACTCTGTATATTTACCATTGACATTGACGCTGCAAAAAGGTGCTCTGTAAATACACTTGATCGCTCTAAACATTTTCCCCACAACCCCAAAATACCTTAATTTAGAGAAAAACAACTGATGATTGACGCAATCAAAAGCTTTTTTCAAATCAATAAAGCAAGTATATGTTTGAAGCCCTAAGTTTTTGCGATTGCGAAGAATGGATGACAAGGTAAACACATGATCCTGACAACTTCTGTTTCTGCGAAAACCGTTTTGCTCATCAACTAACATATTATTATGATCCAAATACTTTGTAATTCTATTGTTCAGAACAGCACTATACAATGTACTGTAAAAACAAAAAAGTGTTTCCAAAATGTATAAGTGACCTAAATAATAAACTGATACACGTTCTGTAATGTCAAGATACAATTTGTTTTGTAAATATCTTGCTTCTGTACAACATTGCATTTTGTATATGTTACAGTTCCTAAATAAAGTGATAAAAATGTGCTTACCGTGACATTCAGTATCATTTCGCTGTATTCTTTGTACCTGTTTTGTATCAACACAACTAGATCCCAGACATGTCCTGTGGAAGCAGGCCCCTCCGGGAGTTTCATCGGTGGAGTCATCGGGTCGGGAGCAAAATAAAAGTCACTTCCATATGTATCGCCTCTACTTGTCAGTTGTATGCGGAGGGAGAGCCCTTCTCGCATGGAGCTACTCGTATCCCTGGTATCCTGTTCTTCACCAGTTTCCCAGTCTTCACAAACAATGTAAAAGTCTGTCTCACTGGCATATCCTGTTTGAGGGCAATAAATAAACACATGAAACTGCTCATTATTACAAAATAGTAGTAGTAGTAGTAGTAGTAGTAGTAGTAGTAGTGCGCCTAGAGCTCTGTTCAGAGATTAGGCGCATTACAAATGTACTTTATTATTATTATTATTGTTATTGTTAATAGTAGTAGTAGTAGTATTTGAATGTATGTATGTATGTATGTATGTATGTATGTATGTATGTATGTATGTATGTATGTATGTATGTATGTATGTATGTATGTATGTATGTACACTATGAAGAGCCGATGTTTTTGTAAAGCTGCATCAAACATTGCAGTTGGTATCTTATTTGGTCAAATCAGTCGGAAAACATGCAAGAGTGCTACAAATGTGGAAATAGTAAAACGTAACCCAGACACGAACTGAAAACGCTTACGTTTTGGTATATATTGCAAGTTTCTGTAAAGTTAAAATTTTGGCAAATGTTTTCCACATGAAAGCATTATGAGAAGCATGATGAACTATATTCACCACAAATTAATTCAAAGAGTCATAAAATATGCAAATATATATAATAAACTGAAATTAGCTGAATTAAATATGCTAAATTTCTTTGACTGCTGTCATTCCAACTTTTTTCCAAACAGGAACTGAACAGGATGGACCAGTCACAGCTCTCCTAATCCTACTGTTCTCAATGTTTATCTCGTCAATATATCCCTCGCACGCTTTTAGCACCTTTTCCCCAGATTTATGAACCTAATTGGCCTACATTGGCTGTTCTGGCCATCTTTATCACGCCTTTAAAATTGTTTGGTTGGTGACTTGGAAAGCACCATTTAGCGAAACACAGAAAGAATGACCCATTGCAAGTAAAATAAGGGAACGCAGTTGCACGCAACAGCTATTAAAATATAAATTTTACTATAACCCAAACGGGATTCGAACCCCCACACACTCACGGCAACATCGCCTAGCTGCTAGGCCTCACACAAAACCAGTCGGCCACTGCTTCCAACCCAAAAGAGTTGGTCACAGTAACCGACTTAGATGTTTCAATTCTGTGCACGACCGAGCAACACGGTATGCGTGGAGCAGACGACATACACAAAGTACACACACAATTATGTTTGGAGTCGTATGGTTCGATGTTTTGTGGTATGGTCTTACTTTGTAATTCTTTAGTGACTATAATAAGTGTACTATGTTCATGCTGGACACTGTGTTATATGTGTTGGCTTCTTGGTGTTAGAAATTAGCCATGTCGAAAAGAAGGCAGGTCGGTTATGTCTGACACACTGCGATCCTTTTGACACTTTCGTTTTGGAGCCCTGGGTAGTCCAACTCGGGACCGCGCACGAACTACATTTTCTAACTATTTCAGGCTGAAGTCAACTCGATTCCGCTCTATGCATTCCCGAATAAGTTAATCGCTCTCCTATGAGAGTCAGCAGGGCTGTGGTTGGAGGCCGCATATTGCCGGGAACACACAGCACGGTACGCGGGGCTGGGAGCCAGGAGCCGAGTTAGCACCTCCATGCTATACGGCAAGCATTGTGGAATACCTTGGTCATTACATGCTCACTGTTTTTCGAATGTCGTTATAAGCGGCTATGCTAGGTCTGCATATTTTATATTTTTTATATTTATAAAACTTCCTTAATAATGCAAATGAGCTGTTTATTTATTTGACACGGATCAATGCTGCTCAGTACAATTAAATATCTATCAAATCAATATTTGTAGGAGGTATCATTAAATGTGGCGTATGACTTTCGGAGTTATATCACATATCATAAAAGTTTATTGAATAGGCAAGTATGCACATAATTGACATGACAATCAGCATAATGTTTTGAGATTGTCATCAGTGAAAAGGTTCATGAATTTCTGTACAGTATTTCTTGATAAATGTCGACATTGTCATTCCTGTCTCCATAGTAAACCGTTATATGAAAAAAAGATATTTCATAACTTCATTAATATGCAAGCCACACTAGCCATAATCTCATAAGTTCTTTCCATTAGCATATGATACATGTCTACCAGATCTGATTTGAATCCGTTTGGGTGTTTTTGAGTTATCGTGTAAACAGACAGGCAGACAGACAGACAGACAGATACTCACATAGACAGATACACACATAGACAGACAGACAGACAGACATCGATACGAGATTAGCTCACTTTTGTTAATACGTGAACTAAAAAGCTTAGACAAAGAGGCACAACTGCTTTTGGCACATGTATTCTCAACAACACCTTATCTGTGACGTGACTGGTGTTGTAATGTTAATGTCGATCTGTTAGTAGCGTTTTACGGCCTACCAGGCTAGTATTCGGATGTTAACGGGGTGTAAGGTAGTCTTAAATTTATATGTACCTTGTGCTGGTATGACCTCACATGTACCACCATATGGCGAATGAGCTGTACTGAATGTGTGCGTGGCATGAAAATCTTCAGACGAATTTTTGCTCAAGGAGAATGCCTTCAGCTGATACGTCGACCCCTTTCTGAGGGAACCTCCTTCAATCATTAATGATGCACCATGATTTCCTGTAGGGAAGTAAAAATGAACTGTCAAAGCAACGCCAAAATTATGTGGTATAATTCGTTCTCACACCAAAAATCATAATCATTACCATATTTTTACATTTAAAAAACCAGACAGCAGGTAAATAACATGCAACATAAGAAACATGCAACACAACAAAGACATATATACGACTTGGAATGAACTATCAAAGGCCCTGCTGGGTCTACTGAGAAGTGATCTAGGAATTTTGATAAAGCTGTTCCTTTTCAAGGATGCCTCTTCGCATTTGCCTCCTCCCATTTATCAGTTGATGTGTTGAGAAAGAT
>LD344738.1:31616-45615 GCA_001465055.1 Ptychodera flava | reverse complement strand
TAAAAGGACATCAGACCAAATTCATGAAGAGGACTCTATCCTCTCTGAGGATTTGTAATCAAAGTACCCATTAACAAGTGGGGACTGTGTCATCTACGATGACTTGTCATTTGTAGATTACGAAAGAGTCATTGGAAAATAGGCACTTTTAAAAATGGACTCAGACGTTAACGATTGTAGGCACATAATTTGTTACTGAAAAATATTGACTGTCGCATTTAGTATTTGTAGGGGGGAAATATAAATCCAACGGCTTTCATGGATCATTTGGGGTCTGCACATCGTTTAAATTTGAGCAAATTATGCTGAGACTTAAAACTGATGAAATGAACCCGGACACGTGATTTGAATTGATTACAGCCTAGGTGTTCAGATTGCCCTGTCAGAAACACCATTTCACACTATGAATGAACAGTGAAGAAAAGGCTGTATACTAACGTCATTCCTGCAACTTTTGGTAGCATAGTATCCAAGGGTCTTGCATATTACAGATATTAGGTTTTGCTTACTGACAACAGTTACAAGAAGCGATTCATTTCAAAACTCGATAGAATACAGGAACCAGATATGAACTGAAAATGCTCACGTGCTTCATTATATATTGCATTTATGTGTAAATTTGAACCTTTGCCACATGTTTATAACTTCATTGAAAGTTTTAGGATCCACATACTGAACAATATTCACCAGATATTATTCTAATGATCATAAAGTATACAAACATGTAATTAGCTGAAATAAAAACGCTCAATTTCTTTGACTGCTATCATTGTATCACCACTTTATATAGCAAGTGTAATTGCCTTTGGTCAAGTCCTTCAAGGTATTCTCCAAACTGTAAAAGCTCATTGGATATGCAAATTAAAAATTAGCTGACATGGAAATGCGAAATGACTTTCAATATTACTTTAACTTGGTATAATCATCAATGAGTGCAATATGACATTAAACTGGTCCAATAATCATTTCCATTCAAGGTAACATATTACCAGGTCCATGGGACATTTGTGATTTACAAATTTAAGGAGGACCGTCCTGAATCACTGATTAGTGGTGGTACCAGGTGTCCGGAATGGGTAAACGTACCCTGTTAGCATGCTACGCCCGTCATGATTGGTCCCAAAATTGTCTAAATATTGTATGAAAAGATACAGGATGTGAATCACTGTAATAAGTCAAAGCCGGGAATGCTGTCGTTAATCATTTGAGTGACCGAGGTGTCATATTTGGCCACAATGTCGTCATATCGACCGTAGAATTTTTTGAAAGTCCTAACGAGTCTTTTTGTTGTGTATCCCTGTCTCACTAGTTTTGACGCCAATGAGCTGTGTCTCAGTTGAAAAGCAGTGTAGGAATCACAAGCCCTACAATACCTGAGAAGTTGAGACACATACACACCATAAGCAGGTGCAGATGGAATATTACTTGACAAGTGGGGATAATTTATGATTTCAAAATTGAAATCATCCCTTTTGTCATACAGCTTAGTGTGTAGCCCATTAGTGCCCACTTGTAGGAACAGATCAAGATATGAAGCAGAGTTCTTACCTTCGGTTGTTTCTTTGATTTCTAACTCATCAGGATAAGTATGATGTAAGTAATTTGATATGTCTGGATTGTCTAGACTAATCAGATCATCAATAAATCTGTGCGTGTTGTTAAAACGCCTTGCAAGTTTTTTAGACCCTGCTTTGTAGAGAGATTGTAGGAACTCTGCTTCATATGAATACATAAATTAGTCAGCAAGAAGGGGTGCACAATTTGTACCCATTGGTATCCCGATAAGTTGTTGAAATGTCATACCACCAAACTAAACAAATGTGTTGTCGATAAGAAATTAAGCATTTTAATTCCAAATTTATTGCTGGTGGCATCCATGTTGTTACTAAAATTACCTGTCCTATGTTTGATGGTAATGTATTGGTACCTTCTACTGCCATTTTTATGCAGGAAAGCTTGTTTAATAAGAGTAGACAGCCTTGTTTTAAGTTTATCGTGGGGAATTGTGGCTGTGGTGTATAATGTGGAAAAGTCAAATACTGAGGAAGTATTTACATCTTCACTGTGAGAACGGAAATGTTAAATACGTGATTTTAATTTATCTCTGACTTTGCTTAGCCAGTCAGAGAGGCATTCCACACCAATTTCCTCAACTGCAGCATCCATCGGCGGCATCCATGATAATTTTGAAATTAAATTTCCAATTAATATTTTGTGGCTCCCGATATTTTGGGCCATATTGAAAGAGTTGCCGAAGATCGCTTTTGGTAATGATGGACAGGTCACCAGTTATTATGTGACCAAGTGGTTTATAGCAAAAGGGGGATGACAAGCAATTGCAAGTTCTGCTGTTATGTGAAGGAAAGTTGAAATTTTTCAAGAAATTGTTATAGTTAAAAAGTTTCCTACCAATCGTTTTTGTGTATGAGTAGGAAACTATAGGTGGTTCTTGAAATTTAAAATATGGAGGTATTTTTTCCACAACTTTCTTATCATGAAAAATATTGCTGATGTTTATTTGGTCAATCCCTTTGTTTGCAAATGGTGCATGAAAAAATAAACGCTTGTCACTGTTCAAGAGTATGCGAAAATGTGTATATCTGCAAAACCTTCTGTGTTAGTTTTCTTCGTTAATTGAATGAACGATGAATGATTCAGCAAAACTAAATAAGATGGAAACAATACATACTGGTGGATGCGAAATATTATTGTAAAGTGTCCAAAAATGGTGTTAAAGATAAATATGTAGAGATTTTACCTTTCCAACAAATATTAAGGGAGATTTTTGGGGGTTTGTCCACTCTTTTTTCAAAAAAACACACTTAAGACAAGGTTACTGTGCTCTCAGTCAGCAAATTATTCTTACAAAGCGAAAGTTCATCATAAAGTATTGTGTACGAGTGTGAGTGCTTCTGAACTCTACAACGTGTGGAGGGGTCACAGTCAGAAAAATTGTAACAACTATAAGCTCGGTTATTGAACTAGTCTTTTTTTGAGAGTGGGGCTTTGGCCGAGCGGCTCTGTCCGTTGCTTCTCTGCTAGGTGACAGGGTACCATACGTTGTGATGTTCTAACCCGATTGGAAACACCGTATGTTGCATGAATTCTAGACAGCAAAGACGTTACTTTTGCATGTAAATGCAAGATAACTCACATGAACTAGTTTTGCGAACACTTATTTTTTCACTGAGGTATATTGTGCCTACATACTGCTATCTTGAGCAAATACAAGTAGTATGCGCCAGGAAACTGAAAAAAAAACTTAACATTTTGTTGAATCTTGCCTCGTGGCAACTTTCAACCGTTCGCCTGTAAAATCGAGAATAAAAATCGGAGTCACCGCACAGGTTTGGTACCAGAGAAACAAAATGTCTAAATTTTACCGATATCTGAAATTCAAATGCACAACTTTTTGTACTCCAAGCTTTAAATATGAGCCCCCACAAGCGGTAGAGCAGAAATGTACTAGGCAAATTTGAGTCTGAATATCTGTCCCCGTGGCTCATTCTACGTTCAAATACAATTGTAAAGGATGTACTTTCGGGTGCTTGATAGCCATGCAAAATAAGACGTTGGAATCAGGCATGGTAAGAATATTTTGGATTTCTTACTCTGGTCGTGGAGTCTCAGACCCAGCTGGCTCTTGAGGCAAAACTCTTTCATTCCTAGATGTTGCCAGGTTTTCCTGTGATTGTGCTTGCTGAAGCGTAGTCGTTATCCAAGTTGTAGTCGACTCTTGGTGACCCTTACACGCCACCACCGCCCCAATCGCTATCATCATGACGCCACACGCGACAATTCCAATAAAGTATCCACGTACCTCGACGTACACCATCAAACATACGCCTGCAACTAGGAATATGATTCCTATTGAAAGGAAACATCCTAGTTTCCATTTGTACTCAGTCATACTTTGTTATATAATGGTCATACGATTCTGAAATCAAATCACAAGAAACTGAATTTATTAAACTTAAGGGTTGAGATAACACATTTCGACGACAGCCATTCAGCAATTGAAGTGTATCATAGCCATTGAACTGTAAATCGTTTAACTACTCGGGGCGCTACCGAGACGAACTTACTGTCCATCTTTTCGAGATAACCGTAATTACACTACTGCATTGCTGCTCATGGTATTAGGGAGCACGAGACTAATCACACATGCATGAGCTTTCGAAACATTACCTCTATAGACAGTGTTTTTAGCTGAAAGGGGTAGTGTGATTCAAGAGAACCAACATGGTAATTGTCAAAGAAAACTTTGTAAATGTACAAGACAGCGTGTTTAATGAACATGACAACATGGCAACACATGTGCAATACACAGAATGAACTTTTAGTTCAGTGAAAGGCAGTCACAGCTGTCCATAGTTTTTGCACTTGTCTTTCAAGGTATACAATAATTTTACAGAAATAAAATAATTCCATCCAATCCATCGAATGAATGCCACGCACTCATGAGATCAAGAAGGCAACCTTGAAATGTTGAGTAAGTAAAGCTTCAGGTTGTCACTCAGTGCCTAATATTGACGAAATACTTTTTTGTTTTCCCAAATATATGATATGATGACACCAAAATGATGAAGCTTGCTATGTACATGGAGGATACTATGATACAACATTATTGAAATTCACTAAGCATTTTTACTTCAGCAAATTCCTAATTTGCATATTTAATGAACTTTGCTAATTAGTATATACCTGGATTGCTTCGAGCAAAGTTGATGAAACTTGCTATGTACATTGAAGATACTATGATACAACATTTTTGAAAGTCACTTATCATTTTCACATCAACCAATTCCTAATTTGCATATTTAATGAACTTTCCTAATTAGGGATATATACCTGGATTAATGAATTAGGAATATAAGACTGGAAGGAACTTGCTATGTATGAAACTTGCTATGTATTTTGATATATTGACTGACAATCATGTCGTATAAGTGGAAGACTTTGCATTTTTATATCAGCTAATTTATAATTTATATATCGAATGACCTTCACAGTTTGGCATATATAGCTTGAATGACTTGACCAAAGGCAATTACACTTGCTATATAAAGTGGTAATACAATTACAGCTGTCAAAGACATTTAGTATTTTTATTTCAGCTAATTACATATTTGTGTACTGACCTTGGGAATCAATCTGTGGTGAATATTGTTCACGATGTTGATCATTACACGATGTTGATCATTACTTTCAATGAAGTTGCAAACATGTGCCATAAGTTCAAATTCACGGACAACTGCAATATATATTGAAACATGTGAGCATTTTCGGTTCATATCTGGTCATTTTCTGACAGTTTTCGTGTGAAAGTTTAATCTCACAATTTTAAATTTCCCAGATTACAATCAACATAAAACACTGAGGGGGAATCTCGACACCCTACGATCACCAATGACTATAAAGGCATATTATGCCGAGGTACAAAATACGCTTCATATTTAACAAATTTTATCATCAAGTTCAGGCTTCTTCGCCTTAAACCATATCTCGCAATGAACAATCTACTCCCAGTGCCACATAAAGTTGATTAAATAGTAAACCTATGAGTCCGTCGACCACACCGACCATGTCTAAACTGTAGAATTAGGCCGCGCAGTCCGAGTACCAGTATGGATGTTACAAACTCCCTCGATTGTCCTCAAAAGCTGACCCGGCGTATTACGGCACGGAAGTCATTGCAACAAGGACTGTATGAACTGACTGCAACTTTAACCTGTAAAATCGTTAAAATCTCTATGGCCGTGGTCAAAGAGCATAATAAGCTTTTCTTACCGTCTAAAACAGGCATCTGAACAATGCCTGTGTGTTTGTACCGAGCGTAAGCTTACTGTAGTAAAATACTGTTAGACACGTAGTGATTCATAAATGTTTCAAAGAAGGATGTTTATGTTTTTCCCTCTGTATGGATTTTCGGCAGACAATAAAATTGGATAAAATCGTTTGTGAAGTTTTTTACTGATGCTATCCCTATTTGCCAGGTCCTTATGTACTGCTTTTTGTAGTTCTACGTGGAGTCTCGCTTCAGTAGTTTGTATGTGTTTGAATCACTAAGTAGCTATTCACATTTTTCTATGTACGTTTCGGTGTCTAAAATGACAGTACATGTCCCTTTGTCCACCGGCAGGATTTGGATTGATTTGTCACTTTTAAGTTTATGTTATTGACGTTCTCTTCTATGCTGGTTTTGTTCCACCCTCTCATGTTTGTTTAGTTCAACAAGGACTTTTGCACGCAATTCACCGGCATCATTTTGGTCAAGGGGTCTGCATGCATATTCTGTTGTAATTACGTAATCGATGGTAGAACAAATGGACACATAATCGAAGACGGCTGGATAGTTGTCGAAAGCTCTGGATAGAGAAATAATTCTCCTGTGCAGTACAAAGTATTTAGCTACAAGAATATACTACGTCTGCACAGATGTATGTGCACCATTCTCATTACGCTCTATAATGTTTTTATTCTTCCTCATATTTCATACTGTCTGGAGATATGGGGAAGCAAATACCATAGTGCTTTACTCCCTATCCACAAACTTTTGAAAAAGTAGTCACCAACTACTTCAAGTGAACAGATCTTTAAGGAACTGGATACTTTGAACATCTACAATCAGTTTGAATACCAGATCGGAAGATTTTACCGATGACCTTTTTTCCTATTTTTCCTTTCCTACTAATAATTATACCAATAGATCAGTTCTAACTCGTCTTTTCTAGAACCAAAGTGCAAAGAATTATATTTTAACAAACGTAATATAATCGTGGAAGTCACGATTCTCTTTGTTTGAAGGGGCTATATTTTGATGGGCTTAAAATGTTGATATTTTGAAACAAACATTTAATGTGGCATTTTCAGAATAATAAAGTCAACAGGTTTGCTAATATTAATCTTCCGTATTTCTCTACTCGAAGGTTAATATGAGACATATTAAAATTGAAGACAAAATTGACGTAGCCTCAGAGTAATTTTACGTCGAGAACGATTTCGAACCTACATGCCTCTCATCCTCCACGTTGTAAAACACGAAAAGGTTCCGAGGTTTCGTTCTTGAACCTGAAAAGTGCAGGGGATGGTGGACGTAAAATCAAGTTGACCTTTGCGTTTTGAGCAAAAAGCAAAAAATGCATATACACAATGCAGCTGACCCACTAACGTTGTATCTTTAAAAAGCAAATAACTGTAGGATTTAAAATGATTGAATGTGAATAGGGTTGGATCAAATGCCATTTTACATAAAATCATATGTTGTTTTGGAAAATGCATCAAGTGCCACGAATGAAATGATAATGATGAAAGGTAAATGATATTTGATCAAATCTTTGTTTGACTGAGCAGTATACTTTAATAGGTGTTGACAATCGTAGTAGGTACAGTCTTTATGGTATCGTATATCGTATTGGTTCGCTCTAAGATACTGAGGATGCACCTTGAAATTGAAAGACTTATGCTTTTGCGCATATTTTCTCAAATAAAACTTTCAAGTATTCTCCCACCAAACCGAGAATAAACATCAGGGGGTCTTTACCAACATTTACCCATATTTGAAATTCAAAATGGCTACCATCCCTGTGATAACACCATGGGGAAAATTACAGAGTATGATTTTCAAAAAACTAAGAAGGCGAATTTTTCATGTTCGGAGAGCTTTCAAATGAGCTCAAACAAGTGCTAGACCGGGAAATTGCTGCATAAAGTTGAGATTCTAAATATTTGTCCCAAAAGAGTATACTACCTTAGGACCAGCAAAATATGAAGTTTTTGTCCGGCAATGTATTCTTTCTTTCGAGTGTTCACGCCTGTCTGGGTACTATTGTACAGCTTATGCGACTGTATGGACAAAATGCACTTACAGTGTTGATAAAATGTTTAGAGTGCAGCCAAAGGTTGTTGTGTTATCTATATATAGGATCACTTGTACAGTTAGATGTTACTGTGTGTCTGTGGGTTAATTTGCTCGTTTACAGTAAACACATATTACCTTGTCAAGAGGGCTATAAGCCCGTTTATTATCCAGAGGGGCAATTCCCCGTGGCCATAGGCCCTGGGGTATACCGATGTGTTTCTGGTAACGCACGGCAACGATAATTTGTTTTTAATTTAAAGTCTGCCATTTTAATCACTGGACGTATGACTGCGTGGTTGTGCAACCATTTTTCCTGTAGGCCTAGGCCTATACCTTTGCAATTCCACATTCGCAGTCATACATGTCGGTGAATAAAACTATTGACTATTGATACTTACTCGGGGTTAGTATAGCCGGAAGTGTACCTGGAAATTACAAATGTTCAATTTACATCATTAAACCTGCATTGTTCTCTACAGCAGATCTTTGATATTTAAAAAATCAAATCTTTAAACACAGTGTACATAATACATGGACAGTATACCATAAAAGTAGCTAGATTCGCTAGCGCTGTTCCTGGGCACAGAATACTGTATTCGCCGTCACTTGAATTCCCTGGAAATATTTTGTTACAACTTCATTGACAAAAAATCTATATCACTACAGAAAAACGTATTGGCACACATAATAAATAAGTATTTAAGAAATAATTGTCTTAGAAGGGAACTTGGATGACTTGACTAACTTTTGAACTATAGTATTTGACATATTTTATAGTTACTGAAAAATATTTGTTCTATTCCTCATTAAAGAAGAAAAGTTAGTGTCTGCTATAATACGATAAAATTCACCAAATGACTCGGGCACCTGGGATGGAAAGTTAGTTCCGTGATAACTCTCGCTCTATTTGCAATTCCTCATGTGCCGGACGAATGGACGGTTCTTACCAAAGGGCATGTGGGTTCTCATCAGACCGGCTTTGTTGATGAAATGTTGTGGCCTGACGAGTTTGTTCTGATTGTTGTGATGCCGAGATGCGGTCTTTACCAAGGATGGGAGTTATGAACCCAACCCATTGATTACAATAATCAAGTTTGCTCCAAGTATTGGCCCTGAGAAAACAGACGTTTTCAACAACATGTATAATCCTCCAACTGAAATATCCATGGCAATGATGAGTAGAACTATCCCTTTACATCGTACTATCCATTTTACTGTACATTTAACCATGTTTTTTCATGATCGTTATTACTTGAAATCAAACAACATGGAAAAAACGGAATGAAAATCTCGATAAAAGCTTTCTGCAGTGTCGTTATGATAAATAATGATATAAATATTGTTGAGACTCTCGGTCTTACACGATCCCTGTCGACACATGGTTAATATATGCCAAGAATTTAGTCCGGGAGTGATTTGCCAGTTAAAAAATCGATGGGTAAATGCATTGTTTTTGACATTATGATGTTTTGAAGGCGCTGATGTAGAGACGAACAATATCAAGTAGAGTAATGTAATCGAACGAAAAAGGAAGTAACTTCGACTGTGATAAGAATGTTGGCCATACGACAACTGTAATGGCGTACTCGACATGAAAGAGTTCCCCAAAATGAAAATTTAAGTATAGTTTACCATTTCAAAGACTTTCTTGTTGTGGTCACCATCCTTTCTAGTTCTATACCAAAAACGATGCCCGATGTCGACAATCTTATAGGACCATAGAGGTCATACTGCAACTTAGAAAATTTTAAAGACTAAGAACAAATAGAACATACAGTAAATACGATTAGCAGCTCCTGTTTAGCTAATAATTGATTAATCAACCTATGCATTATTTTCTATGTTCAATTCAGGCTGTGTTTCCCTCATGATTTTTTGCCTTTAGTCAATCCGTGCAGTACTGCGTTAATATACTACGGGTCTATTTAGTAATTATTTATAAGGACGATCCAATCATATTTTTATCAAATGATATGCGCCAATATATGACAGGCTATTGTTCCTGTATGTTTTGGCTTATACCTTGAATACAAACGCATTTAATAGTGAGATGGAAGATGTCGGACATTGGCAGATATATTTAATATACATATTACCTATGTAATGAACTCTTCCTCCGCATATTTATCTCACATCGACGCACTATTCATACTAATACCAAGGGCCCTTAAACTATACTATTTCAATAGAACCAACCAATCAAATACCCAGAACAGCTCAATTGCACCGTTACCGATGCTTAATTCAGTTTATTGATAGAAAAAGGTAACATATCCAAATTAGTATATGAGAAGTTATCGATTTATGGCCAGGGAAACGTGCAAATGAATCATTTTAAAGGAATAAAATGTGCATACACCAAATTACCTTATCGACTGAACTTTTCTTTTACTCTAATCACACTCAAGTTTTCACTTATTTTACAATGAAAGAGATTACCTTTTTGTTTGTTTGTCACTTCAATCTATGTTAATCCCGTTTCCATTTATCCCAACATGCTTGTAAAATCTCAGATTTAGAGGAAGGCCTCGCGGTCCAAGTTAAGGTGAAAGAATATTTCCTCAATAGCTCAGAAAGCATACCGATTGCCTGTCAACAATCGTGGACATAGCAACGGAGAGGCCATATGATCTGACCGCCATATGACCACCAGCGTGAGAAGGATTTTTCAACAACTGTCAATAGGTACATCTACTTCATGTCACAGATCAGGTGACTCGGAACAATACAGGTGTGCGTATCAAGTTTTGACAAACTTCAAGCAAAATGCAAAGCAGTTCGAAAATACTTCAAACAAAAACGTTTTAGAACTAGTTAAAGTACAGGTGTAGACTTGGCTCAAGCTGTTGATTGTGTAATGTAAAGTAATTTAAGCTTATAACAAGCCTTAAATGTTACTTTATATGAGAAACGCTTTGACTTTTGACTAAAATGGCCGCAATTAATTACTATATACTTAGTCTCCATTTACATGCTCTCGTTTGAAGCGAACACTCTGGGCAGTGCATTTGCGCATGTGTGGAGTGAGCGATTGGTGGTATGTTTCTCCTGGAAACACTTCATGATAACTCCACAACATAGATGTCGAAGAATACAGTTGCAATATCTCCATCGCATTGAATTCACTAATACAGGCGGATTATATATAAATATTTTGTCAATTTGTAGACTGATGGAAATGCTGCCTTTTATAATACTTTATATCACATTGTTCATTGACAATGATGTATTGCATCGAAGTTGTAGGAGAAACAAACTCGATAACCATGTGGTCAGTGAGTATCAGGTATTGCCCAATTAGGACGTTCTCACCAGATAGTTTCTCGTGCTGGCGAGAAATTATCCCATGTTCATGAAATAGTTTAGTTTTTATTGGGTTTACAAAATGTAACTTACAAGGATTGTTCAGAAAAACAAAATAAACATAGTCAACTGATTGATTACTGATTCCTCACCAATTTTTGAGGTTTTGGAGGATACATAGATGAAGGCATGACTGACTGTCAAAGAGGTTATAGCAAGAAAAGTTTACCTAAAGCGAAGTAATATAATATATTCGAAATGGTGACCAAGGTCGAAAGGTAAATACTAAATCATTTTTCTCGAGAGCGAATGATACAATACTGATACTTTCTATTTGTAAATTGACTTCGCATAGCACATCAATCAGCGGTACTATTTGGTATTTCATTTCACAACAACCTTCAGTCCCCTGCTCCATATATTTCAGTGCAACAGTTGTGACGCAGACAAGTTCAGAGGCATTCAATATGGGAGATGACAGGTTACCTGCTTCGTGGTATTGTAAAAGAGTTAAATTTAAAGAAATCGATGGTTTCCTTCAGGCTTGGATCACAGTCAGACCGGGCTGAATCACGTCAAATAAAGTAGCGTTCTGTGCCAAGCACGGTACAAATTACAAGAGTGAACACCATTTGGGCTTTATTGAAGGCAAAGTGACATTTCACTTTTTTTTACAATTGATGGTATCATTTGTCAGCTATTTCTGAGCACAACTCTTACAATAGAGAGCTGATAGATGCTGCCCGCCACTCTTCTATCCTTTCCTGGGAACACTCATACCTAGTAGTCACTTGATGTTGAGAAGAATTATAGACATGCTCTGTATGAAAGTCAATGAACCAGGTAAAGTATTGAAATGTTCTAGATGTATCATATACTGACTATATCAATAGCCTGATGCAATACATGTTCTGTCTTTAAGTTTACTAACATATTGTTCTTCCGACTAATAGGACTAGTAAACATTCGGACGCAAATGCAGTCAAGCTCATTATGAAACTTTTCTTCTTGAGAGATAATGAGATGACAATACTTCTTCGCTGAGTATACTGGGGATGAAATCTCAAGATAGTCTACTTTCTCTGCCATTCAATGTGGTCATGATGCCAGCGTAAGAAAGGACAGTAACGCATGAATCTGTGTCTACATAGGCAAGTCATAGTGTAACGAACTCAATCTCAAATTATAAATCTGTTACTGCCTATATCGTCAAAAGAAAATCGTGAGGAAAAAAACTATTATCGGATTTGTAGGAGTCTAAAATGCAATGAATGCAATCTTTATTCAATTGCTTTGGCCTCAGCCAATCGCAAACAAGTAACGTACATGAAACATAGATATGAAAGAAAGAAAGAAGACCGGATCTACAATACTATTTTAACTATTTACCTGCCAGAGAAACTCGTCTCGAAGTTTGAATGTTTTGTGTACAAAAATATACAACTTACACTGACTACATTGGTTTGTAGATTCCAAAAGAGCAATAAACTTATGGTATGTGGGATAAAGTCGAAATCTTTCCAGAATTAAATCCATTCTACAATGCTCATATAAAGGACAGAACAGTACAAAGTAGCACTTATCTTCTACAAGTGGCACGTTTTATATACTTAAACAAAAGTAGTCTATCATATGTCTTTAAAGGTCGCTTCCATCATATGCCTTTCGATGGTTCTATCTCTCCCTTCCTGTGAACATGTTGCCTTCGTATATTTTTTTTCAATATACCAATATGTACTCTACATTGTGTTTTCTTTTAACACAAAATCATAATTCACTACATGCTCTAGTTTAGTGTGTAAGGTTTTCATTTTTCAGTGATAGCAAACATATCCTTTTGACGGAAGAAGCAATGATTAGAAAGAAACTTTTACCAGTATTCCACAAAAACGAGAGATACCCCTACCAGTATTTTTGATATAAATACTCATAACGTTTCGACATTTCGTAATTCTAGGTACGTCATAGAAGAAGATTATCTTCGCCTGGGTCAGGTTCAAGCATGTGCATATGAACTCATCATACCTTGTGTAGATGATGATATACCGTAGAAGCCGAGTACCAAGTGCCTCAAAACTCAAACATTTGAACTCCTACTGGTACTCGATGTAAAAAAATCGTTGTCCAGACAATTGTCCAACGTTTATAGTGCCAAAGAAACCTGTTTAAATGAACTCACGTCTACATGTACTCACTGCTGAAAATGTGTCCTTTTCTTCAGCCAGCAATAACTAATGTAATTTACAGCAGCACATGCGTTGCACATCATGTAATTAACTCTTATAGAATATTTGTTTCGGTTACCACATGGCTAGTCGTTTGCCGTGCACGTAAATAAAGTCTTCTTATCTATCGTTTTACTGACATGCATACCAAAAATTAAACTGGAATACTTGCATTTTTCACTTTTCCAGTCTCAATTAAATAAATAAAAATATTCCTTTGTATTTCTGATTTTCTGACGGACTAGTTATTTCTGGCGAAGTTTTCGCTGCAGCAGTTTGCTTCCATGGCCATTGAAGACGAGTTCAAAGTTGATAACTTTCGCCCATTCGCCCATTCCACCATATCCGTGCTCTCTTTTCTCTAGTGAAGCAATGGCATGGACGGATATCGTTAACCAATTGTCAAGGTTTTGATTGATGGAACTTGTCCGGGCAGCTGGTGATTTGACCTGTCGTTAGGAAAGTATTAATTATCAGGTAGAGTAGTTTATGCTTATGGGATGTATGTTATAACTTTTCGTTTTGGCAAGCTCTAAATGTGTTGCAGTGATCCTTTGCATTAACGTGGCACCTTATTTGAGACAAACTAATAAACCATTTTCAGATTTTT
>LD344737.1:110746-121187 GCA_001465055.1 Ptychodera flava | reverse complement strand
CCCCCCCCCCCCCCGAACTTGGAAATGAAATACACTAAGAGCATAATACGAGACGTCAAGTTTCTGAGAAGTAGATAATCGCTCGCTGCTAATTGCAAGAAATTAAAATCCTTACAAAAGGAAACATGCCATGCAAAGCAGCACTTTGATAGATAGCGAAGAAACCAAACTCAATGACAGCGACAGATTTGGGACTTCATCGTCGGTCTTCGTGGAAGTAGCGAACACACCGAGTTACAGGGGATCCCATCGTCATAAAGCAATACCAACTCAGCTAATATTTGGAGTATAATTAAAGAATCACCAAGACGCGCAGAGGCAAACCAAGAAACACGCGGCAGTTTTCAACGAAGGCATACGTTGTACCGGATAATACAAATATATGCCCCGCGCGAGTGCACCGGGGTACGAATTTCGAAATCGATGAATGTCCAACTTCGCCCTAAAAGCTAGGCAAACAATCGTCAACGGCATTTCAAAAAAAATGAATGATATTCTGACGGATGGCCATCAGAAATATGAGTCCATTTTTAATCAAAACTCCCCTCATTTGCTTCGCTCATTAATGGACTGTCACCGATACACCGCAGCACTCGTGCACATACCGCTGGTACGGTGCGCTTGCGACAATCACAGGTCATGGGTATTTTTGAAGTCTTTGGGAGCAACTTAATCTCCAAAACGTAAACATGGTCATCACAAATGAGCAAATAATTTTTAGAGAATTTTCATTCATAAATACCCTTAAGTTTAAATCTACTACACTGCGTTACTTGGTCTTTCCTTAATTGCTCGGGTCGTTGAAAGTATGTACACGTCAGGGAGACCGAACTCCATTTTAATGAATTTTCTGTCTACGGTGCTGGTGCTGCGAGTGTTAATGCGGTCTAGAAGAGACGTTGTGTGACTGTTGACGCCTGACGAAGTTCTGGTATGAGAGTACCCAGTTACGTTACAGTTATTTGGAAACGCCCTAGTGGTAGGAGTTTCATGGTGTGACTTTCTACGAGAATTATTGTATTAGTGCGTTGAGGTGCCACATGGCTGATTTCCATGGACTGACACGCCCGAACGGAGTTGACGCTGTCAACCAGCGTGTTTTAACTTAAGAGAGCTCTCGTGTCAGTTCTTTGGACACCTGTTGTTTGGTTTTAAAGCTAAAACAAATACAATTTTCTTTACTTGGTCACCCTTTGATTAGAGATTACTTAAATATTGTAAATAGTTTTTGTTTGCTATCACTACGTGACATTCTTTGACTAAATGAGAATAAGTAAATTTTATCAAATACTTGTGTATAGTGTCTTTTATCTGACCATGTCAAGTTACGGCTGATTTTTCGTTAAAATAACATCATGTACATTTAAGAAAAAATGTTACCAAAGAATATGCAACAGCTAAATGGTAATTCTCCTCCCAGGTGTTCTCGTGTGTTTTTAAAACAGTAGTAGCTTGAAATTTGGCTAAGGCCGTAAAGGGAAGACTATTTGATATGACACAATTGACGAACTCATTGCCGGCCATGACTATTTTGAAACCACAATCATTGCTGCCCTTTGTAGTCCGAGTCACCGACGTCACTTTGTCAAATCGGCTCGTGAATTACGATTTCAAAGTGTAGATGCACCATGCATGCCTTTCAACTTTAACCTCTTGACGAAAACTAAGAGTTGGTGTCGATTTCTGCAAAAAGAACCCACAGCGACGGCATTCATGCGGTGGCTGGCGTGTTTTTTATCCCCCGGTAAAGAAAACGCATCGTCGTTCGCCTAATAACTTTTCGTATTCAGCAGATCATAGGGTTAAATAGATTATCTTTATTTATCTAAGTGGTGTAGCTTAAGATGTTCAAATTTGTTGTTTGCTTTAACTATATACAATCATGCATTAAATTGTGCTATTAGGAACATTACAGTGGAGGTGGCTCTCTGTACTATCGCCTTGATCGTGTCTGGCACAGTGTACCTGGCCCAACGTTCAACGAGTCGGATCACACACTGCTTCTGTGCATGAGCACAGAGGGAATAGGTCGGTGGAGCACGAAGACAGGGTTCGGGTATTTAGAAAAGTTAAAACTTCACAACTCAATTTTAAATTTGATGTGTGTCCAAATATTTTACAAATGAAAATAAACAATAACGGGTAAGTATGTTTCATGAGTCTACTTGATAAGACTGTTAACGTATACTCACAGAATACAGTTAGTTTCTCTTTCGCAAATGAAGACCTGTGACTACCGTCGTGAAATTTCGTAACCGCGACGCATTTATAGATACCACTGTCTGATCCCTTGATTTTATTTATTGTATGTTGTAAATTCGGTCCACCCTCACTGATAATATATTTTCCATCGTGTGACAAATTCATCCGATAGGGGTTGGGATTTCCATTTTCGGCTTTGCAGTGAACAGTTACAATTTCGCCCTCTGTGATGTTCGTCGAAGGATGCACCGTTATAGTGACGCTTGACATATCTAAAGGTGGAATTATAACAGTGATTAATAATTGATTATAATATCAATGTCGATATATTGAAATATTCGTAATTCTGACAAAGTCTAAGCGGTAACAATGCCGCCGTTCTTATTCACCTTCAAAGGGCATCGCATCGATTTAGCTGTCCATATCATCGCTTTTCCTATTACACTGAGTATAATTAAAAACCTTAACATAAATTTACACTCACATTGTACATCAACGTTGATAAACGCTTCACCAGTGCCCTTTTCCCCGTTGTAAAATACGTTCGACATAGAGCAGGTGTATTCACCGGAGTCGTGTCTGGTCAAGGACTTAAGGATTAGCGTTTCATTTTCTGAAAGTAAACTACCATTAGGGCTATTCCATGTCACCTCTGCTATGTCTTCAGGATTTGCATCAATGGAACTGCATTGAGCGGTCACTGATCCTCCCTCAACAGTTATAGTATAATCATCTGTGACCACGGAAACTTCTGGTGCGTCTAAATAAAAGCCAAGGACATATTATATTGGTAAAGGTCTTGATATATGCAACCAAATATTCAAGAAGAATAAAATAAAATCTCTCTCTCTCTCTCTCTCTCTCTCTCTCTCTCTCTCTCTCTCTCTCTCTCCATGTTGCGTCATTTAAATTATCAATTGTCAAACATATAGAATAATACGACAACTTTGACAAACCATATTCACAAGATTACTCTCTTTTTCCTAAAGTAAGTGAAACTTAAGAGAATGCCGAAGAAAAGAATACAAACATTATACTTGCATTGTACAGTCAAGTTAATCTTTTGTTCGCACGATATTGTAGACCATCTCCATCTTGGCAATGTTTCGTCCTGTAACTGACAGTCAAATTCTGCGCCATTATCAAATCTCTCCAGCTTTGTAATCCATGTTAAATTTTTCGAGGTATCTGTTACTCGATAAGACTCTTTCCCTCTTTTTAACCAGACTAAATGCCCTGGTGCTTCATCCGCTAAATCTATGGCACATGTTAATACTATTCTACGGTCTTCTATCACAATTGAATTTGGTGAAACTGAGCAATCCGGGATATCATCTGCAATAGTAGATTAATTGTTTTTATTTTAGTATCAACGCAGGTATAGAAGCGAGACATATTTTCAAGAGGACGAGATGATTGATATCCACTCCAATAGGCGTGTCTTCATTCCTCATTCCCTATACTTAAGTTTTTTTTTTGTTGTTTTTATTCATCAACCTGTGAACGAAGTCAGTCTCTTTTCTTTAGAAGACCTTGCATAACTCAAATAATTCAAATTAAGCGATTCAAAATATATTAATGATAAATAGAAAATGATATGACATAAATAGATTGTACGTAATCACCAAGACATCATGGTGTACCTCTCTTGTTAGATTATTTTGTAACTTTGGCATACCTACATGTACCTATGGCATACCTACATGTACCTACCTATAAGATACAGATGAGCTGGCGATGTTTTCCTTCTATTTTCTAGTGATGCACATTCATACAACCCTGAAGCATTCCATGTTGTGTTAAAAACTTGTAAGTTGTACGCATCTCCTTTGATGACAACTCCGTTTTCTGTTGAACTTTTTACTTTATTCCCTTTTGATATACGATGTGAGTTATGATACCAAGCTTTTTCTTCCACATTTTCGTCAAAAGTGCAGTTTAGTTGAGTGTTATCGCCATGATAAACAAGCGTGTCTTTAGGTTTAACGGTAAACCTGCCGGCTCCTTTAGGTAGAAGGTATGAACAAAAAAAAACATGTTAATTTGAAAGACATGCAAACCATGTTAATTTTAGCATCTGAAATGTATTCTAATATCTTAGGTCAAATAAGGGGTTTCTATCTGAACTAGCAAATCATCTATTATTTGCATTACCATGTTCACAGTTCGGTCAACTCTTTTGTGAACTGTCAGTACGAGTGTATGGCAGCCCTCTTGCTGAGCGACGTTACTATGGTATACTTACGACACTATTTGGCGAAAACAACCCGACGCCGATGTAATGTGATAAATAAACCAACCTCTTAGGAAAGAAGATTTGCATGCAGAAAATGAATAAAAACAACTTTGGCTTTGTACCGAAACAACAGCACTGTGGCGATAGTTTACCGTGCGTGAACACGTATCTACGACAGACTGGCGTTGCTTTTCTTCTACTTACATAATCAACACCGGGAAATATCAGCCTAAAAATGTCTGATGTAAAGTCCAAATCTGATACTATGTTTAACAATCCCTTTCGGCGTCGGCGATTGTGACGTATCTAGCAAAAGAGCTCAACGTTAATACTAAAGTTAATACTAGCGTTCGACCAATAAATGAACAGTGTGAGTACGAATCAATGTAAGTCTGCACTGTGGCTGCTCTTAGGCATAGGCCACGCTACATCTGCACTAGCGATGCTACTGTATCACATACACGTAGGGATTTGTCAAAAACAACATAAACTTGTTAATAGCATCAGTAAGTCAGAGGAGATTCATCTATTTATTTGTTTAAGTAATAGACCAAAGGTTAAAATGATCGCGACAAGTCTAAATACCGAGACTCAAATTGCAACAGAATTGTAATAATTACCTGGACGAAAAGTGGCATAAACACTGAAAGCGTAATAAGTATTTTTGTTTTATGACTGTAAAACACGCAAAAATGAAATAATTCATAGGGATAAGCGTAAGACAAAAATGCAACGCATATTACATATGGAAGACCAGCAGACCCCTAAGGAAACGATTTGAAGAACACAAGACCAAAATATCTATCAGCTATCCGACAGCATATTTCAGAAAGTAAACACGAACCCCCGGACTTGTCTTCGTTGCAAAGTAATCGATAAAGAACAACACATTGACAAAAGAAGATTATTAGAGGCCATGTACATTAATGTGAACAATCCACCACTCAACGTCAATGTTGGACAATATGAGATACTGCATTTAGGGTGACATCCTGAAAGTCAGTGGACAGCAATGTCCACATTAAAAACACATTTTATGTGACAATGAAACGTTTTTAACACCTGGGTTTTTTTTCACACCTCCAGCTCCGCTTTTTTTCTTTCATTCAGATCAATTGTGGACACTGATGAAGGACAAGGGATTTGTTCGAAACATGCCTGTTTGCTAATTCACAGTGGAGAAGATAACTTTTCTGTACTTCTAAAATAAGAGTGTTTAATGTCCCATTATGCAGTGTATGCCCAGTCCGTGTCCTTTGAGCTTTCGCATATTGTTGTTAGAATATAAATACATTTCAAGGCCAGCGTGTATTTGCATTTAAAAATCTTGTCATTTTGAATCTGAAGTCCCAACGTTTTCCAATGTGGTGCTTTTTGAACTTCATGCTGATTTAAGTTTTTAATATTTTTATAACTTCATTAAAACACACTGCCAAAATTGACCGCGAATATTCAAATTATCATTTCTTCCTTATTTTATGCATGCTGTACAGGTAAATTCAGTAGAAAACAAAAATAACCAGAAAGAGCGTTTCCATCTTGCTTTTTTGATTACTACGTAAAAAATGTCTGTATCTTTGACTTTATGCAGTTTTCAATTCTTTTTAATTTGGGTCTATAATCGGCAGATCCTACATGCCAGGAGTATGCAAGTTGATTGAATATCAGCTTTGAAAGGTCACAAATACCGCGCCGATTTAAGGTGGCGTGTTTTAAATTTAGAAATATAAAGATGAATAATCTTTCCTTCACCGTACCAAAACGCCACGTGACACCCATGTAATACGACTAACAACACGTATCAAAGATTTACATACAGCGTTTAAAAACGACCAACGTTAAGTTACCCAAATGATTGCACTATGGATATACTTGACAGTACGCGAGTGAACGAGCATCTACGAGAGACCGGTATTCGTTGACTTCAGCTTATATACTCAACGCCGGGAAGTATCCGCCTTAACATGTCTGATTGATACTTTGTTTAGCAATAACTAACGGTCTTGGCTGAAAGGCCAACGCCCAAGATAATATTGATGTTCGATCGATAAGTGAACTTTGTGAGTATGTTTGTGTTAAAAGCTTAAAATATGCCCGTTCTAAGGCAACGGTCACGTTATCTACACGCTGGGTGATGCTAATATGTCATGCAAACGTAGTGATTGGTCACAAACACATGGACGCTTAAATAGTATCGGCCAGTGAGAGCAAAGTGAATCCAAACAGCGATTTTGCTTACTATACAGTGATTTGTTCATGTGTTTATCTGTTTCAAAGGTAATTATAAAAAAATGAAAATGATTTCATCAAGTCTAAACATCAAGGCCTGAATTGACGATAAAACGGGAAAAAATCAAACTGCCATAAATTACAAAAAAGCGATTTGTACATTTTGTTATAAACCTGTTAAATATCCAGATATAATACTACACCTTTACATTAGCATATGATACAAGAATTTAGATTTTGACCCTGCATTGAATGTCCGCTCCATGCCTTTGAAACTGTCGGTATTGTTGGTAGAAAACTTGAACTTTAAGTTAAGTGCATACTAAATGTAGAGTCGACTCAAAATAAAAGGTATCTTCATTTCCACTTAGGATTCCCAAATCATCAAGTTTGATTACATATCGGTTCATGAAATTAAGGGAATTTGACTGAAAAACATTTTTTCGATCTTAAAAACATTTCATGACTGCTGATTCCTGGGTCCCCCCAATCTGATTAAAATCAGATGTAGAGTACGGCGACGTCTCTGTACTTGCGCGGTTTTCTCTTGCTGTCGCCTCTCACTACGCACAAACCTGTACGCAGGGCTAGGCCAGTGCCCGCGGCGACCAGCTCGGCCAGTGGGAGAGGTCGGCCACTTACATATAATTGCGTACATTTTCTCTTCACAATCAACAGATGCTTTTATACGCACGCCAATTTTAGTATTTTGATGTAGCAGATTGCGAGTCGAGCGTACGATCGAGAGGTACAAATTGGCAGTAATGACGACGACGTTGATCGTTGGATGAATAACGTTCTAGGTTATGGTTTGACGGGAGTAAATCGTAGGTTTAATTAATGGAAAGCAAAACAAGATGTACCACACGCACACTGTGCGGCATGCGGCCGATGTCATTTTGTACTAGTTAGCGTTGAAGCAAGGAAGGAAGTTTGCAAACATCACGCTCATGAATGATATTGGCACCCGGTATTGGCATTGCTTTCACATTGTAACCTTGGCGAAACCTTGAAAATAGAAGAACACTGTAGTCTCATCATATAACCATGCTCCTACTGGCCGAGTTCGCCTACTGGCTGACTTCTCCAGCTGGCAGAGTTCTCGGAATTATCCCCTCGGGCTGGCCGAGCTCGCAACTAGCACTGGCCGACCTCTCTTCTAATCAAAAATTTGCTCTCGCCCCAAACCGTTAACAGTTTACCAGCGATTCACGGTCGGTCAGTTGTCCAGGAACAGGCCATATCTTGAAGATCGTATATAACGGCGTTATCTAATGAGTTATTCGGCCGAAGGTAGTCAGAAAAGGTAGCTTTTCGTGCGCGGTCCAAACCAGGACCGCGTACCGATGTTGCTGTGTATTTCTATGAGGGTAGGCAGGGCTGTACAGCTAGGCCGTATTTTACGCCGGGAACACACAGCATCGTACGCACGCACGGCTGGTCTCAAAAGTCTGTCCGCGTGATTTACGTTTGCACAGCTATTAATGAAAGGCATGTTTCAACGTTAAAATTACAGACAGGCGATTTTAAAATTCGCCGTGCGCCAGTGTTCACAACTGGGTGGATGGCTCGGTTACACACTTTAATGCAATTTACCTATTTTTCTCTGTAAGGCGCTTTCTGATAGGTCGGCTGTTTTGGCCAGAGCGCGAGATTTGAACGCGACCTTCTATGGGAGTTGGTCAGATGTAGTGAGAGGCGACAGCAAGAGAAAACCGCGCAAGTACAGAGACGTCGCCGTACACAACATCTGATTTTAATCAGACTGGGGTCCCCCATAATGATCCGTATAACCTACGAGTCAAGGATATAATATTTAGACTACATTTTGGCTGTCATAGGTCACAAAAATTTGACAAATGCCACGCCGATTTAAGAAATACCACCTTGTCTCCATTTAATATACATGTACTGTGACCAAAAAGCCGACCTCTTAGGAAGAAAGATTTATATTACAAATCTGAATACCACCAACATTAAGTTTGCACAGGCAACGAAAAAAATGCACTGTGGCAATAGTTGACAGTGAGTACCAAGCGCACCAATGAGACACTGGTGTTGCTAGTCTCAAGCTCATTGACCCAATGCCTGGAAGTATCAGCCTAAAAATGTCTGACGTAACGTCAAAATGTGATACTTTGTTGAACATTCACTTTCGGTCTCGGCGATTGTGGCTCAAAGATTACAGGCCGAAGTTATTATGACGTTCGACCGATAACATAACTCTGAGTACGAATCAAGGTAAGTTTTGTATCAAAACTTGAAATTTGGCTGCTATAGCACCGGCCAGTGCTACTATACCATACGCAAGTAGCGATTGGTCAAAAATAACTGGACTCGTTTATAGTATCGGTCAGTTTGAGCAAAGTGAATCCAAAACAACAGTTTTGTTAACTGCACTGATTTGCTCTCGTAGTCAAATATTAATTGAAAATAATCGCGTCAAGTCTAAAAATTAGTGTCAGAATTGAGGATGAGTTCGGGGAAAATCAGAAAAAGTGGAAATATGTTGATAAAGTGATTGATATATTTTGTTTATAGAAACCTGCAAGACAGGCAAAATGAAACAATACCTTGAATTAAGTATAGGATAAGTGTTTGATAATACAATTACTACCTGCCCAATGCCTTTGCAGCTGCGGTGTATTGTTGACAGAATAAAAAAAAAGAAGGACCGGTATTAAAGCGCAGTGGTCGTCGCGCTGCGCATCCTCCTGAGGGGGTCCCCCTCTGTTGTAAACAAATCCAAGAACGCCGCACATGTTACGGGTTGATTGTAATGTTTGCGATATTGCCGCTTGTTAGTAAAATGGTGGCTGATCTGTCACAAGGATTATTGAAGCATACCAACTAACCAAATGTAACACGAAATAAAAGGTCAATTAATGTAAGTTAAATATCTGCTGAATATTGAACAATAATTGCACGCTGGATTGAGATCACATTTGCTCATGATTTTCTTGAATCAGTTGAATGGGGCTCGGCTACTGTCATCGCTCGAGCCATAGAGCTAGACGTACGCATACGTACGCATGTATACGCCAACAGACTATCAACGACCGGGCTCTAGTTTTCAACATCGCTAGCAAGGACGAGAGCTTTCATTTCAAAAGGCCCGACAGGAGTACAACAAGTTGTACAAAGACAACAACTCAAACTACAGAAATCTACAGCTCGCAGAGCAATGCCCGCTGCAGCAAGAAGCATCTCTGCATCTCTGCATGCATCTGTTCCGTTCCGTGGTCTGTATGAACGTCCGTGTCAAACCGGGTATATGGCGCGCTACACTCGGCTGTGGAGAATCCAACTCAACTACAACAAAGTTTACCCCGTTTTGGGGTGCAAACGAGAATTCTGAGTACAGGTATCAAGTCAAGCGAAGGACCTTTCATAGGTCTTCTTGTTATGTGGGGGTTATCTCACTTGAAAGAGGATTCAGACCTACCCGGCAATCAGGAGGTACAACAACGAAGTTTGCCCATCACCGGTAGGCCTACACCACAGCTAGCGGTTGGATCACTGCCATGACCGTGCACAGGCCCGGGGCACAGGATCTCTCGATACGTCTATGCACGGTGTAGCCGTGCAATTTTCCTGCCAAATGCCGCGAAAACCCGCTCGTTTTGTCTATTGTTTCCTGACATTTACTATTTCTTACCACGTAATATTAGGAGAAGTAAGACATGGTGATCAACAGTTGGTTGTGGGCCAAGTCGTCGCGGGCCGGCCGGTACGTTGTGGGACCGGATTCTCTATATCCGTGTACGTCAACGC
>LD344737.1:92162-108869 GCA_001465055.1 Ptychodera flava | reverse complement strand
TTCACAGTTCCAACAAAGTTTGCTTTCAATTAGCTGTGATATCGCAGCAGTACTTGTGGCGTGTATCGAACGTACTCTGGTCATCGGGGTCACGCCACAGTCGGCTTAAATATTTATTGACTTGTGACATGTTCATTTAAGCAATAACCCCCGCCGCAGGAGGGTATACACGAGATTTTGGTACAATGCTCGACATATAGCACGAGCCGATAGGCTGTTTTCGTCTTACAGACTTTGATGTTTGCAGTCACACATATCTCGCCCGTGGATAGATCCTAATTTTGTTACTTGACAGAAACTCTGTTTTGAGTGTTGTCTGAGTCAACTTTCGAAGTACATCGGATTCCATGGCGCTGCACACAGCTCGACAGCTTATGTCTTCGCTACAGCCTCACACCGCGCTGCAAGATTAAATCCGAGCGAGAAAGTACGGAATATTTTTGTTCGATGAAGGAAATGTATCATTCTTAGTCGAATGACTATATGCTTGTGCCTCCTGTGTCGCTTTCCTGAAAATTATGCTGTACTCATTTAATCAGTTGAATTTACGTTGAGGTGTAGGTTTCGATTTTATCGCCAACCGGGATCGCCAGGTACGACGTCCACATTGAGCCTACACGACTCGACTGGAGCAGCGACGTTACTGAGCCTTTAAAATAAAACGATCGTCGGTATCTCAATTCCATTCTCGGGAAAAGCTACAGTTTTAGCGACTTGAAATTTCGCTGGACAAATATGCCTACTGTGTTTTCATGTCTAGATTTATCAGGTCACCTTTTTGAAAAAAAAGGTGTCGTGAGAGCTCGCACGGCATCGATCACGACAAATCGGTCTGTGTCGCGACGTGCATGTATAAACGATACCATGCAGGGAGAAAAATTCCGGTTGATGACGTACAACAGGGATAATTCGCATTTCTTATCCGTCCTCTTCTACGTCACAGAGGTGGCGATTCGAGCCAGTTCATGTGATAACATAATTAATTGTGATGTTCGTTTTTGTTCGTTTCTTTGTTATTCTTTACTTCTATGTATTTGCTTATCGTTGTCATTTGAATGCAGAAAGTCTATTCCGCAAATGATGAGGCCTTAGATGGTGAGACCTTGTTTATGAATGATTAAGGTCGTGTTACAACAGTTTAACAGTAAAAAATCAGATAATCTCATTCACTCAATGGAAATATTCTTGTAACATACAAAGCTGATTAAAAATATGCGTATGCCTATTTACCTGTGTCATATCTATAACTTCGTTGTTTATAAATTTAGACTATATCCATGCTGTATGACAGTCGTGCCTCGTAACAAGGGGTGTTGAGAATACTATGTACTTCTTTCTTTTGAGGTGAAAATCTCGCTCGTTCAGTCCAAGCAAAAGTTGTATTATACAAACCATCAAACTTGGATACCTAACCTCCATTAAAGCTTAAAGTTTCTTTGAAGAGCAATGAATTGGTATCATTGAATGTTGTTGTCTTCCTCGAAGATTTGAAACTGTAAAGCTTAGAGTGTTAAACGATTCATACTGTATTGCGTGCTAAATGTCCTAAACTGTAATTAAGCAAAAAATTATGCTCAAACTCCCGGCTTTCAGTAGACATATAGTGATGGGGAACGGAACAAAAGCGATAAAAGTTAGCAGTTTAAACCGTTTTCTGCAATGTATGTACAATCTGTGAACTTTATTGAGAGAGAAATAATTCTGTCAAGCTATTATAGGCTTCTTCAGCCATATTTACAGATGACAAAAGAAGCTAGCAAGGTATCAATTTACCGTATGTATATACGTGTCTGACTTTCCATCCGTTTTGCATCAAATATCTGAGAGGAGCAAATATTAAGTCTAAGTATTTGGTGTGCCATTGTACGATAGGGTGGAGATGTGAATTTGTTAAAATGAACATGCTCTTGTCGGAGTTATGAAAAACGCGCGATCAAAATTGTGTGACTATTGAACAACGAGTTTGTCGACATTTCGCTCATAATATCCCTGCAAAACTCAAACTCAACTACATCAATTTCGTTGGGATATTTTCACTATGGTTTTCTCGAGAATATTTCCTCATTTTGTTTCTTTTATTACCTGAAACGATATTTGAGAAATTTGATGATATAGGACGTTTACCCTAATAATGATATCAGGTATAAATTGGTGGTAAAATTTGATCAAGAAAAAAATTCTAGTAATTTTTGATGAATCAGATTTACTTCACCGAACATTTATTTGAGAAAAACTGAGAGCCCAATAACAGATAATCTGTTCCGATGCATCCACGGACTGTCCGTATATCGTGTTCCTTCAACAGCTTTTCAAGTCCCTTACTTAATATAAAGGCAATATTAAGTGACAGTTATTTGAAAATTTTAGCTTTTCATGCATTATCATCTGGCAGCTTAAAATTTGGCATACGGCATCCTTTGGATAATATCCATCCTGTGCAATACTTTTGTGTGGGCACGTTTCTGTGATATATTTAATTTATATTTGCGTTACACTTTGGTTGTTGATCAAAGCAAGCATATTCTCGTAGCCTACTTTTCTGAATCAGTGTATTAGGTCTTAAAAGTGTGATAAAAATTGAAAGTCAGCATTTGAAAAAAAATATTTTATGAATTTTGTTGAAAAAAGTGTATACTTTAAATTATATTATATCATGCTACCATGCGCCATTCTGATTGGACGAGAGCTCATTCCACCGATGCTAAAATATTGTTTTAGCACTGATAGCGGTGGTAAAATGGGCCCCTAAACCAGCATTTTTGAAAATTGCCCGGTCGGCGCATTTGAACGATGTGGCTCTGAACTTAATCCGAAACTGTCCGCTATGTTTCAAAGACCGAGTTCGAATTTCGATACAGAGATAAATTATGGTTCTGTAACTCACCTCTTGTTGAAAATAAGCGGTCTATGATGAAAGAAATCTCCGAAACAAAACATTTATTTTGGTATGATGGTAACAGCGCACTGTGTAGTTTGCTTGGTCGATTCAGCAGGAGTCGAGACGCGACATACCGCTCTTTAAAACGAAGCTACTATTCGTTCATACACAAATAAATTGAAACTTCCTCACAGTAACGGTACGTCTGATATTCCTTCCTAAAGTTTGGGCTGTAACAGACCAGGGTGTTCTAAAGATGTAGCCCAAGAACTTGAAGAAATTCAAAATAACAATGCGATCATTCCTGGCGACTGCAACGAAAAGAACCTGTGACCCCACTGCACCACCTCCTCTGTCTGAATGTTACGACGGTTGGCGCACACCCGACTGACAGTGAATGAGACAAATCTATTTTTAGTGTACTACGCCAAAAAAAAAAAGCCAGCGCTATTGTTTTTATGTAAATTTACGAAAAAAATTGTTACTTTTTCTTTTGCTCTGAACTCTTGATCCATTTCTGTGTCTGAAGCAGTTCGTGTTGCATGTAAATATTATTATTAATGAAATTTTGATGAACGTAATGCGTATGTTATCATAGGATATTGTGTTCGTGTGTTGTCAACGTAATCCAAACATAACCAGATATGAACTGAATATGCTCACGTGTTTTACAACAGGTTCATTAATAGTAGTACGCTTCACAGAACAATAAGATATATGTTATCACTAAATGAAGCAGGTTTTTTTCAACGTCGCACAGTACTCTCAGAATTTAATCACTTATTACAAAACTTTATTTAATATGCAAATGAGCTGTTAATTAACTTGACACTGCTCAATGCTTCATGGGACAATTAGATATCCATCAGATCAACATTTGTAGCACGTTTTATTTAATTTAATGCAGTAATTTTCGAGTAATGTCACTAATTACAAAGTTCATTAAATATGCAAATAATCCCTAAATTAACTTGACACTGTTCAATGATTCATAGCAAAATTAAATATTTATCAAATCAATATCTGTAGCACATTTCACAAAATTTGGTGCCGTAATTTTAGAGCTATATACCTAATTACAACGTTTATTTAATATGCAAATGAACCCTTAATCAACCTTACACTACTAAATGCTTTACACAGTTAGCTATCTGTCAGATCAGTATATGCAGCAGTTTTCATCACATTTGATGCAGTTATTTCGGAGTTATATGACTAATTATAAAACTTCATGAAATATGCAAATGAGCTAATTATTAACTTGACACTGTTCAATGCTTCTCAGTACAATTGGATATTTATCAGATCAACATCTGTAGCAAGTTTCATCAAATTTAACGCAGTAATTTTGGAGTAATATCACTAATTACAAAGTTCATTAAATATGCAAATAAACCCTTAATTAACTTCCCACAAGTAAATGCTCTACACGACAAAATCTCGTGTATACCCGACTGCGAAGGGGGTTATTGCTATTATATTATATCAACTTGTGTGTCTTTGTCGTCTTGGTCCGGCATTTTCGTCAGTTTCAGCCCAAAATGCAGAAAACGGACGTCTGAGAGATCGAACGTCGGAAAATCATCGCCCGAGACCGAGCATTTTTATAAGTTTGGATTACGTTGACAACACACGAACACAATATCCTACGATAACATACGCATTACGTTCATCAAAATTTCATTAATATTTACACGCAACACGAACTGCTTCAGACACAGAAATGGGTCAAGAGTTCAAAGCAAAAGAAAAAGTAACAATTTTTTTCGTAAATTTACATAAAAACAATAGCGCTGGCTTTTTTTGGCGTAGTACTAAAAATAGATTTGTCTCATTCACTGTCAGTCCGGTGTGCGCCAACCGTCTTAACATTCAGACAGAGGAGGTGGTGCAGTTGGGTTACAGGTTCTATTTTTGATGGATATTTTGGATGGATAATTTGTGCCAGAAAACGTGCAGTTTTGAAATAATCAAGACATGGATTACGGCGACTGTATGAACAGTTGTAATATGCGAGCAGAGTGTGTTGCCCGATTCAGCGAGAGCTGGAGCTGACACAGCGATTTTCGTCGCAGTCGCCAGGAATGATCGCATTGTTATTTTGAACTTCTTCAAGTTCTTGGGCTACATCGTTAGAACACCCTGGTGTGTTACAGCCCAAACTTTAGAAAGGAATATCTGACGTACCGTTACTGTGAGGAAGTTTCAATTTATTTGTGTATGAACGAATACTAGTAGTAGCTTCGTTTTAAAGAGCGGTATGTCGCGTCTCGACTCCTGCTGAATCGATCAAGCAAACTACACAGTGTGCTGTTACCCTATACAATATTGTACATCATCATACCAAAATAAATGTGTTGCTTCGGAGATTTCTTTCATCATAGACCGCTTATTTTCAACAAGAGGTGAGTTACAGAACCATACTTTATCTCTGTATCGAAATTCGAACTCGGTCTTTGAAACAAAGCGGACTGTTTCGGATTAAGTTCAGAGCCACATCGTTCAAATGCACCGACCGGGCAATTTTCAAAAATGCTGGTTTAGGGGCCCGTTTTACCACCGCTATCAGTGCTAAAACAATATTTTAGCATCGCTCTCGTCCAATCAGAATGGCGCATGGTAGCATGATATAATATAATAGCGTATTTTGCGACGTTCGAACATCCAAAGTCGCTATTGGATAACGGCAATTTGTAACGCATATAGTCAGGATTAGCGATGCATTTATTCTCGGTCATATTTCAAATATCTACAACATGTCTGTCATTTTCATAACTTGATGTGTGCTAAGATGCAATTTCAAATTTCATGCGTCATTTCCGCGACGGAATTCGACTCACATCATCGGTAAGTAATTTCGTCCAGAAATGATTTGCATACCCTTGTGTATATATATCATTATCTGAAACGACACGTAAACAGCGCAGGTCGCGCGAGCGTACCTATAGTACGCGTATTTAAATGCGTGCGTCGTTCCGCCGCGGCGTTTAGCATCGAAAGAATGCGGTCGATGTGGTCGCTTGTGACGTTCACGTAGAAACGTCCGACCTTGATCTGGTTTTGTAGCTAAGTCGGCATTTCAATCTGAACGGCATTCTGTTATAAATTTCTTACACAGTTATCAACAAAGTTCATATTTACATATAGGCCTAAGCCGCTTAGTTTATTCAAACTATCAATTCAGAACAACAGAGTGCCCGTGGTTTGTGTTGTGTTCATGGTATATATACCGTTGCTCTTAGAGATATTCAATTTTATTAGGGTGGTTTGTGTTACTTAAATTGAAGTGGTAATCCTTTGCCACACCTGCATCGATATATTAGCATATAGTGCTGAGGTTCACAAATTGTCATTTTCGCAATATAGCCCGTCAGATTCACAGTCACAATCTAAAACACACCTGTTGTCGTAAATTGTACCCGCAAATTCTAAGAGTAATGCACACAATTATGTGTTACTTTGTGAGGAATATCTTCTTGTTTCTTCATTGTCGAAGTGCTTAATTAAAATGTAAGTATTGTAGTCACACGCTTTCTATTATAATTGTCACCATCGTTTTAATGGGCTTTTTCACAAGAAAGAAAATGAATGTGGAGTCAGGTGATGTGGCATTTTAACCGTAATTATTTCTTTATATCGTAAGCAAAGAAAAATAGTGTCGTAATAAATTTTCGTTGCCACTACATGTATAATAAATATAAAGCCCCTTTAATCGATAATCTTCAACAAAAAGTAAAGTAGATTAACACAAATGTTCTACAACTACACTTAGCTAATGAACTTGCGTAGTTTAATATTTTCTAATCACGTCAAAGAAAGGTTACTTAAGGCTTCTGATTAGTTCTCATTCAACATATGATAAGAAATCTATAGAATGCAGAAGCTTTGCGATTTTGTATTTAAGGAATTCCCCAACACGTAATCCTCGAAAAATTTAAAACGAATTGCTGGAATAATGTATGGTATCACCCAAGTTTTTTTGTATTGCAATAGTTAGTAATTTATAGATTACTCCTGTTGAAAATCCCATTTTATTACATCTGGCACACGTTTTCACTGATTAAATCGAACACTAAAAGTAGAGACAAAGTGACAAGGCCTAACCATGTACTGTGTAAGAAATATTGTGTGTAAACATGCTATATTCTTGAAAGAAAAAACTTACAACAATTTGATAACTTCAAACACTTCACAATAGCTACTTTTCGTGATTATTTATACTTAAAAAAGCAGAATGTTCCACATTTTCTGTGAGGTTTTTAAAATGATAGTTGTGTACATAAAACTTGCATTAACACTGGTTTTTAACGTATCTTTATTAAAAGCAAAATTTTAAGACAAGATTCTTATCAATCTGTAACCTAACCATGTTGTTAGAGAATGCGTATAATTTCGAGGTCCGTTGCCATCTGTGTATAAATATGCGTGGCTACATGTTTAAAGCCCCAATAGCTGCGATTTTCATGCATTCTCCCATGATTTTATTTTCAAAGCAAAGTTGGTTCGTGTAAATGACATTGTGCTAAGTAAAGGACATGTATAAAAGTATCACTGCTCGCTGATTTAGACCATACCTAAACGTTTTAATAATAAAAGGGTGCCAAACTCATAAAATGGTACTCTCACAGAAAAGTATCAAAATGCAGTATTTCCTGCACATAAACATCTAGATCATAAAGGAAACAAGCAAGGTGCCGTTTCCTTGATTGCACAACACATGATGGCCAACATCTTACTGTCGTAATCTTTATTTTCCCTGTCACATGATTAGTTTCTGAAAATAGCGGGGAATTTAAAATGGTGTTAAAACGTTTGAGTTTACACGCCACTTTCCACACTTAGGACAGTGTTATACACTTTTTCAGTCTTTAATAGGTTTTATTCAAACAAATCTTTTGCGAAACTGAGGATATTTTGAGGTCGGCTTATTACACATTAGCAGCTATTGGGACTTTAAAGTGTTCTCTGTTTTTTCTTTGAAGTGCATTTGAATCGATTAGTTCGATTGCTTCCACGTAAATGTGAGTCTGTGAGGAAAAAGAACAATAAGCTCGCTAACCAGGCATAACAAAACAATCCTCGCACTCTTGAATTAGTCATACAATCATAGGAGATACAGGAGATTATTGACATTTCAAAAAAAAAAACTAGACATGGAAACACAACGTAAGCAATATAAGATCGCAGTCTTTTAGTAATGATTGAAACAAAATGTGGTCAAAGCGGACGGTCAGAGAAAAAAAAACATAAAGATTTGCATGATATGGGAAAATATCTCTTCCATCTGCATTATCGTCATAGTCACGTTCTCCTGTCAATTTTCATACTTTTTGAAGGAAATTCAAGCAAATTTAAGTTGTCAAATCACCTTTTCATCTTTAACAAGTTCATCCAGCATTGTATTCAATTCTGAAAATCCAGGTCTGGCATTTGGGTCAGCGCTCCAGCAACTCAACAGTATAGCGTATCTGTAAATTGTAGATGTCAAATGCCGTAAGGGGCAACATCTTCGAAACAATGACCATCAACAAAAAGCATATATAATCTATGTCACTAAACTATTGGTTTTGTCGTACTTTTGCACAATGGTAAATTATATTTGTCAAGCTTGTTACTTTTAGCTACAGAGAGGAGGGACAATACTGTTAATGTTTTGTATGGACAGCTGACAAAATGTCATAGTTCAACGTTTAGTTACACTTGTTAAATGCCAGAAATTAGACAAAGCCATATTGTAAATCACGCAAAAAACTAATTATGCTCACAGGTCTTCGTCGCACTGCAGTGGTTTTGGCATTCGATATCCTTTTTGCAGTAAAGATTTCACTTCCATATTGGACAAATCAGGGTACGGTTTGCTTCCTGAAAAGGAAACAGACACATAATTGATGATATATTTAAACAAAATAACAACAAATAAAACTCGATGGCTTTAAACGGAAAATTGGTGATATCGTACTCGTATCTACTGAATTTTACATACGGGTATGTTTTGAAGGATCTCCTCAGTTGATAAAAAGAAACGTCTCGATCGATAAACAAGATGCAAAATATCCCTACCCATAGTGACAATTTCCCAAATTACGATACCAAATGACCACACGTCACTCCTTGTTGTAAACCCAGTTCCATCAGTGGTTTCGGGAGGTAACCATCGAATCGGTAAGCGACCCTGTAATGTAAGAAAAGATATAGTGTTGAAACAAGGGTAGCTAAAAGTTTTCGAATCACTTTAAATTTCTTTCCCTTTTAATGCGCCTAACAATTATTCATAAAAAGGTTATACCATGTTAAAGAGAACTGTCTTGATTTCAAATGGATAATAATACATTGGTGTGACTTTAAATACAATCTCACAATCGTACTAATATTTGTGAATGATCAGAGTTACACGATTTAATTTAAAATGTGGATTAGTGTAATCATTGGACCCTTCAAATTGCAGAAAGGAGAAGTAATTTGCTACTATTACGGCGAGATAACTTCATCAAGGAAGCTATAATTGCTATTTTTCAAACATTTTTTCTGCTTTTTGACATGGAAATATCTTATAGCACTCAAGTAGATTACTTATAAAAATTTGAAGGAAGGTTGATATCTTAAATATCACGATTTTTTGCAATGACTCTGAGTAATTGGCTTGATGGCAAGCGATAGTACTTAGTTAATGACCAGGCAAGTGTGAGAATTATATGTCTTTAACCATTATCAACTATGTGATATTTTGCAGGACAATAATGTAAATCGGGGAATTAACCGTCATTTTGTATCCCAAAAAGGAATATCAAACGCCGTGTAGAAGTACCTATACGTAAATGTAATTCAAACGATGATCCAGATTACCTTCATCTTACGTCTATAATGGCGTTCATCAACGACGGTACTGGCTAGTCCAAAGCCTGCAATTTTACATACGCCGCGTTCGTTTACAAGAACATTGCGAGTAGCAAGATCTCGGTGTATGCACTGCAAAAATAAATAAATAGATAATGCATAAAATTGCGAATATAATAAAACTTTCATCATACTTCAACTTGCAACATTAATATTTTATATTTAAACCTTATTGTCGTAGGAAAAAAATTATTAAGGAACCTTAATTACCTGCGATAAAATAAAATCCATTCCCATGGCGATTTGGTGACAATATTTCAGAAGGTCAGTGTTTGTATATGCCAGCTTTCCATCTTTAAAATTAGTATTGATAGCCCCGTTTGTATATCGGGCTACCCTCAGATAAGTTTCTAAGTTTCCTTGTTCCATGAATTCTAAAATGATGTAGTATGGCTCTGAAATAAGGGTAACTATTATAAATATAGGTCATACACATTATTGATTTTCAGAGAAAGTATATGAAACAATAATATTCCGAGATGTTTTTATCGATCGCCGAGCAAACGCAAGATCATCACGAACAGTGTTATGATTGAGGAAGTAAAAATATACTTCTTAGACATGACTGAACAGCTTAGGGCACGAGCAAAAATATACACCCGAACGAAATCAATTAATGACTAAACTTAACAATGACATAATAAAAGTATTTAAAAATATTAAATAAACAAATGAACAAATGTCTGGTATCGACGTAAATCGGATTGATATGAGGGAGGTTCATAATTACCTAATTCACGACAACAACCAAGCATCGACACAACATTTTCATTGGGGCCAATTGACTTCATGAAATCTATTTCTCGCAGGAAACTCTTCTTATCTGCTGTTACAGCATATTCTAACGGAACAAGAATATGACACTTTACATCAGTTTTGTTCAAATAGTTTGATTCATTTACCAAGCTCTTCATGCATGCATCTCTTTGGCATGTTTTCTTTCTTTATTGCTATCAGCAACATATTACAAATACCAGAACATTTTCAATTTGTTAGTAATACAAATTCAGTTTTTTTTTTTAAAAGCCTAAAATTGAAATAATAATTTCACAATGCTGAACAGTTATTGGTTGGTAAGTTATCAGCATTTGGAATATTTTCTAACGAAATGTACTTCCATCAACCTTAATTCCTTTACTGTATAATGACTACATCTTACAATGTATACCTTTCATTGTTTTATTGCAAGAGTTGTAGTTCCTTCTTTACCAGCGATGTTCCACGCTTCCGCTTTGATTACTTTACCAAAGGTACCTTCATAAAGAACCTCTCTTAGAGTGAGAAGTTCTCGCGAGATTTCAAGATATGGCAGCTTTCCTAATTCCAGGTAAACTGGTTGGCTCTTTAAATATGACGAAAGCGGCGCATATGTCCGTTCTCTACCCTGCGTAAGATAAAAGGTTATTACTGTGATCATGCTAGAGTTGTTACAGTATTGAAGCTAGCAAATGATCAAAAGAGACGTATAGTTGAAAATAACATTAATGCATGTTTTTCTGCCAATTGCTCCGAATTACTTTGTAGTAAGCTATTCCAGACACCGTCAATGTAAATATTTGTGTCATTAAAATGTTGGCGCTTGACGATAACTCAAGCTCAAGTAGAATGACGTCAACATGAAAGCTACATGAACGTATGACATTTGTAAAGGCGTCATGAGAAATGATCATCAGGTCGTTGCTTCTGCTATCTATTTCCAAGTAGCCAAAACATTTCAATTGGCCATTCAGACAGATTTATATTGAATTAACGCAACACAGGCGTTCAGTAATCGACACTTTCAAAGAACATAAATGTAAATTAAACGTCACGACAATCTCAAATTACTTAATGAATATTCAATGTATATCAAGGTTTCATACCGGTTTAGAAGAATGATGTTCTGGCAATATTTCATACATTCGATCCATGTCATTTGCACGATTTTCGTCATTAACGATTGCTCTGTCTTCTGTTAGAGTATCATGATGAGTCGTATTTTCTCTCGTCGTGTGTCGACTACTTCATCTTTTTTCGAGTTTTCCTCGGAAGTGCAATGAGAAGTGATCTGTTTTTGAAAAACAATACGTAGCATGAATTAATAAGTCTTCTAAATCATGTGACAACATCAAAAGTGGAAACGGGTGAAAGGTCAATTTTTATTACACACCTCTATGTTGTTTTCGAGTAAAGTAAGTTTCGGTATTATAGGACGCCGAGTTCTATTACTCTAGATGTGACGCTATTACGAATTTGACCTTCACATATTATCTTTGCATCACACAGCAGTTGACCTTCATAAATCACCTTTGCGTCAACGCAAGGGAAAATGAGAAAAACGAATTACATTTGTTTGTTAAACTTTAACTTCGAAACATTCAGTGCTTCACGCTTCACGCATACTCTCGGGTTGATACGTTCTCTACAGCTTGCGGACGCGCTAAACGCGTTCCAAGTCTCATATCGACTACTCACTGCAGAGCGCAACGAGGATCATAAAAACATCTGCATTTCTGCCTTTCAGGTACAATTAGACTAGAAATGTGTATATTGATAAATGTACATGTATTCACAAATAACAGAAATTTATGTCCTCGTATATCGTACGCTTCGGTATGAATCTCGACGCTACGCGTCTCGTACAATACCATTGCTGCACGATGTCTCTGATATAATTCCCGGTATTTTATGAATAGCCTTACATTACCTGCGTACAGTTCCCTGTAGGAATCGATTGAACGTCTATCAGTTCCAAAGCTACCATACATTGTTGTTTTTCAAGTTAGGTTTAGCATCGGTATCGAAAAGTAAATAGAACAAAACAATCAGCGCAGAGACATATTTCACGTGCAGGACTGTAATTTATCACAGTTTGTATACATTTGAAAAAAATATATGTTCACACGTAGGTATTGATAAACTGACGTGAAAAAAGCTGAATGTGTATCGTACATGGACGATATTTTGTTTTAGTTTTAAACTGTGTAAATCTTTTTGTTGCATGTATGATAGTATCGGTGGTGTAAATAGGCAAAGGAGGTCTTGGTCCGCCTGTCACTATCATCGGTTCAGAAAATGTAATTAAAGCTATCCTTCTTATATATGTTCTTCGCAGGGGTTGTTACTTCAGATTGGTAAAATACCATTTCCACTGGAATTCAGACTGAGGTTAACAGCCATAGCCTCTATTTTAGGACCGTCGGTAGTCTACAGCTACGACAAAGGTTTTGGGTCTGCTGTAAACAGTCACATAGAGCTTTTCTGTCTGTATCTTGTGTACCTCAACGTACGATAAATTACCGGGCTACATTCTGCAGTATGGTCTGTAATGTACAGATCTCCTTGAATTACAAACGAATCATTTAATATCTTTCATAAAGTTTCCATTGGAAAAAAGTCATTTTATTGTTTGATCTCTATTGTAAGTTCAATACAACTTAATCTAAATATTACCTCCGGGTCTTTCTCGTTTGACTCAAGTCAATCAGATTACTCAGAACCGCAGGAAGTCGCCAGCTCTTCATAGACGTTATTTTGACATGAATAATGTTTTTTTTTCTTTTAAGATATTGATAATTTAAGCTTAGAATATTCTGTAAACTTTAGAAGACTTATCTTGCATTCAGTGCAAGTATCAATTACGCACATTATAATAGATTTTTTTAAACTTAAACTGTACCTTGTTGTAGAATTATCTGAAAGAAAAAAAAAGACGTTTTTCAAGGAACTGTTTAATGCAATATTTTCTTTTTTTAGAACATTACGATGTCTTGTTCCGCTTGATTTATATACCATAACCTTTATTATTTTTCATGAAAACCGAAGGGTTTCGCGCGTGTCCTTTCCTTTCAGATTGCAATTTGATTTTGCTTGATATATTGTTAATCTAAATAATTATTTTCAAAGGTAAACCTTTAATTCGTCAATCTATCAGGAAGAATACAATGTAATTGCCAATCCGGATCTCTTTGCATCTGAACAGTTACCGTGCTTCATGTATTAATACAATGGAATGTTTAGTATGTGTACCTTTCAAATCTGACATGTATTGAGAAAGTAAATGTACAAAATTATTGTAGTTTTATGAAACTCGAATTCCTTTGCCTTACTCAAACATAGTCACATGTTTAACTTAATGTTTCTCACATTTGCTTAATTTGCTGCATTTAAGTCGCCGACAAAAAAGTACCATTACAACAAGTTCTATTACAAACACTGCAGCTCCAGCCACACTGAGAGCAATCACGAGGGTAGCGGATGAATCTGCAGGGAAAGAAAATGTCTATTGGTTATGATTCGTTCCTCGTATTTAAGTATATCGATATGATTGTTGACACAGTAATTGGGTATATATTCGTGTTCAACGTAGGGGGAATCGGGGGTTTAGGGATCGGTCGCACAATATAATGACACCTACTGATAGGTAATTGGGTGCAATATCAATTATATGTCTATCCAGTATGCGGAAATGTTGCTGACTTTAAAAAGGAACATGGCGACTTCATATTAGTATTGGCAGGGTATCATTAGTATATACGTACTGGCAATATAGATTCTAATTTTATATGAAAGAAGTCTGTTCTAGATGTAAATGGGAGATACAAAATAATAACGAAACAAAGAATAACAACATAACAAAACGGTAACAAGTGCTTCGAATCATGGATAATATTTTATAATAACGCATGTGCAGTGGTGTTCATCGTCATAATTGACCATTACGTCTCGATTGTTGTCGAAAGCTCCGGAAAGAAAAAATAATTCCCTGTGGCGTACTAAGCATTGAGCAAAAAGATTAATGCTGCAACTAATAAGGCAAATAAATTGCCGCTCATTCAACTTATATTACATCTACCTCCCAATTATTGTTTTCTACAATTTGTATTCACATCTGAAATTTAATTTTCGCATTTTTTAATCTTTGACCCAAAGAAAACGATTGTCATGTTATATAGTTTTTAACCAACAAAGAATGTTATGTAAATACCGGTAAGTTTTTATATTTTATATTTCATTCAGTCCATCATCCAACAGGCGTTAGCCCAATTACAGGATGAGGTAATAACCCACTAACTCCCCCAATGGAGCACTGAGGAGTAAAGTGCCTTGCTCAAGGGCACAACACCGTGCTGGGGTCTCGAACTCACCATCCTGATCGGGAATGTTTCAAAACAACGAAGTACTGCAAGAAGGTGACAGCTTTTGTCCTAATGCAGGGCCACTTAGTAGGCTATTTAACCAGTTGAATACCATTCTACGATAATTGTTTGTCGATATAAACAGTATTTCTCTGTGCATTATATTCTGTCAGAATATCAAAATTATGCGGTAGCTTCCCAACCTCTTTCTAGACTGTTTATGCTTTTTGTATATAATGTAAAATTTGTCGTGCATTATAAGATCATATTTTTGTGATATTTATAATATAAAATATCTTACCACATTAATTTCCGTTGTTTCAACTATCTCTCAGTCGGAGCTTATATTATCGATACATACGATAGATGGCCTGCCACATTTTGATTATATCGACTTGAGATGCACGACAACTTATCACAAATAAACTTTCACTCTCACTGGGCAAAAAGCTTGATATACAACAATATATACACAATACTGGTTCAGTAAATGTGTCAAATACGTTAAGTACACTAGTAAGTATACCAATAAAATGCGTAAGTACAGTGTACACTTGGCGTATGTGCAAAGATCTGAATACGTATCCTGTTGATCTGCATATATACGCCAAACATATCAACGTAATGAAATTTTTCGTATGCAAAGAATTAGTTACGTATGCGATTAATATTGTGTTCCATATACGTCAATATAGGTAAATATAATATGAGGTTTTTACGAAAATACTGCAAAGGATGCACGAGGAAAATGGCGCAGCGTATCGCCCGACGCGAAGCGGAGGGCGATGCCCGGCGCCAAAATCCGAGTTCATCCTTTGCGGTATTTTCGTGATAACCTTAGTATTATACATCTTACATCCCTGACAGGGAAATCAAATTGCCAGATTAGTGACCGTTTTTAGTCAATGTCAACAATTTTTCTTCCGATTTTATCGCGCCAGTATGGAACGCTATCTCGGACGCATTTCTGCAAGTTTTGGTGTGTGTGCACTACACCGATACTTACGGTAGAGAGCGCGCGCGAGACATGTTCTGGCACTCGTCAAAAATGTTCCTTGAAACCGTTCAACAGCGCGGACGCACATAGGCGATTTTTCCGTTGTTGCTAGGCGTGTCTATTCCAGATTCTGTCGTCGTTAAGGCGAGACGACGGGCGCCACCGAGTAGAAGCTTACTGACAGGGCGACACATCAGGTAAGCTGAGCTCTCCAAATTTCATTAAATTTTGACCGTTAAATTAGATAAATATGTTTTAAGTGCGTTGGTTCTAGTAGATTGATGGTCCGACAGTTGTTTGATGGCTTTTCCCCAGAAATTTGACATTTTTTTCGGAAATACGGCAAAAACTTTCAATGTCAATTGTGGATGGGTTATGACATATCTGGCAGAAACTTGCGAAATTAATACCGTCGTTTGAGAAGTTAACATTTCCGTCTCATGGGTTTAATGTCTAAAGTTTTAGTAAATTTATTATCCTTACTCATCATTTAATGTGCTGAAGCAAAATCGGACTTGGGGAAGATCAGATGGCTTTCTGAGAGCGATTTATTTTCAGCTATGTACGAACCGGAAGTGAAAACAAAGCAACCAAGGAGGCCGTACAACATGTCTGGTAATCGATTGCAACTAAAATAATATTGAAGGGTTTAACGGAACTGTTATTTTGCAGAACATCTCTTTGGGATAAGCGGAAAATCTTCCTTCGTATCTCACAGTTTCATTAGTTTCCATTGCAACATTCTGTGTAGAGAAATAACATTTCTTCCCTTTCATCAAAAAATATTTTTACACAGATCTGATGGCCCTGTTTGATATGCT
>LD344737.1:68406-83378 GCA_001465055.1 Ptychodera flava | reverse complement strand
TGCCCGATGCAGGGAGAGCTGGACGCTGACACTGCTCGTTGCATTTGATGTCAAATTCCGTCGCAGTCGCCAGGAGTCATCCCATTGTTATTTTGAACTTCTTGGTCCACATCGTTAGGACACCCCGGTCTGTTGCAGCCCAAACTTTGGTAACGAATATCTGAAATACCGTTACTGTGAGGAAGTGTCAATTTATTTGTGTATGAACGAATATTATCTTCATTTTAAAGAGCGGTAGGATATATCGCGTCTCGACTCCCGCAATATCAAGCAAAGTGCAGGGTGTGCTGACGCCCTAATTATTTGTTGTGTGCATCACATCCGAAATGTGCTGCTTCAGATATGTCTGTCATCATCGATCCCAACTTATTTACACCAAGAGGTGAGTTACAGACCAACACTTTCTCTGTGTATCAAAATTCGGCCTTTGGTCTTCGAAACAAAGTGGACTATTTCGGTTTTTGTCGAGGGTCTACGGTTTAGATACGTACGTTCAAATGTACCGACCGGGCAATTTTCGAAAATGCTGGTGTAGGGGCCCGTTTTACCACCGCTATCAGTGCTAAAACAGTATTTTAGCATCGGTAGAATGAGCTCTCGTCCAATCAGAATGGCGCATGGTAGCATGATATAATATAATCACTATCATCCAATTACTATAACTCTTCTAAAACTGTTTTACGTATTGTTAATTCTTGCTGCTTTTGATGAACTTTTGAAGACGATCAATCAAGCAATTTTCAAGGTTTTTTTTTTTGTATGGAATAATGGGCCTGACTGAGTAAAAAGACTCACATTGATTGGGACTTACGAACGCATTTGACGACACCCGTCCCTAAACACTGCACCGTGATCTGTCACAAAGTATTCATCATTTTTGTGTTGCAGAACAGCTAATACTCATGGCTTTTACATGTCTGAAATGCACCGAAAATGCCACAAAATGACACCATTTCAATAGCCAAAATTTCAAGTTTCTACAATGGAAGGCCGCAGCCGGCGTGACCACCCTCCTCATGACCACAAGCTAGCCTTTTTACAGTGTCGCGGAAAAGTCGATTTTGAAATTTCTCATTCTGATTTGAGCTTATTGCTGTTTCACTGTGCCGTAAAATTTTAATATTTAGATAAAATTAAATCACATCACTGTCAATACAGAGAATTTCTGACGTTATTCCCCAGAATGTTACTGATAAAATATCCAAATGTCTCGTATTGTGGCCTCAGATGTTTTATAAATTCCCTGGTAATGCCAAAACTATTAACCAAAAATAGTGTACCCCCTCCAGGACCATCATGGACTCAAGTAAACTTTTCACCGTTCCATAGTGTACTCGGCTTTGTATCGTACATTATTTTGTACAAAGTTTTCTTTCGTCCATTATGGCCTGGGAGGGGGAAAACCATTTTCCCGTTAATATTGAATTATTAATAATTCTTAGAAAATAATAATTATCACTTTTATATATGTTCTGGCATTAAATCAAGACGGGAGGTTCATGAATTTAGAGGAAGGCCACAATTTCGTATGCAAGTTTAGGGGATAGTCACCATTTTCAAGGCAACCAATTAATATTTCAATCGCACCACCCTGCTTCTGTTAATTCTGCCCTTACCCTATGTTACCAATCAAGCATACCCGTGAAGCCATCTCGACATGACAAACATGTCTCTATAAGAATATTCGAAATAATTCTAGCTGTACAATTATTTAGTTGGAGTTTTTATAAGGTGATTATCACGACACATTTATTAAGATTTTTCGAAAATATCCTTCATTAATCCGATCTGTAGATTATTTAGTAGGAGTTTCCTTTAATTCTACGATTTGAAATATTACTATTTTTGTGGTCGAGTCATATTGCGGTTTGCCACGATCTAGAGAACCGTTTTTTATAATGGGCCGCCACGAAACACAGTCCGCTCTTCAAGCATGCGCACCTTAATATTTTGTAAGGAAACTAGCGACAAGTTGCCTAACGAGTTGCCTCGTGTAACTGTTCCAGTCGCGTCGCTTGATGCGTTGCCTACCGCGTTGCTCGTCGTGTTGCTCGGCGAGTTGCCGGGCGTTCCGTGCGGCTTTTTAGCGCACGCAATTATCTATTGTTCTCGAAGGTAAATGTATAACAATGAACGTGTATCAAGCATTTTGTCTTGTGTCTGCTGTATTATTTGATACAAGTAACAGAGGGAATTTTTAACTATTTTTCATACTTAATTGCAGCCTGACATTCGCATTTGATGACTTCAGAGAATGCAATTGACATTCGTCGGTAAATTTGGTTTGCTCGACTTATTCATAGCTAAAACAGCGTGGACAAATGCTGCTTAATAATAAGTGATGTTTATATCGCCTTTGCAATACTTACAATTTAAATATGTTCACTTTCAGAACTATTTTTTAATAAGAGCACTATGGAAGTCTAATACGTAAAGTGTTTTTACCATACTGTTGTTCCCATTATCTTTGATGAGTAAACATGTTCCTTGACCTCTTTGACCTCAAGTATACGCGAAGTACATGTACTTTTATCATTTGCCTCAGTGTGATTTTTAACGTATAAAAGGGCACCAACATGATGTCAATCAACTCTATTTTCAATTCCCACGATAATAGCCATTAAATTAGTTCGAGTTGAATACTACATGGCAGAGCTCCAAGTTTTTATGGTAGAGAGAGATTGGTTATCTTTTCGAACAGATAACATGAAACACGGAAGGCAAATAAAAAATTATATAGAAACGATCACGTCAATTCAGTGTCGACCGCATATCCCCAGGAAGCAGATGACCTCGTTAACTTCTTACGGGTTGACATCTATGCAATACAAACGTGATGACGAAAATTAAAACTATTGAAATCAAATTCGCCAGTAAACTTAGGAAATTAAGTCAAAATTTTCAAGAAAATGAATTGAAATGGTTTTAAATGCTCATACGTATACTACAATAAGTGACTTCACCATTACGTGTCCCGAGCAGTCCTGGCAGTGATTAAACCTAGTACGACCGGAATTATCTTATCACGGCAAGTTCCATAAATGTGGGAGTGACCAACACTTGATCTTGTGAAACAGTTGGTCAATACTGCTTTTCAAAATTAGACTACTACCACAAGTTGTCTGATGTCATAATAAGCGTACATTTGTGTCCTACTTTATTGAGGCAGATGTTCGATTTCCCTTGCGACGACACATTTTCATTTCATAGTTATTTTTCGTAACGGAGAGTTATCCAATATAGCTTTACGCAGTGTTTCTCCTGCCGCCCACAAAAGCATGGACACTCATCACGAGCGAACCAAATTGCCCTTTACTGTAATGATTTTAATACTGAAAAATTCTACTATATTGTTCTAACTTATTGACAGCTTGTTACTTTTTGCTTTTTTGTACACATTATAGAAAAGTGATTTTGTCCTCATTATTTTTTAAAGTAAGTTGTGCTTGTGTCTGAATCGTTCCGCATTGCGGTTTTACACTACCACAGGCTTCCATATGCCTGTGACAGCAGTTTGCAATTAAGCAAGCAGTTTGCAGCTAAGTAAGCAGTTTGCTTCAAGTTCGTATTTTGTGGAATGATCACCAAGGTGATCACACACAGTTAACCTGCAGTGATACATTTTTTTTTTCACTTTAGGTTTGTTCTTTTTTAATAAAGAAAAGCGGATTCAATGCAAGTCAAATCTTTTCGTATCTTTCAGTTCATGGTATCACGAGGGGTGAACAGGAACTTGGAATAATAAAATGTGAATTAGGACTTAGGGGATGCGTTTGCAGACACTTGTGTTTCAAATTGTGGCCAATATCGAATTGTTAGAACTAGGCCAATCAAGCATTATTAATGCAGTGATGGATTTACCAAGTGTGGCCTAAATGGTATGGTATGGATAGTTATTATAGTGACATTTGCACTCGCAGCTCTCCGCTGCAACTGAGACAAAATACAAAATGCAAAACTGCAAAATACAATACGTGCAACCAGCCCACACGGGCTTACAGGTCACTTCAAAGCAGTAAAGTACAATATATTAGCACTGGTGATACAAAAAAGTTTTCCTGACATTATAAGCTGCTTCAACAAAGCGTGCTAACGGTCTACAACAATTTGTAAATAAAAATTTTAACTTTTCAGGGTCTGATAAGTCACTGAAGTTTGCTAATTTTTCCATAATTTTATCATATAATATTCTACGATGATGGTCATATGCCTTACAGTAAAACAGAAAACGCGTTTCCGTTTCTTGGGTACGCAAATCACAAAATTCACAAATTATATCTTCTACGTCTAGGTCTTGAAATCTACCCGTTTCAATACGCAAGGGGAGGGTACCTGATCTCAACTGAGCAATGAGAGACCTCTGGCTCCGACATAGATTAACCTTTAGGTACTCTTCAGGACCATAGGTCTCTTTAAAAGTTACGTACGTACGTAACTTGGGTTTGCTCTGTACAGAGCTAGCCCATTCCCATTTAGTGTGACTATATAATAGGTCCTTTACCATGGACAGATTACATGATACGACAGAATCAAATATGTCAGCCCTTCCTAATTCATTGAAAACATCATAAACCTCTGAGGACCAGTTATTATGATTAATGTTAAGATCCCAAATGAACACTTTCTTCGTGAGCCTGTTATCAGGCATCACAAGTAACCTGTTCCACATTCTTATCATATTCAACTTCCGTCTCTCCTGTGAAGAGGCCCATCCCGTATCTCCAGTAATGGCGTGAATGGGAGCAAAGCGATTAACCCCAAGGTAGAAACGAATCGCTCTACTTTAGACTGAATCGCAGCACCTGAATTTCTTAAATCCCCATACTCCACTACAATAATCCATAATGGGAACAACTCCTACATTAAATAAATGCGAGTATGTACCAAACCCCATGTCTTTAAGGAGGGAAAATTTAGACATTATGGCACCCAGGGCTCTTCCAGCAGAGTCAGCAAGTGTAGACGCAGTAAAGTCAAAATTCAAATGCTCATGAAAAATAACCCCAAGGTACTTATATTTATCTGTATATGTAAGAACTTTGTTTCCGAGGCAAAAGTGAAAAGTACTACGTTGAATATGAGTTGGCCTAAAATGAACGACCTGTGATTTAGAATCATATGCTACCATACGGCATTTTAAACACCAATTATGAACAACTGACAACATTGATTGTAAACTATCTTCATTTTCGGCTAAAATGACAATATCGTCCGCGTATAGAAGAATAGACACCTTGAAATCATTAACTGGGATCCCTAAACGTAAGTCATTGATACTCACTGCTAAATCATTGATGTATACAGAAAATAACGTAGGTGATAAAACATCACCTTGTCGTACGCCATTTAGTATTTCAAACCACTCTGTATATTTACCATTGACATTAACGCTGCAAAAAGGTGCTCTGTAAATACACTTGATCGCTCTAAACATTTTCCCCACAACCCCGAAATACCTTAATTTAGAGAACAACAACTGATGATTGACGCAATCAAAAGCTTTTTTCAAATCAATAAAGCGAGTATATGTTTGAAGCCCTAAGTTTTTGCGATTGCGAAGAATGGATGACAAGGTAAACACATGATCCTGACAACTTCTGTTTCTGCGAAAACCGTTTTGCTCATCAACTAACATATTATTATGATCCAAATACTTTGTAATTCTATTGTTCAGAACAGCACTATACAATTTGTAAACTGTACAGAGAAGACTAATTCCGCGATAATTAAGTGGTACTCTTGGATCGCTCAATGCACTTTTTGGAATCGGAGAAATTATGGCCTTAGACCATACAGACGGCATAATACCTTCATCAAAGCAAAGCTGAAATAGTGTCCGCAGAAACGAAATGGTAGCACTGTTTTTAAGAACCTCGTAAGGGATTCTATCTATTCCTACTGCCTTTCCCCTTTGCTGAACGTGCTGCCACAAAGCAGGCCAACCTCAAAATGAGTATGGGGAAAATCTGGCGTGTCGAGACCTCGAAACGTTAATAAGAAAGAGCACAAAGGAATTTAAAGTTAATGGTTTTCAGAAAATATTATTTACATACAAGTTTTCATTCTCGATCTGCTTTTAATCTCCGAGTAGAAGCGACTTACAGTCATGAACTTGGTTAATTGTTTGTTCGATAACTATTCGCTGGCAACATCAATATGGACTTTCTTACTGTCACCCCCAACCCCTATGCGCTGAGTCACCCGCACATATATACTGGCTATCGTAATAGAGATGTAAAAACAATGATATTTAAACAATGAAAACATAGGTTGACGTTTTGCGAGAGATAGGGTCAACTCTGTGTACTATTAGAACTATCAATCCAGAGTGTACATTCTCGCTAGAATTCGAAATCAGTCACCTAGTAAAGACATCACAGTCAAATCGAATCGACTAAATAGCCCCCCTCCTCCACCGAAAAAAGAGCGGTCGAATAACTGAGCTAAATGTTCTGATATCTTCTCCTCCACACACTCTCGACTTCATAAAGCACTCGCATTCACATATTTACAAACAATGATAGCAAATAAACTTTGCCAAAGGAATGAACACATCGCTTGATTTGGAGAAGACTGCCTGAGGCACAAAACTATCGACAAGCACAGCAATCAACCCAGGTTTTAAGAAGCGGACAAGCACAGCAATCAACCCAGGTTTTAAGAAGCGAAGAAGTCAGATCATTATTCATCATCCCAAACAAATGCATTCTTAATACATAAGATTAGTGAAGTGACGTATGTAAGCCTTAATTTCACATGGTCGTAATAAACCCAGACGATCATATCTAAACATTTTACACAAATTCGGCCTATGTATTGATTGTAAAAGAATGTAAATGTTGTATCTGCTTCACTTTCTTCTAAATAACTTGTTGGTAGGTTCTAAGGTGTTGAGATCTTTGTACGCTTTACGTGAGAATACATTAAAAGCTTTAGTTTGGATGAATTAACGCGACTCGCAGCCTGTGTTGATAACAGACATGAACTTATTGCACTCCTTTCTCATTTAAATATCAAACCGATTCTGTTAATACTTTGAGGTTAAATAATCATATTGCCAGAGTTTTTGCTTTTTGGCTGACCCTACAGCGCACTCTGTTTGCATTGCGAGTTTATGTTCATCTTTTCTCAGCGTCAACTTATATTCTTGACCGCGGAGTGGCGTCACTTTCACCTCACGCACGCGAGTGAGGTGAATTAGGATTTGACTATACAAGACAGTGAACAATGCAGAAATTATGTCACAAAGGACAGAACTTAGTGTTTATCTTTGACATAATGTTTAAACTTTGAATACTTGTGTAAAGGTTGAAAAATCCACACTTCAATATTTTGTTCTCACGGCAGTGTGACGCAAAAATGACGTGAAAACCGCAAGTTCCCGGATGTCCGCGGTCAAGAAAAGGCTCAATTTTGTTGGCAGTAAACATTCGATGATTTGACATTTGTTTACATACAGCAGATAATGTTTGGGCATATCATTTCACCAGGTATATAAAATTAGGATATATCATTTAAGTTGAGTAGCATACAGTGAAATGGCTCATTACAACTTCAGGAAGATCGGTCATTCATAAATACCATCAAGTTATAATCTACAATATGGAATACTTTACAAGTGGAAAGTGTACCGTGGTGCTAGCTATCGGTATTATATCCATGACTAAAGTATTTCAAGCGAAATTAGATGGATAGAGTCCAATACTACTTTACTGCGTGAGGATCGTTGGGGTGTTGCCAGTCGAGCATGGACACAGTATTAGGTATAAGGATATTTAGAAAAGTGAAAGCTGTCAGTTTGACGACGTGTCTTCAAAGACTTTACGGTTTTTTCGTAGAAAAGAAATAAAACGAGGTAATTAAGCTCCATGAACCCACCTGATAAGACTTTTAACATGTACTCACAGTGAACAGTCAGTTTCTGTTCCGCAAAAGTAGAAATGTGACTACCGTCGTGAAAGTTCGTCAATGCGACGCATTTATAGATACCGCTGTCTGATCTTTGGACATTATTTATTGTATGCTTTAAATTCGGTCCATCCGCATGGATAATGTGTCTTTCGCCTAGTGATAAAGTCATCTGATAGGGCTTGGGATTACCATTTTCGGCTTCACAGTTAAACGTTACCCTATTGCCCTCGGTGACATTCTTCGCAGGATGGACTATTAAATTGACACCTGATATATCTACAGAAGGAATTATGAAAGTGATTACAATTCAAAATATTATCAATGTTGATCTATTGAAATATTCGTAATTCTGATCAAATGTACGCAATAACAATGCCGCCGTTCTTATTAACCTTCAAAGGCCATCGCATCGATTTGGCTGTCCATATCATCGCTTGTCCTATTACACTGAGTATAATAAAAAACTTTAACATAAATTTACACTCACATTGTACATCAACGTTGATAAACGCTTCACCAGTGCCCTTTTCCCCGTTGTAAAATACGTTCGACATAGAGCAGGTGTATTCACCGGAGTCGTGTCTGGTCAAGGACTTAAGGATTAGCGTTTCCTTTTGTGAAAGTACACTACCATTAGGGCTTTTCCATTTCACCTCCGCTATTTCTTCAGGATTTGCATCAATGGAACTGCAGCGAGCGGTCACTGATCCTCCCTCAAAAGTTTCACTATAACCATCTGTGACTGCGGAAACTTTCGGTGCGTCTAAATAAAAGTCAAGGACGTATTATATTGGTATAGGTCTTGATATATGCAGCCAAATATTCAAGAAGAATAAAATAAACTCTCTCTCTCTCTCTCTCTCTCTCTCTCTCTCTCTCTCTCTCCATGTTGCGTCATTTAACACAAGGCAAAATGCTTGATATACAACAATATACACACATATACTGATTCTGTAGATGTGTCAAATACGTTAAGTATACACGTACGCATACTACCAAAATGCATAAGTACGTGTACACTTGGTGTGCAAAGATCTGCATTTCGTATACTCTTGATCTGCGTAGAAATACGCTACGCATATCAACGTATTGGAATGTTCCATATACAAAGATATACGCTACGTATGCAATTAGTATTGTCTTCCATATGCGTAAATGTACGTAAATATACTGAACGTATATCAAGCATTTTGTCCAGTGTAAACTATCAATTGTCAAAGAGATAGTATAATACGACAACATTGACAAACCATATTCACAAGATTACTCTCGTTTCCTAAACTAGCTCTTGAAATTTAACAGAATGCTGAAGAAAAATGTACAAACATCATACTTGCATAGGGCAGTCAAGTTAATCTTTTGTTCGCACGATATTGTAGACCATCTCCATCTTGGCAATGTTTCGTGCTGTAACTGACAGTCAAATTCTGCGCCATTATCAAATCTCTCCAGCTTTGTAATCCATGTTAACTTTTTCGAGGTATCTGTTTCTCGATAAAACTCCTCCCCTCGCTTTAACCAGACTAAATGCCCTGGTGCTTCATCCGCTAAATCTATGACACATGTAAATACTGTGCTACGGTCTTCTATAACAGTTGAATTTGGTGAAACTGAGCAATCAGGGATATCATCTGCAATAGTAGATTGATCAGTGTAATTTAGTATAAAGTAATTGATAACGCGGGTATAGAAGCGAGACGTGTTTTCAAGAGGACGAGATGATTGATATCCACTCCAATTAACATGTCTTCATTCCTATTCCCTATACTTAAATTTTATTGTTGTTGGTTTTTTCATCAACCTGTGAACGAAGTCAGTCTCTTTCTTTAAGAAGACCTTCCATAACTCAAATAATTCCAATTAAGTTATTCAAAGTTTATTAAGGGTAAGTAAAAAATGATATGATATAAATAGATTGTACGCAATCATTAAGACATCATGGTGTACTTCTCTTATTAAATTATTTTGTAAATTTGGCTTACCTACATGTACCTACCTATAATATATATATAAGCTGATGATGTTTTCCTTCTATCCAGTAGTGACAGACAATCATACTTCCCCGAAGCAGTCCATTTTGTGTTAAAAACTTGTGAGTTGTACGCATCTCCTTTGATGACAATTCCATTTTCTGTTGGACTCTTTACTTTATCCCCTTTTGATATACGACTTAAGTTATGATACCAAGCTTTTTCTTCCAAGTTTTCGTCAAAAGTGCAGTTTAGCTGAGTGTTGTCGCCATGATAAACAAGCGTGTCTTTTGGTTTAACAGTAAACGAGCCGGCCCCTTTAGGTAGAAGGTATAAAAAAAAACATGTTAATTTGATAGACACACAAGCTATGTTAATTTTAGCATCTGAAATGTAGTGTAATATCTTAGGTCAAATAAGGGGTGTCTATCTTATATAGTAAATAATCTATTATTTGCATTACTATGTGGTCACAGTTCGATCGACTCTTTTGTGAACTTTCAGTACGAGTGTATGGCAACCCTAAGACTTAGGCCACGATACCTTCTTGCTAAGCGACGCTACCATATTATACTTACATACTTACGACGCTATTTGCCGAAAATAACCCGACGCCCATGTAATGTGACAAAAAAACAACTCTTAGGAAAGAAGATTTGCATGCAGAAAATGAATATAAACAATTTTGACTTTGCACCGAAACAATTGCACTGTGGCGATAGTTTACCGTGCGTGAACGCGTACCTACGATAGACTGGCATTGCTTTCTTCTACTTACATAATCAACACCGGGAAATATCAGCCTAAAAATGTATGATGTAAAGTCCAAATCTGATACAGTGTTTAACAATCCCTTTTGGAGTCGGTGATTGTGACGTATCTAGCAAAATAGCTGAAATTTAATACCAAAGTTAATAATATCGTTCGACCAATGAATGAACACTGAGTACGAATCAATGCACAAACAACTTTCCTATAGCCGTATAACTTTCTATAGCGGGGAAGTTAATGGCAATGACGTAATTTGTTTGAAGAGCGCCGCCATCGGCTCATGCGGACAGTTTTTACTTGTATTGGAATCACGCTCGATTCTGAATCAACAACTGGCTGAAAACATTCTGCACATGCGCAAATCGCAAGACAGAAAGACAACCTTGTAAAAAGTTAAAACCCGGTGAAATTCTGTGATTTCTTTCGTAAGATACATATTTTTGAAAATCGCTCTCAAAATTTTGTGATTAGCTGAAGTTTTCTGGGCATTTTTTCTGTCCTTTTAAGAGGACCTGGAGAAGATAAATGAGATTTCATGTGGAACCCGCTAATTTTCCCAGTGACCTGATTACATCACCTAGCATTTCCACTCACAACCAAGTCGGGAACGCGACTTTTAAATGAGGGAACGGGATTTTATGCATAGCCTATTTCCCGTCTTTTGACAAATAGGATTGGCTTGTTTGACCTAGAGAATGGAGGAGGTGAGCGGTGATAGACCCTCCGAGGAGAAGCATATCTCCATGCTGACACGTCTATGCCGTGTGTGTGGCACACAAGACCTAAAAAAGCCTGCAAATGTCAACTTATATGCCAACGAAATCATGAAGGTGTGCCAGTGCCACCAGAATGTTGATCACGTCCATCCAGGCCTTTCCGACCTCCTCCCCCCATGGCAGTACGTACGTACGCGTACGACAAATTATCGGCATACGACCACAAAATTACCTCTGAAAACTGTTTCACGCTGCATATTTCGATGACCCTCTGCTGGGAAGTAGTTATCCGACTGCTGCAGTCTTTTTGTTGAGGCTTTCCGTTTGTTCTCTATTGCCTTTATCAGTGGGACAACGCGAAATGTTTTGCCTTTGCTAGCCATAGTTTACGTATTGATTTTGAAATTCGCTGGATATTGCGGGGTCAAGTAAGGTCGTAAGCCATGTGCGCTGAGCACCAAATTCACCCAGCAGCATCGGCGAAAAGTTATACGGCCATAGGACTCTATGGGGAAAGTTATTTGTGCAATGTAAGTCTGCACTGTGGCTGCTCTAAGGCATAGGCTACCCTATATCTGCGGTGAGCGATGCTACTGTATCACATACACGTAGAGTTTGGTCAAAAACAACATAGACTCGTTAATAGCATCAGTAAGCCAGAGCAAATTTATCTATTTATCTGTTTAAGCAATAGACCAAAAGTGAAAATGATCGCGACAAGTCTAAATACCAAGACTCAAATTGCAACGGAATTGTAATAAATACCTCGACGAAAAGTGGCATAAACACTGAAAACGTAATTAGTATTTTTGTTTTATGACTGTAAAACACGCAAAAATGAAATAATTCATAGGGATAAGCGTAAGACAAAAGTGCAACGCATATTACATAGGGAAGACCAGCAGACCCCTTAGGAAACGATTTGAAGAACACAAGACCAAAATATCTATCAGCTATCCGACAGCATATTTCAGAAAGTAAACACGAACCCCCGGACTTGTCTTCGTTTCAAAGTAATCGATAAAGAACAACACATTGACAAAAGAAGATTATTAGAGGTCATGTACATTAATGTACACAATCCACCACTCAACGTCAATGTGGGAAAATATGAGATACTGCATCTATGGTGACTTCCTGAAAGTCAGTGGACAGCAATGTCCACACTTAACACGTTTTTTGTGAGAATGAAACTTTTTTAACACCTGGAGTTTTTTTCACACCTCCAGCTCCGCTTTTTGATCTTTCAGTCAGATAAATTGTGGACACTGATGAAGGACAATGGATTTGTTTGAAACATGCATGTTTGCTAATTCACAGTGGAAGAAGAGAACTTTCCTGTACTTCTAAAATAAGAGTGTTTAATGTCCGATTATGCAGTGTATGCCTACTCAGTGTCCTTAGAGCTTTCGCATATTGTTGTTAAAATATAGATACATTTCAAGCCAGCGTGTACTTGAATTTAAAAATCTTGTCATTTTGAATCTGAAGTCCCAACGTTTTCCTGTTTGGTGCTTTTTGAACTTCAGGCTGATTTAAGTTTTTAATATTTTTATAACTTCATTGAAACACACTGCCAAAATTGACCGCGAATATTCAAACTATCATATCTTCCTTATTTTATGCATGCTGTAGAGGTAAATTCAGTAGAAAACAAAAATAACCAGAAACAGCGTTTCCATCTTGCTTTTTGAGTACTACTTAAAAAAATGTCTGTATCTTTGACTTTATGCAGTTTTCACTCCTTTTTGGGTCTATAATCGGCAGATCCTACATGCCAAGAGTATGCAAGTTGATTGAATATCAGCTTTCAGAGGTCACAAATACCGCGCTGATTTAAGGTGGCGTGTTTTAAATTTAGAAATATAAAGATCAATAATCTTTCCTTCACCGTACCAAAACGCCACGTGACACCCATGTAATACGACTAACAACACGAATCAGAGATTTACATACAGAGTTTAAAAACGAACAACGTTAAGTTACCCAAAGGATTGCACCGTGGCAATACTTGACCGTACACGAGTGAACGAGCATCTACGAGAGACCGGTATTCGTTGACTTCAGCTTGTATACTCAACGCCGGGAAGTATCCGCCTTAACATGTCTGATCGATACTTGGTTTAACAATAACTTACGGTCTTGGCTCAAATGCCAACGCCCAAGATAATATTGACGTTCGGCCGATAAGTGAACTTTGTGAGTATGATTGTGTTAAAAGCTGAAAATATGCCCGTTCTAAGGCAACGGTCACGTTATCTACACGCTGGGTGATGCCAATATGTCATGCACACATAGTGATTGGTCAAATACAACATGGATGCTCAAATAGTATCGGTCAGTCAGGGAAAAGTGAATCCAAACAGCGATTTTTGCTTAATACAGTGATTTGTTCATGTGTTTATGGTTTCAAAGGTAATTATAAAAACATGAAAATGATTGCATCAAGTCTAAACATCAAGGCCTAAATTGACGATGAAACGGAAATAAAATCAAAGTGCCATAAATGACAAAAAAGTGATTTGTACATTTTGTTATAAACCTGTTAAATATCCAGATAAATACGTAATGCAGATCTTTGCACACGAAGTGTACACTGTACTCTTGCATTTTATTTGTATACGTACGTGTATACTTAATGTATTTGATAAATGTGAAAATTCAGTATATGTGTGAATATATAGTTGTATATCAATCATTTTGCCTAGTGAATGTCAGTACAGAAATGGCGAGAAAGGGCTGTGTTTCATTTTTTTTTATAAATTACTAATAAAATAAATATGGCGTAGATTTTACTGCTTAGAAGTTTTGTCTGCTGAAATTTAAAAGCATTGTCTATTTCTTTAAATATGTTAGGAATAATTATATGAAGAACAAAAAAATGGGCGATTTAAATCATACTTTGTCAGTAAGTCGTCTCCAAGTACCGCTTTTTCAACTACAGAGGGGTATTTTGTGATTTTTTTACGGTTTCAGCAAACAGAAGACAATGTCTTCTTACCAATATTATCATCTTTCTGATTTTTCTAATGTTGTACTTTGATCGATTTGTAATGCAAACACGAACAGAAGAAGAGATGTCGACGTCCCACTTTTTGAGTGAGGAGTCCCAAAATTCCCCTACCCAAAGCATTTTTCAATTATAGTGGAGGTTTTTGGAGGCATCATGGGCCAGTGGCTAGAGCAGTGGACTCACGATCAAAGGATGGTGAGTTCGAGCCCCGGCATGGCTGTGGTGTTGTGTCCTTGGGCAAGGCACTTTATTCCTCATTGCTTCTCCCCACCCAGGAGTGATGGGTACCTGGTAGGACAGAGGTTGTTATGTGTGCGTTTAGCTCTGCTGCGCTTATTGGCTGCACATGTGAGCTGTTGTCTGCTCCCCAGGGAGTTGAGTGGTATCATATTAGGTCCAGTGACCAGGGGTAATAATAATTGTAAAGCGCCTTGATCACATCTACTTGTGGATATGTGCGCTATATAAGAACCAAATATTATTATTGGGAGGCATCATGGGTCAGTGGCTAGAGCAGTGGACTCACGATCAAAGGATGGTGAGTTCGAGCCCCGGCATGGCTGTGGTGTTGTGTCCTTGGGCAAGGCACTT
>LD344737.1:40258-65967 GCA_001465055.1 Ptychodera flava | reverse complement strand
CTATTCTGTTTTGTAAAACCTCAATTTTTGTACAGTATACCATGAACGTTAAATTATACAATTCAGTAAGTACTAATTCCCCAGTAGTATTTCGTAACATTTCACGAACATTTCCAAAAGTAAGCATTAACATCCATCATTCCAAGACAAGTCATCACTGGGTTCTCAAGGGGCCAAGTCAAAATAGATAAAACAAGTTCCTGTTTCGTTCAAAGGTCCATCACCAATATAAATCAGAATTGTTTTGCATAATTCTTGATCCGAAGCCACAGGCTTTTCTTAGCTGGGTATAGTCTGCTAAATAGATCGAAGTTCGGTTCGGTCTATCAATCCCGTCATCGATATTCCCGCCACTGCAACCTAAATATTCTGTAGGTATTTAGGTTGGAGTGCGGGCGATCGAGTACGGTTTATTAGATAGGTCGAGTCGGAAATTGATCGATTTAGCAGACTACCCAGCTAACGAGTGTCTGTGTTCGAACGTATCCATGAGTGTACCTTCGTTACATTTATCCGAAGGAGGGAACATAATGAGCAACACAAAGATCTAATAATGTCACCGAATCTGTAAAACGAAAAAAGTTTAATACATGACATTTATTGATCATACTCATACTTTCTTGGCGAGTATCGCTTGCAATACCCTGTGGCAAGGCAGCAGTGTGGCGTTGGAAATATTCTAACTAAGCTAGAGGGTCTCCGAGTCGTTGACCGCGCGCCCCCGTTAGTATGGCTGCTGCTGTGACCTAATGTGTATTTCTGTATATCAGAAAAGATAACTTTCTGCTACATGGAATTACAGCCAATCTATTTATAGTATGTAAAACTGCTACATAGGACGTGACATCGTCATCAACTGATTCCAAACCATTGCAATGTGGGACTAAAACAGAAATATTTTTATTTTCAATGCGCTATGCTACTAAAAAATGTTGTCACCTACAATTCCTTATCTTCTCTCCAACCTATGTCCACACCACTTTAATCGTTCCGCAAACATTACCAACTTACTATTTGGCTGTCCGGTGTCAGTGTATTAATTGATAAAGTAAAGACCACAGCCGTCCCACACGTAGTAAAATAAGGCAAGGGGTTAAATCTCCGCTCGAAAAGGCCCGGGATCGGGATTAACTGAGGTGTTAAGAAGATAAGATTATGAGACATTTCTGTCTTTTGTCTTCTTTTGAAACTGCAATCATTATATTAATATGTTGCTAGAGATTTTGATTAAGTCGGCACGGACACATTATCACGATGTCGTGCGTTAAAATATTCATGAATTCGTAAATAAACAGGAAGGTAGCAAGTTATTAGTTATAAGTAGACGGAAAATAGGGTTGTCTGTGACTGGTCGCGGAGGGAAACAAGTCCGAGATCTGAAAGCCATAACGTCGCAACCGGTCCTTGCGAAAGGTTACTGAAAAAAGCCAAAAGGCCTGAAAGCAACAACCCTGCGCCCGGTCGTAGGGTGAAAAAATTGTCGATAAAATGCCACAATTCACAGTTGTGAACGACCTCACGACTGGTCGTAGAGAAAAAGTTTAAGGAATACTCAATGCTTGACCTACATGAGCTGTTACATGGAGACAACATTGCAGCTTTTGGGCCATACAAATTTTGACGTGGGCACTATCCGGTTCAGGCCCCGAGAACCGGATAGTGCCCACGTCTATGAATATTCAGCGTGAACGAGGGTGATAAAACTACAAAGAATGCTTCGGATAAAGGTGGCAGGAACGCAAACAAATTATCTCGACTTTATTTATAATTCTACACTTGGGTCTTCTAAGTATTTCTCTGCTCTCCCACCTCGTCAGTCCACAAGGATTGGATTTTTCGACAGTTGAGAACGGCGACACCAAACGATGTGTCCATTGTCCATTCAGTTGAAACTGATACTAGCAAACTATTAAAAGTGCATGTTATGTTGTAAAATACCAAAGTCACCATTTTTGGTCGAAAATGAAAAGAAATGCGTTGCGACTAACGATAACTTAGAGTACTTAACCCCCACACAGTCCCTCAAACCACGGCTATACCATCGTCCGCTTGCACGGCTCGTTAGCCAGACAGGAGTCTTCCACTAACCACGCCGTGCGGGATACCCCCACTATTTTGCGTTAAGGAGTTTGATGGAATTAGAAAATCAGGCGGACCAATCAGAGCACGCGTTACACTCAAAGATAAAACCACGCCTACCTTCCCAACGCCGACCACCGCACTGTTTGTGCACAGCTTTTCTCTCGATTTACTTACTGGTTTACTAGACTTCGTTCAAGTGCGTGATTGTGAACATGTAAGTTGGGGTGAACGTCTGGAATGCAATTATCTGTGTGCTATTTTCATGTGAAATGTGTGAGTAGGATTATGTGAACGCGTTGAGTGGGGTGAACGCGATACAGGGAAGTTTTACCTGCCACAAACTAACTCACTTTTGCTATAGCTGCACAGACTAAATAAAAACGCGTTCGATCGCTACCAAATTTTACAAGAGGAACTTTTACAAATCATTTTCTTTTTTGAAAATTCACCGACTTGAACCAAGTCTCTGGTTTACCTTCGTCCTGTGACACCCTAATGGCTCAAACGGAGATTTAGGAGTGGGAAGGCAATCTTGCCTGAGTTTAATACAGGATTAGATTGTCATGCATGGAAATCTTACTGCGTGGGGGGATAAAGTTACGGGCGATTTTCTCGTCATTCAGAGAGGTGGCGAAAAGTTCCGTTTCAGTGATCGTGGGTTACGAAATGTATGGCAACGCTTTGAATCGTGTGAAGCATTAGATATCTCTCAAAGAAAAAAAAATCGACGAATATGGCGATAGTGCAGAAGATGACTTTGAAAAAACTGACGCTTGTAGTCTATGAAATTCACCGATGAGTATATTGCTTACTGTGATGAATATGTGATTTTTTTCTAAACAACATCCAAACAAAATCCGGTTCTTTGACTTCCAGTTCTTGCATATTTCACAAAGTCCTAGTCAATGTTTTCGAGCCATGCTTCTAGTTTTTATCTCCCGCGGAGTGTCGATGCTCTGTTCGGGTAAATCCTGTTCATCGTCTCACAATTTTTACAATTGCCCCAAAATATGAACAACAGAATAGCTGCCGGTCGCGCCAGTTGACAGGACCACAATGTCTGAACATGTACAACGTCTGCGCAATGGGTTTATCGTGAATTTTTGAGGTCAAAATTGGAGGAGTGGTTTAACAGATTTGCTTCGGTGGGCAGAACATTTCTATTTCGCGCCACGATCTTTTGAGTGTGGCGGGTTGATGTTTTCACCTTACAAGTTGAGCAACAGCTGGGAATATCTTGCAGTAAGACGCACTGGCGGCTGGGCCTTTGTTTTGACGTTTTGCACACATCAGTTATTTCAGCAGTAGATTTCAGTAGCATGAAATGTAAACAGTGACCACGAATACTTGTAAATGTAACACCAAAAAAAACGTGGGGAAAAGACCTATACTACAACATTCGTAGTAACCGATTATCTGATTGGCTATTTACTGGTCACATACAGTCGTGTGGTGGCGCTTTAAAAAACACGATCTAGGGGGTCTATAGCCAAGGTCTGATTTCGGGAAGCATCCAGCTGCCCGTAGCCGAGACCTTGGCAAGCGAAGATGCGGCAATACATGAACACGCTCGCGTATGTCCGTACGCTCTAAGCTGGTATGCTTTACACGTCAGCGACGAGTGCTACACTTGCGATCTTGTCGATCGGTACGACGGTATGACATGAATCAGTTGTCCATTTCAAGTGACTTGAATGAATATATACAAAACTATTTGATGTTTTCTGCTCTTTTATGGACAAGGGTCCGGCATTTACAGGTGCAGAACATTTTGGCCAAGGGGACATAACACTAAAACAAAACTGACCAACTTCGCCTTTTGTAAGCGCTCGTGTTCCCGGGACAAGGATTCGTTCCGCCCGTACACTGGCCCGTTCCTCGATCCTAGTTTTGTACTTAGCCGGCGGTTAACTGTTTTTATCTTTTATCTAATGTAAGCCTAGTATATCCATGTGAGATATATATGTGGTCCAATTTCGAAATATTGTAGTCTAATTTTGATATGCTGATTTATTCACAATATCAAATCACAGACAAACAGAAAACTAAACTCACTGCTAACATTGCCGGTCAACTTCAAGAATCATGTCTCAATTTTCTCCATTCTCCTCCAATAATCCCGAGACAATTTTACTGACAGTATTGCACTGTTAGAAACCAGTCTGTTATGATGGACTGTGTATACACTAAAGTTTTCGATTTCATAAACCAGAATTCAGATCTCTCCGTTCAAGAGACAAAGTTTCTCTTAAAACTCAACCAACAAGACTCAAATTATGATGATCGTTCTTTCTCATATGTCGCTGTAGCAGCAGCCATAGCTCTTGTACGTTGCGACGGAAAAACTCTTTTTCCGTTGCATGACTTGGGGTTTCCCCGCTGCAATCCATCTTCGTCCAGGAAAACGAGAGCTACGACTGCACAGATGAATAGACTTTCTAGTCATATTCGGTCAGCATCAAGTACTGAAGTTTTGATATCTTGACTAAAGACCTGCTTCTTTGAGAAGGCATAGTCATGCGACAAGCGCCAGTGAAAATTTTTTGATACTTTGTCTAGAAAACTTAGGTGATTTTGCTCAGCTCACGTCTAAAGTTGCACTAAAATAGCGTTCAGGACCCGATAAACAAATCCGAACGGCGTTTCTGTCCTATCACTGGCCATGCTTGGTTTAGGCGTCTAATTTAAAATCCATGGTTATCAGTGCGTACATATTGACACACACACCCACTAACTCATTAAGCTGGCAAAAGCTCTCGCAGAAATTTGTATGGCAAAAAGCTGTCATGAAGGATTCGGGGAAAAATCAACAAGATAAAAGTTTTGCGAGGCAAGAATTATGTACTCTTATATTGATATTTACGGATTCTTATTTTGATATACATTGACTAGTACTCTTATTAGTTATAAACTAGTTATAGATCGTTCATAATCTTTACGGCCCTGATACGGCTTTTGCGGCCTGAGGTCGTACGGCGGAAGGGCCCGAGCGTGCGAGGGCCCGTACGCCGTACGACCAAGCGCCGCAAAAGCCGTATCAGGGCCGTAAAGGTTTTATCATATACCTTATGGAATGATAAGCATGTAGTTTACATAATATTCAGCATCGTTTTGGAGATAAAAATGCGTGCGATATCAAAAATTCATCGCCATTCGTGTCAGTTTTTCATAAATACGATGGCCGCTTCCCGTCGCGGATTGACATACATTATGACGTTTTTTGTTTACCTGCAGAATTCTAGAACGCGCAAAGCAATATGCGCACTATACGTGACTAACATAGATCAAGGCTGAAATCGAGGTGTAAGGAGGACAAATGCGTGATGTCAGTTTCTTGTACTTTATACTGAACAGGCATGCACTTAGTATACACAGGATTTCACCAGAATTTAGAAATAAAAGCCGATGTTACCGGCGCGACTCCACTGTCGCCACACGCAACTACGATCCTAGAGAGCAGACGTTTTCCAAATCTCGCGATGGCTTTGTGTACGAATGGAACGTTTGCGGATAGCAACGCGCGTAGTAACCAGAATCGAGATAGTTCAGAAATGCACGCGATTGCCCATATTTGGGCACCGCCGGGCCGGGGCGTGATACGTAAAAAAAATGCACGGATCTGAGCGCGCTTTCTCCCATAGCTTTACACAGGCACGTGAATGTAGGTATATGATAATATATGATAATATTTTTTTTTGTTTCTCATCTCCAGAGGAATACTCGGACAGGGCGGGCGGTCGCAAAAAAACAAAAACATAACAAAAAACAAAACAAAACAAAACAAAACAAAAAACAAAAGAAAAACAAAACAAAAATAAAACAAAACAAAAACAAGTACAAAAAACTGTACTTGTTTCAGTTAAATGTTCTGTCAACTCAGTCACTACAATTTCTTGTCTTTCAGTTCAGTGTTCTGTGCTCTCTGCCCTTTAAGTGTGAGTCGCTGCAATCTCACAATTAGATGATGGTGGTGCTGTTGCTAGGATGATTGCGTCAGAGGCGGCGCAAATAAAAAAGTTTTTTTTTTTTTTTAATTTACATGTCAGAGCTGAAATTTACGGTCGGTCGGGAGATGAGATACACAAAAATAAAAAATGTCACCCTAAGCTTTATACGCTAACTGAACAAACGCTTCGATTTATATATCGCTGACTAAAAATTAAATATGGTGCAAGAATCGTTTACGTATTTAGTTACGAGTTTAAAGGTATGTCGCTGTATTCAATGATATATTATTTTGTGTACACAAGAACAATCCGTACCTCAGTAGTCTACGTTCATTTAAAACAATGCTAAGTGCTAGACTTGATCTGCAAGAAAGTGTTACTAATACTGGGATATTATACATCGGGATTTCTAGTATTTTAAATATAATATCCTACGCATATTATAATACCGAATATATGATGAACGCTTTGTCAAAATTAGAAAGGTAATGTAATGACTTTACTAGGTAACCTCCCACTGAAAAATATATTGTTTAAATATGAAGTCACCATTGTCTTTTTGGAATACACTGCTCTATAGCCATTCAATAGTTACTTCTTTTGGGATTATGCATTACATCTTGTACGAATCGAAGCTATGCTTATGAATGCTGCAAATCTCAACAGCAACGGTCCTACATTGGTAAAGCGTACCTTGTGGTTTGTGATATTTGAACTTATTATCTTCATTTAATCGTGCTTGCATTTCATGATTTGATTTTATATTCTGCTGCGAATGTTATTACCAGGTACTTTATTTGTCTATGGTTAGGTTAATATAGGAACAATGAACCTGTATAATTCGATTTTCACGCCCATGGCGGTGCTTACATGTAGGTAATTGACAAAAGCATAGCAAAGGAAAACAGCTTGAAAAATTGGTGGTCCGTTTGCGTTTATCATGTTACCCTGAATAGATGACCAAAAAGAGCCTCTGCTTGGCAAACGTATCTACCAAATATAACATTCGTATGTATGATGATTATATTATGTTTTAATCAGCAGTATGTGCACGCTAGCCGATGATGATCAAGATCTTACCCTATTTTCTGTTCAACAATATATGCCATCGCAGCGGTCAGAGATTGCCATCAGCGATGAGAATCAGATTTACTTCGCGTGATCTCTGGACTCTAGACCTCACTGCGCAATTCAGGTCATGGCTCGACACAATCTACCGAAGCAAGTCAGCGATAACATACAAACAGGCATTTTCAACACTAAACTGTAGATCCCGGCAGGGATATTCCTCATATTTTCATACGGGGGTGTGCCGCCGTGCCGAAAACATCTAATATGTCTATTCTAGAAATATTATCCATTATTTGGGATTTTTTTGATAAATTTGGGAATTTAATCAGTGTAAGGATGTATTCTGTTGCATGTGAAACAAGGTTTTCCTAACGCACGGGACATTCGCTTTTTTATCGACACATATAGTCGGGTCGGAAGGTAGGGTTCCCATGCACCCCATGGATGTTTTTTTTTAACCTACATTTTTGTAATCCTTAGGGTCTGTATTTAATGAATTTTGATGTTCCCAAAATCAAATCGTGTCCCATGGGGTTCATTTGGCGCCATCTTTGCCGCCATCTTGACCGCCATCTTGGAGTTCAACAATGGGGTAGGGGTCACGTATTTACCACTCGACGGAAACAGAAACAATAAAATACTATAAACGTTACGTTTTTAGAAAGCCAAGATCATGGCCTTTTCATTGATATATAGCTTGATAGGGATAAATTAATATTCGAACGTCGATTAGACTTTATATCGGCCATTAACCGTAAATCGTAAAATTTGCTAAATTTCACACCCAATAATTAAGTTCCCGTTCCTCCAAACAATTTTTCATTAAGTATTTATATATTTTTTAAAAGAAATCAGTGCAATAAACAAGAAAAACAACATTAAAAGTATGTGTCTTGAGATTTAGTGGGTGCATGAGCTTGTTTTCTTATTACGTGGTATGCCATATATCCGTGTGTAACATAAGGGGTAGGGGTAATGTTTCCCTTTCTGTTTCGAATCATGAATGATGAAACCATAAAAATGTTACATTTTTTTAAAGTGCTATATCAGACCATTCAAAAAATATATAGATTTATGGGGAAAAGTTGCATATTTAAAAGTTACAAAGCTTAAACCTTTCGGTTTGTATCGATTTTAAGTGATTTTTTAAGAACGAAATTACAACATATGGGGTAGGGGTAATGTTTCCCTTTCTGCCTCGAACCATGAACTATGAAACCATATAAATGTTATACTGTTTGAAAGCTCTGAAATAGGCCTTTTATAACATGTATAGTTTTATTGCGGAAAGTCCATATTTTAAAGTTACAAAGCTTATGCCTTTCAGTTTGTGTCGATTTTAAGTGATTTTTTAAGAACGAAATTACAACATATGGTGTAGGGGTAATCTTTCCCTTTCTGCCTCGAGCCATAAATTATGAAACCATATAAATGTTATACTGTTTGAAAGCTCTGAAATAGGCCTGTCCAAACATGTATACTTTTATTGGGAAAAGTCCATATTTTAAAGTTACAAAGCTTATGCCTTTCAGTTTTTGTCAATTTTAAGTGATTTTTTAAAACAAAATTATAATATAAGGGGTAGGGGTAATGTTTCCCGCTCTGCCTTGAACCATGAATTATGAAACCATATAAATGTTATACTGTTTGAAAGATCTGAAATAGGCCTTTCATAACGTGAACATGTTCGTATGCTGTTGTCTTCTTAGGCTCTGACTTCAATTGTATTGCCCCAGAGCCGCTATTCTTATCGGAGATTGAATGAAAACGTCAAGTCCATGTGTGCGAAAGTCTTCAGTTAGGGCTAGACAGAACTTAACCATGAAGAGGGATGTCTCCTTAACATTCAGCGAACCATATTAACGTTGTTTCACTAAGTTTAGGCCAAAGTAATTAAATTATTTGTTTTGCGTCCACTCTAAATGGGAAAAGGTACGCGTCTAAGCATCTGAAAAACACACCCAGGAAAATTAACACAATGTAATTTGATTGAAGCAAATAAAAATTTGTAACAAAATTTTAGTTCAGAAAAGCTAAGCGGTCATGTCTTAAAATTTCCTATTCAAATACATTGTGTGTGTTATTCATAAAAACCTTAAAAACCTACGCGGGTGGGCACGCAAAACAAATAATTTAATTACATTGGCCTTACCCTGATTTGTGTTATCTGTTCCATTCACGTTATTTTTTTTTTGTTTCTCATTACAGATACATTACGTATTAGAACCTAGGCGGACTGTATTTGAAAGATCGTGTACTTCCACATAATGACCATATAGTTGCGACTGAATGAATAAACCGTTCTCACTCTACGAAAATGCGAGAATTGGTATTTCAAGAAATATATTTCACGATGGATAAGAATCACAACTATCATATGCACTGTCACGAGTCCAGCGACCACACCTGCAATTTGGACCGTTGATTCTGATGATAACATAGTAAATGACAGTACAATTATAGAAATCTGTCTTTAAAGGGACAAATTTTACCATCACGATTAAATTTCATCTCGCAGGGCTGCCGTGCGTTCATGATAGCTTGTAAATTTTACCGTGTTTTTACATCTAAACCTCGTAAACCAGATAGTATTTAGACAATATTTGCAGGGTTACGACAAGTATTCAATGGTCTTTATGAAGTATCTTTGAGTAAAGTTGTTAGTATATTCACAAAACATCCATGAAGAAAATACAAGAGTGAAATCAAAATTATTATTGTACAGTAAGCTGTGGCTTTCGAAAGGACTACCGGCTCAAAATATCAATTGAATAAAAAATGGTTACTGTCCGAATAAGCGTCTTTATGTATCTTATCAGAGTAGGCGTGTTTTGAGAGATTCAAAACACACCCGGTGACGGTATATCACGAGATTTTTACCAGTTTACGACATATATGCAGAGCGATAGCGAATTATCCAAAAATTACTAGAATTTTTTCTTGATCAAATTTTACTACCAATTTATACCTGATATCATTACTAGGGTAAACTACCTATATCATCAAATTTCGCAGCTATCGTTTCAGTTAACAGAAAAATCAAAATGAGGAAATATTCTCGAGAAAACCATAGTGAAAATATCCCGACAAAATTGATGTAGTTGAGTTTGAGTTTTCCAGGGATATTATGAGCGAAATGTCGAAAACCTCGTTGTTATTTAGTCATACAATTATGATAGATTTTGACTTGTTACCCTTTTTTCAAAACTCCAACAAGAGCATGTTCATTTTAAAGAATTCACATATCCACTATGTCGTACAATGGCACACCAAATACTTAGACTCAGTATTTGCTACTCTCAGATATTTGATGCAAACGGATGGAATGGCAGACACACAAAAACGTATATACAAACGGTAAATTGATACCTTGCTAGCTTCTTTAATTCATCTGTAAATATGGCCGAGGAAGCCTATCATAGCTTGACAGAATTATTTCGCTCTCAATAAACTTCACAGATTATACAAACATTGCAGAAAACGGTTTAAACTGCTAACTTTTATCCCTTTTGTTCCGTTCACCATCACTGTATGTCTACTGAAAGCTAGGAGTTTGAGCATAAATTTTTGCTTAATTACAGTTTAGGACATTTAGCACACAACACATTATGAATCGTTTAACACTCTAAGCTTTACAGTTTCAAATCTTCGAGGAAGACAACAACATACGATGATACCAATTGCTTGCTCTTCAAAGAAACTTTAAGCTTTAATGTAGGTTAGGTATCCAAGTTTGATGGTTTGTAGATTACAACTTTTGCTTGGACTTAGCGAGCGAGATTTTCACCTCAAGAGAAAGAAGTACATAAAATTCTCAACACCTGTTGTTACGAGGCACGACTGTCATACAGCATGGATATAGTCCAAATTTATAAACAACGACGTTATAGATATGACACAGGTAAATAGGCATACGCATATTTTTAATCAGCTTTGTATGTTACAAAAATATTTCCATTGAGTGAATAAGATTATGTAATTTTTTACTGTTAAACTGTTGTAACACGACCTTACACATTCATAAACAAGGTCTCACCATCTAAGGTCTCATCATTTGCGGAATAGACTTTCTGCATTCAAATAACAACGATAAGCAAATACATAGAAGTAAAGAATAACAAAGAAACGAACATAAACTAACATCACAATTAATTCTTTTGTCACATGAACTGGCCCGAATCGCCACCTCTGTGACGTACAACAGGACGATTAAGAAATGCGTGTTACCCCTGCTGTACGTCATCAACCGGAATTGTTCTCCCTGCATGGTATCGTTTATATATGCACGCCGCGACACAGACAGATTTGTCGTGATCGATGCCGTGCGAGCTCTCACGAAATTTTTCAAAAAGGTGACTCGATAAATTCAAACATGGAAACATAGTAGGCATATTTTTCCAACGAAATTTCAAGTCGCTAAAACTGTAGCTTTTCCCGAGAATCGAGTTGAGATACTGTCGATCGTTTTATAATTAATGGTTTAGCAACGTCGCAGCTTCAGTCGAGTCGTGTAGGCTCAATACGGACGTCGTACCTGGCGATCACGGTTGGCAATGAAATCGAAACCTACACCTCAACGTAAGTTCAACTGATTAAATGAGTACAGCATAATTTTCAGGAAAGCGACACAGGAGGCACAAGCATAAAGTCATTCGACTATAGAACGATACATTTCCTTCATCGAACAAAAATACTCCGTACTTTCTGTTTAATTGTGTCGTCGCATTTGCTTCATAAATCTATTTATAAATATTCTAAATAACTCTGAATACTATGGCTATTTGTCGCTAGCACGGTGAAAGCTATGTCGGCCGATGGCCGACTTGCCCTTGGCATCCGTACAAGGCGACATAATGATTGACATGTTCACCTGACCGATTCGTACGTCTGGTTGGTGGAAATACAATTAGATGTATCAAAATATCAGCTTGATGGGATTTATGAATGAAAGTGTCTCCTGATTGACGGACCGCTTTACTCATAAAATGAAAGTAATCCGCGTAAGTACAACACATATTGCGATTAATTCATGCAATTTGTTACGACAATTTTGATCCATCTACATCAAAAGAAAAATAAAAAGATTGTTCATGTGATAAATATATAACCATGGTATTTTTGTCTTTTTGACGCCATCGTATGCTCGTGTTTTTCACGGAGCCGAACAAGTTTTCGTATTCAGCTCAAAGTTTCACGGCTTAACGTTATCAAAGTTATCCACATGTGAACGCTCTGAGGTCGAAGCCAATACTGATTAACTAATATTATATTGGGCTCAGCCCTTGGTGTCGCGCCAGGCATTGAGATTAAAAATATTATTTGTATCGATTCATGATTAGTAATCATAAAGAATAAAATAGAATTAATTGTTACTTTCTATATACGTTTGTACAAGTATGACCGGTTCACCAGTTCACCACGTACACGATGTCAGACCCTGTAGGTATAGATTTTCTGTTATGTGTAAAAAAGTTTGACATAAATTTGCAATTTTTACCTTGATTACTATCTATTGTGTTTAACAAGGGACGTATTGTGCCATCATTAACTTTGCAATAGTAATTGTACCGCCAAACTTCCGATATTGTAAGCTGAAAACCAGCGTTACTTCTAAAAACGGGTAAAGTTTGCACAAAGTTATTGACACAGAGGGCGCCGTTCTAAGATTCGATCCCAGCATTCTTTGCGAATGTTTTCGTTCATATGCACGACAGTTTTCTCTCTTCTTTTAATTTTTAGGCGTGATAAGAAATTTTGTATAAGCGACAGGGTGGATAATAATAATTACTCGCTAATAGAAAAGAATATTTTATTAATGGCATGTTATAAAATAATAGAGATCAAGTTTCGAATTTGTTTATTTACGAGCACTCAAAACAAACATGGCGGCGCCCACGAAAGAAGGGTACACTTCCGGTTACTCGCATAGTATATTATGAATAAGCGCATGCGTAGTCAGTAAGCCGCTTGCGCAACTATTAAGTCGCCTCGTCCGGAGACCGTCCCACTCACAGCCTCGAACCCGGCCTATTTAAACTACAATAAAACAAGTATTATTGTTCACAATATATAACCATGGTATTTTTGTCTTTTTGACGCCATGGTATGCTCGTGTTTTTCGCGGAGCCGGACAAGTTTTCGTATTCAACTCAAAGTTTCACGGCTCCGCGAAAAAACTCTCGTATACGATGACCTCAAACAGAAAAAAATACCATGGGATAATATATAAAAATCAGATCAAATAATAGATCACCCGTGTAATATTTCAGTGATGAGACCTTAAAGTTTGTGATCGTAATTTTGGTAAATAAAGCATGAAAGGACATTTTGTTTGTCGGTTGGCTTACATGACTGCCTAAAAGTGCAATGTGTAATATTACATTGTACTTACTCCCGAAAGAGCACATTTCTCTTCCTTAATGGCCATATAATTGCGTGTGTTTGCCCGATTTCCTCTAGTTTGTGTTGTGTTCGTGGTATATTTACCGTTGCTCTTAGAGATATTCAATTTTATTAGGCTGGTTTGTGTTACTTAAAATTAAAGTGGTAATCCTCTGCCACTCCTGCATCAAAATTTTGGCATATAGTGCTGAGGTTCACAAATTGTCATTTTCGCAATATAGCCCGTCAGATTCACAGTCACAATCTAAAACACACTTGTTGTCGTAAATTGTACCCGCCAATTATAAGAGTAATGCACACGATGATGTGTTACTTTTTGAGGAATATCGTCTTGTTTCTTCGTTGTCGAAGTGCTTAATTAAAATGTAAGTATTGAAGTCACACGCCTTCTATCATAATTGTCACCATCATTTTAATGGGTTTTTTACAAGAAAGAAAATGAATTTGGTGACAGGTGATGCGGCATTTTAACCGAAATTATTTCTTTATTATCGTAAGCAAAGAAAAATGGTGTCGCAATAAATTGTCGTTGCCACTACATGTACAATAAATATAAAGCCTCTTTAATCGATAATCTTCAACATAAAGTAAAGTAGATTAACACAAATATTCTACAACTACACTTAGCTAATGAACTTACGTAGTTTAATATTTTCTAATCATATCCAGGAAAGGTTACTTAAGGCTTCTGATTAGTTTTCATTCAACATATGATAAGAAATCTATGGAATGCAGACGCTTTGTAATTTCATATTTAAGGAATTCCCCAACACGTAATACTCGAAAAATTTACAACGAATTGCTGGAATAATGCATGGTATCACCCAAGTTTTTTGCATTGCAATAGTAAGTAATTTATAGTCGACTCCTGTTGAAAATCTCATTTAATTACATCTGGCACACGTTTTTATTGATTAAATCGAACACTAAATGTAGAGACAAAGTGACAAAGGCCTAACTATGTACTGTGTAAGAAATGTTCTGTGTAAACATACTATATTTTTGAAAAAAAACAACAATTTGATAACTTCACACACTTGACAATAGCTACTTTCCGTGATTATTTATACTTAAAAAGGCAGAATGTTCCACTTCTTTTTTTTCTGTGAGGTTTTTAAAACTATAGTTGTGTACATAGATCTTGCATTTACACTGGTTTTTAACGTATCTTTATTAAAAGAAAACTTTTATGACAAGATTCTTATCAATCAGTAACCTAACCATGTTGTTAGAGAATGCGTATAATGTCGAGGTCTGTTGGCATCTGTGTATAAACATGCGAGGCTACATGTTTAAAGCCCCAATTGCTACGATTTTCATGTATTCTCCCATGATTTTATTTTCAAAGCAAAGTTTGTTCGTGTAAATGGCATTGTGCTAACTAAAGGACATGTATAAAAGTATCACTGCTCGATGAGTTGGACCATACCTAAACGTTTTAATAATAAAAGTGTGTCAAACTCATAAAATGGTACTCTCACAGAAAAGTATCAAAATGCAGTATTACCTGCACATAAACATCGAGATCATAAAGGAAACAAGCAAGGTGCCGTTTCCTTGATTGCACAACACATGATGACCAACATCTTGCTGTTGTAATCTGTATTTTCCCTGTCACATGATTAGTTTTTGAAAAGAGCGGGGAATTTAAAATGATGTTAAAACGTTTGAATTTACATGCCACTTTCCACGCTTAGGACAGTGTTATACACTTTTTCAGTCCTTAATAGGTTTTATTCAAAGAAAACTTTTGGGAAACTGAGGATATTTTGAGGTCGGCTTATCACACATTAGCAGCTATTTGGACTTTAAAGTTTTCTCTGTCTTCGCTTTGAAGTGCACTTGAATCGATTGGTCCGACTGCTTCAACGTAAATATGAGTCTGTGAGGAAAAAGGACAATAAGCTCGCTAACCAGGCATAACAAAACAATCCTCGCACTCTAGAATTAGTCATACAATCATAGGAGATACAGGAGATTATTGACATTTCAAAAAAAAAACTAGGCAGGGAAACACAACGTTAGCAATATAAGACCGCAGTGTACGTGGCCAAAACGGACGGTCAGAAAAAATGCATAATGATTTGCATGATATGGGAGAATATCTCTTCATCTGCATTATCATCATAGTCACGTTCTCTTGTCAATTTTGCATATTTTTTGAAAAAAAAAACCAAGCAACTATAAGTTGTCGAATCACCTTTTCATCTTTAACAAGTTCATCCAGCATTGTCTTCAATTCTGAAAATCCAGGTCTGGCATTTTGGTCAGCGCTCCAGCAACTCAACATTATAGCGTATCTGTAAATTATAGATGTCAAATGCCGTAAGGGGCAACATCTTCGAAACAATGACCATCAATAAAAATATGCAATCTATGTCATTAAACTATTGGTTTTGTCCTACTTTTGCACAACGATAAATTATATATTTCCGGCTTGTTACTTTTAGCTACAAAGAGGAGGGACAGTAGTAAAAATATTATCATGTTACTGTTAATGTTTTGGTTGGACAGGTGACACAATGTCATAGTTCAACGTTCAGTTACACTTGTTAAATGCCGGAAATTTTATTATGCCATATTGTAAATCACGCAAAAAAACCTAATTATGCTTACAGGTCTTCGTCGCACTGCAAGGGTTTTGGCATTCGATATCCTGTATGCAGTAAAGATTTCACTTCCATATTGGACAAATCTGGATACGGTTTGTTTCCTGAAAAGGGAACAGTCACTTAATTGATGACAGAATTAAACAAAATAACAACAAATAAAACACAACAGCTTTTAACGGAAAATTGGTTATGTCGTACTCGTATTTACTGAATTTTACATATGGGTATGTTTTGAAGGATCTCCTGAGTTGATAACAAGAAACATCTTGATTGACAAAAAACTTGGAAAATTATCAATACCAATAGTGACAATTTCCCAAAGTAAGATACCAAATGACCAGACGTCACTCTTTGTTGTAAACCCAGTTCCAGCAGTGGTTTCGGGAGGTAACCATCGAATCGGTAATCGACCCTGTAATGTAAGATAAGATATAGTGTTGAAACAAGGGTAGCTAAAGTTTTCGAATCACTTTAAATTTCTGTCCCTTATAATGCACCTAGCAATTATTCATAAAAAGATTATACCATGCTAAAGAGAACTGTCTTGAATTCAAATTGATAAGTAATACATTTGTGTGACATTAAATACAATCCCACAATTCTACTAATATTTCTGAATGGTCAGAGTTACAAAATTTAATTTAAAATACAGATTAGTTAAATAATTGGACCCTTCAAATTGCAAAAGGGAGTTAAGTAAAATTGCTACTATTACGGCGAGATAACTACATCAAGGAAGCTACAATTGCTATTGTTCAAACTTTATTTCTGCTTTTTTGACATTGAAATATCTTATTTCACTCAAGTAGATTACTTATAAAAAATTCTAGGAAGGTTGATATCTTGAATATCACGATTGCTTGCAATGACTCTGAGTAATTGGCTTGATGGCAAGCAATTGTACTTAGTTAGTGACCAAGCAAGTCTGAAAATTACATTTCTTTAACCATTATCATCTATGTGATATTTTGCAGGACAATAATAAAAATCGGGATATTAACTGTCATTTTGTATCCCCAAAAGGAATATCAAACGCCGTGTAGAAGTACCTAATAACGTAAAAGTAATTCAAACGATGATCCAGATTACCTTCATCTTACGTCTATATTGGCGTTCATCAACGACGGTACTGGCTAGTCCAAAGCCTGCAATTTTACATAAGCCGCGTTCGTTAACCAGAACATTGCGAGTTGCAAGATCTCGGTGTATGCACTGCAAAAATTAATAAATAGATAAATGCAAAAAATTCGAATATAATGAAACTTTCATCATACTTCAACTTGCAACATTAATCTGTTATATTTAAACCTCATTGTCGTAGGACAAAAAGATTAAGGAACCTTAATTACCTGCGATGAAATAAAGTCCATTCCCATGGCGATTTGGTGACAATATTTCAGAAGGTCGGTGTTTGTATATGCCAGTTTTCCATCTTTAAAATTAGTATTGATAGCCCCTTTTGTATCTCGGGCTACCCTCAGATAAGTTTCTAAGTTTCCTTGCTCCATGAATTCTAAAATGATGTAGTAGGGCTCTGGAATAAGGGTAATTGTTATAAATATAGGACATACACATTATTGATTTTCGGAGAAAGTATATGAAACAATAATATTCCGAGATGTTTTAATTGATCGCCGTGCAAAAGCAAGATCACCACGAACAGTGTTATGATTGAGGAAGCAATAAAAATACTTCTTAGACATGACTGAACAGCCTAGGGCAAGAGGAAAAAATATACAACCAAACAAAATCAATTAATGATTAAACTTGACAATGACATAATAAAAGTATCTGAAAATATGACGATAAATGTACAATTTAAATAAATAGACAAATGAATAAATGTGTAATATCGACACAAATCTGATTGATATGAGGGAGGTTTATAATCACCTAAGTCACGACAACAACCAAGCATCGACACAACATTTTCATTGGGGCCAATTGACTTCATGAAATCTATTTCTCGCAGGAAACTCTTCTTATCTGCTGTGACAGCATCTTCTAACGGAACAAGTATATGACACTTTACATCAGTTTTGTTCAATTAGTTTAATTCATTTACCAACCTCTTCATGCATGCTTCTTTTTGGCATGTTTTCGTTCTTTATTGCTATCAGCAACATATTACAAATACCAGAACATTTTCAATTAGTTAGTAATACAAATTCAGTGTGGTTTTTTTTAAAGCCTAAAATTGAAATAATAATTTCACAATACTTAACAGTTATTGGTTGGTAAGTTATCAGCATTTGGAATATTTTCTAATGAAATATACTTCCATTAACATTAATTTCTTTACTGTATAATGACTACACCATACAATGTATACCTTTCATCGTTTTTATTGCAACAGTGGTAGTTCCTTCTTTACCAGCGATGTTCCAAGCTTCCGCTTTTATTACATTACCAAAGGTACCTTCATGAAGAACCTCTCTTAGACTGAGAAGTTCTCGCGAGATTTCAAGATATGGCAGCTTTCCTAATTCCAGGTAAACTGGTTGGCTCTTTAAACGTAGCAAAAGCGGCGCATATGTCCGTTCTATACCCTGCGTAATATAAAATGTTATTACTGTGATCATGCTAGAGTTGTTACAGTATTGAAGTTAGCAAATGATCAAAAGAGACGTATAGTTGAAAATAACATCAATGCATGGTTTTCTGCCAATTGCTCCTAATTACTTTATAGTAAGCTATTCAAGACACCGTCAATGTAAATACTTGTGTCATTAGAATTTTGGCGCTTGATGATAACTGACGTACAACATGAAAGCTACATAAACGTATGGTATTTGTAAAGGCGTCATGAGAAATGATCATCAGGTCGTTGCTTCTGCTATCTATTTCCAAGTAGCCACAACATTTCAATTGTCCATTCAGATTTGTATCGAATTAACGCGTCACAGGCGTTTAGTATTCGGCACTTTCAAAGAACATAAATGTTAATTAAAAGTCACGACAATCTCAAAGTATTTTAATGAATATTCAATGTATGTCCAGGTTTCATACCGGTTTAGAAGAATGATGTTCTGGCAATATTTCATACATTTGTTCCATATCATTTGCACGATTTTCGTCATTAACGATTGCTCGGTCTTCTGTTAGAGTATCACGATGAGTCGTATTTTCTGTAGTCGTGTCAACTACTTCATCTTTTTTCGAGTTTTCCTCGGAAGTGCACTGAGAAGTGATCTCTTTTTGGAAAACAATACGTAGCATCAATTAGTAAGTCTTCTAAATCATGTGACAACATCAAAAGTGACAATGAGTAAAATGTCAATTTTTATTACACATCTCATTGTTGTTTTCGAAGTAAAGTAAGTTTCGGTATTATGGGACGCCGAGTTCAATAACTCTAGATGTGATTTGACGCTATTTGGAATTTGACCTTCAAATATTATATTTGCATCATACAACAGTTGACCTTTATATATCACCTTTGCGTCAACGCAAGGGAAAATGAGAACGAAAATACATTTGTCTGTTAAACATTAACTTCAAAACATTCAGTGCTTCACGCAGCAAAATATGGTCATACGACGGTGAAATTAATGTACTACAATCTCTACCACGCGCACTCTCGGGTTGATACGTTCTCTGCAGCTTCTGGACACGCTAAGCGCGTTCCATGTCTCCTATGGACTACTCACTGCAGAGTGCAACGAGGATCCTGAAAACATCTGAATTTCTGCCTTTCAGATACAATTAGACTGGAAATGTGTATAATGATAAATGTACATGCATTCACAAATAACAGAAATGTATATCCTCGTTTAACATACGCTTCGGTATTAATCTCGATGCTACGCGTCTCGCACAATACCACTGCTGCACGATGTCTCTGACATAATTCCCGTTATTTTATGAATAGCCTTACATTACCTGCGTACAGTTCCCTGTAGGATTCGATTGAATGTCTATCAGTTCCAAGGCTACCATACATAGATGTTGTTTTTTTTTTCAAATTAGGTTGAGCATCGGTATCGAAAAGTAAATAGAACAAAACAATCAGCGCACAGACATATCTTACGTGCAGGACTGTAATTTGTCACATTTTGTATACATTTGAAGAAAATATATGTTCACACGTAGGTATTGATAAAATGACGTTAAAAATACTGAATGTGGATCGTACATGGACAATATTTTGTTTTTGTTTTAAACTGTGTAAATCGTTTATATCGGATCCTTTTGTTACATTTATGATAGTATCGGGGATGTAAATGAACAAAGGAGGTCTTGGTCCGCCTGTCACTATCATCGGTTCAGAAAATGTAATTTAAACTATCCTTTTTATATATGTTCTTCGTAGGGGTTGTTACTTCAGATTGGTAAAATACCATTTCCGCTGGAATTCAGACTGAGGTTGACTACTATAGCCTCCATTTTAGGACCGTCGGTAATCTACAGCTACGACAAAGGATTTGGATCTACTGTAGACAATCACATAGAGCTTTTCTGTCTGTATCTTGTGTACCTCAACGTACGATAAATTACCGGGCTACATACTGCAGTATGGACTGTAATGAACAGATCTCCTTGAATTACAAACGAATCATTTAATATCTTTCATAAAGTTTTCATTGGAAAAAAAAGTCATTTAATCGTTTGATCTCTATTGTAAGTTCAGTACAACTTAATCTAAATATTACCTCCGGGATTGACTCAAGTCAATCAGATTCCTCAGAATCGCAAAAAGTTGCCAGCTTTTTATAGACATTATTTTGACACAAATGATTTTTTTTCCTTTTAAGATATTGATTATTTAAGCTTAGAATATTCTGTAAACCTTAGAAAACTAATCTTGCATTCAATGCAAGTATCAATTACGCACATTATAATAGAAATGTTTTTTAAAACTTAAACTGTACCTTGTTGTAGAATTATCTGAAAGAAAAAAAGTTTTTCAATGAACTGTTTAATGCAATGTTTTCTCTTTTAAGAACAGTACGATGTCTTGTACCGCTTGATTTATATACCATAACCTTTTATCTTCATCATGAAAACCGAAGGGTGTCGCGTGTGTCCTTTCCTTTGAGATTGTGATTCCATTTTGCTTGATATATTGTTAATCTAAATAATTATGTTCAAAGGTAAACCTTTAATTCGTCAATCTATCAGGAAGAATACAATGTAATTACTAATCTGGATCTCTTTGCATCTGAACAGTTACCGTGCTTCATGTATTAAAAAATAGAATGATTAGTACGTGTACCTTTTTAATCTAACATGTACTGAGAAAGTAAATGTACGAAATTATTGTAGTTTTATGAAACTCGAATTCCTTAGTCTTACTCAAACATAGTCACACGTTTAACTTAATGTTTCTCACATTTGCTTAATTTGCTGCATTTAAGTCGCCGACAAAAAAGTACCATTACAACAAGTACTATTACAAACACTGCAGCTCCAGCCACACTGAGAGCAATCACGAGGGTAGCGGATGAATCTGCAGGGAAAGAAAATGTCTATTGGTTATGATTCGTTCCTCATATTTAAATATATCGATATGATTGTTGACACGGTAATTGGGTATATATATTTGTGTTCAACATAGGGGAATCGGGGGTTTAGTGGTCGGTCGCTAATATAATGACACCTACTGATAGGTAATTCGGTGCAATATCCAATATATGTCTATCCAGTATGCGGAAATGTTGCTGACTTTAATAAGGGACATGGCGACTTCATTGAAGTGTTGGCAGGGCATCATTAGTATATACGTAATGACAATATAGATTCTGATCTTATATGATAGAAGTCTGTTCTAGATGGAACTGGGAGATACAAAATAATAACGAAACAAAAGAAAAACAACGAAACAAAACTGTCACAAGTGCTTCGAATCACGGATAATATTTTATATTATATCATACCAGTATATTGATGGCGGAAATGCTGCGATCTGATTGGTATAGACGCGATAACAACCATGGTATATTGGTGATATACCATGGCAGGCATGCACGCGAGCTCTCTGCTTGAGTAAAAGTCCGTTTTTGACGTTCCAGGACAGAATTTCGATATACTGTTATGATATAATAGCAATAAATCACGCTCAGCGACGGCATACCAGTCGATTTTGACCAGTTCACTTCATATATGTACTCACTATCGCTCGTGCATATATGTCATGATCTGGTTAAAATATCGTGGTATACCATAGTTTGGTGTGCTTTATTGCCTAAGTAACGCATGTGCAGTGGTGTTCATCGTCATAATTGATCAATACGTCTCGATTGTTGTCGAAAGCTCCGGAAAGAAAAAAAAATAATTACCTCTGGCGTACTAAGCATTGAGCAAAAAGATTACTGCTGCAACTAATAAGGCAAATAAATTGCCGCTCATTCAACTTATATTAAATCGACCTCCAAATTATAGCTTTCTACAATTTGTATTCACATCTCAAATTTGATTTTCGCATGTTTAATCTTTGACCCCCCAAAAAACGATTGTCATGTTATATAGCTTATAACTAACGAGGAATGTTATGTAAATACCGGTAAGTGATCGGTAATTTCGAAACAACGAAGTACTGCAAGAGGGTGACAGCTTTTTTCCTAATGCAGGGCATTAATTAATTAATTAATTAATTGTTAATTTTCACACTAACAGCCAAAACATTTCAGACACTAAACACACCAAAGCAAATACAAGACGAGATTAGTGATGTGTGAAGCCACTTTCCTTTTATTACAATGCGCGTAGAATAAAGCAAGAAAATGCGCCACATGCTTCAATGTGGAGCACAAATTCAGTAGGTGAGCGCTCTGTTTGTGCGATTTATATTTGTGGTAAAACATTCGCCGAAAATAAGGTGTTTCTTGTTTAGGCAACGAATGTTCGGCGCGCACAATGCTTACTTTAGGCACGACTTTTGCAACAATATTGAAAGTTGTTTGAATTTCTGACTGTCACTCCTAACCCCTATGCGCTGAGGTACCCGGACATATGTACTGGCTATCATAATAGCGATAAAAGCAATTATATTTAAGCAATGGAAACAAAGGTTGACGTTTTGCGAGAGATAGGGTCAACTCTGTGTACTAGTAGAACTATCAATCCAGAGTGTACATTTTCGCTAGGATTCGAAATCAGTCACCTGGTAAAGACATCACAGTCAAATCGAATCGACTAAATAACCCCCCTCCCCCGAAAAAAAGAGCGGTCGAATAACTGAGCTAAATGTTCTTATGTGTTCTCCTCCACGCATTCTCGACTTCATAAAGCACTCGCATTCACATATTTATAAACAATGATAGCAAATAAACTTTACCAAAGGAATGAACACATCGCTTGTTTGGGAGAAGACTGCCTTAGGGACAATTTATCGACAAGCACAGCAATCAACCCAGGTTTTAAGAAGTCAGATCATTATTTATCATCCCAAACAAATGCATTTTTAATACATAAGATTAATCGAGTGACGTATGGAAGCCTTAATTTCACATGGTCGTAATAAACCCAGACGAACATATCTAAACATTTTACACAAATTCGGCCTATGTATTGATTGTAAGAGAATGTCAACGATGTATCTGCTTCACTTTCTTCTAAATAACTTGTTGGTAGGTTCTTTAGTCGTAAGATCTTTTGTACGCTTTACGTGAGAATACATTAAAAGCTTTAGTTTGGATGACTTTACCCGACTGGCAGCCTGTGTTTATAACAGACATCAACTTATTGCACTCCTTACTCATTTAAATATCCAACCGATTCTGTTTATACTTTGAGGTTAAATAATCACATTGCCCGAGTTTTTGCTTTTTGGGTGACCCTACAGCGCACTCTTTTTGCAGTGCAAGTTTTGGTTCATCTTTTGTCATCGTCGACTTGTATAGGCTAAATTTTGTAGGCAGTAAACATTCGATGATTTGATATTTGTTTACACACAGCAGATACTGTTGCACCATGTACATAATGTTTTGTCATATCATTTCACCAGGTGTATAAAATTAGGATATTTAAGTTGAAGAGCATACAGTGAAATAGCTTATCACGACTTCAGGAAGACCGGTCACTCATAAATACCATCAAGTTACAATCTGCAATATGGAATACATTACAAGTGGAAAGTGTACCGTGGTGCTGGCTAACGGTATTATATCCATTCGACTGAAGTATTTCAAGCGAAATTCGATTGGTCGAGTCCAATACAACTTTACTGCGTGAGGATCGTTTGGGTGTTGCCAGTCGAGCATGGACATAGTATTAGGTATAAGGATATTTAGAAAAGTGAAAGCTGTCAGTTTGACGACGTGTCTTCAAAGAATTTACTTTTATTTCGTAGAAAAGAAATAAAACGAGGTAATTAAGCTCCATGCACCCACCTGATAAGACTTTTAACATGTACTCAGAGTAAACAGTCAGTTTCTGTTCTGCAAAAGTAGAATTGTGACTACCGTCGTGAAAGTTCGTCAATGCGATGCATTTATAGATACCGCTGTCTGATCTTTGGACGTTATTTATCGTATGCTGTAAATTCGGTCCATCCGCATGGATAATGTGTCTTTCGCCTAGTGATAAAGTCATCTGATAGGGGTTGGGATTACCATTTTCGGCTTCACATTTAAACGTTACCCTATTGCCCTCTGTGACATTCGTCGCAGGATATACTGTAAAATTGACACCTGACATATCTACAGAAGGAATTATGAAAATGATTATAATTCAAAGTATTATCACTGTTGATATATTGAAATATTCGTAATTCTGATCAAGTCTAAGTAATAACAATGCCGCCGTTCTTATTCACCTTAAAAGGCCATCGCATCGATTTGGCTGTCCATATCATCGTGTGTCCTATTACACTGAGTATAATAAAAAACTTTAACATAAATTTACACTCACATTGTACATCAACGTGGAGAGACGCTTGACCAGTGCCCTTTTCCCCGTTGTAAAATACGTTCGATATAAAGCAGGTGTATTCACCGGAGTCCTGTCTGGTCAAGGATTTAAGGATTAGCGTTTCCTTTTGTGAAAGTAAACTACTATTAGGGCTATTCCAGTAAACCTCTGCTATTTCTTCAGGATTTGCATCAATGGAACTGCAGTGAGCGGTCACTGATCCTCCCTCAAAACTTTTACTATAACCATCTGTGACTGTGGTAACTTTCGGTGCGTCTAAATAAAAGTCAAGGACATATTATATTGCTATAGGTCATGAAATATGCAACCAAATATTCAAGAAGAATAAACTCCCTCTTCTTCTTCTTCTTGTTTCGGATGTTTGTTTCGCTTTCTCCTATTCAGTGGAGATTTTTCATGCACCTCGCATCTTGCCTTTTGTCATTAACAAAATTGTGCTTTTTTTCAGATTTAATTGGTTTCCTTCCCCATGTTGCAAGTGATATAGCTACCTGTTTGCCCTTTCACCAGTTCTCTCCGTCTCGCTCCAGCATCAGTTTCATAGTCATTTCGCAGTTTTGCTGATTTTTTACAGTCCAATTTTGTTTAGTATTTTCAGTAATTGACCATCATTTGCGAAATTGAAGCATTTGTCAGATTTCATTTTTGCTTTTTGTCTCAAAATTTGAATTGTTTTGATATGTACTTGTCTGTACAGGAGACTAATTTTAGTAATAAACGTTTA
>LD344737.1:3297-17288 GCA_001465055.1 Ptychodera flava | reverse complement strand
CCATGGTAACTGTTAGTCCCCTAGTCTTCTATGTGTTGCTCTCTGGCTGGATCTTGTGCACAAGTAGATGTATGTTTCACTGTCAATTGAGTGTCCTATGACCGAAATTCTTCTTAAACTACATCAGAGTCAGAGCTAAATGTATCACTGTCACTGCCAGTATGTAGTAGCAGGGCAGTAGTTGTATTAACTGTAATGTTCAGAATGGCCAAGTTGAAAGGCATACACCCATACATACAGTAACGGGAGCTAACACGACGATGACAGAGCACTGACTGTCCGATTTATTCATTTTCTCTTTTAAATACACACAATACAGATACAGGTGCAAAATACACAGGTGCAGTGCCAATACTAGATGCAACAAATTAACATAGGTATAGAATGTACAGGTCACTACATTCCTTCCTACCTTAGAATAAAACATACCAAACAATCCAGCTTAAATTCTATATGACCTAACAAAAAAAAATCAGCAGATGCCATTGCAATCCAAGATTTGAATAAACAGACACAAATTCATACTCTAATCAACATATCAGTTCATATTCGGGCATTTTAATAATAGAGGAAATCTTCTCTGATATTAGGTTTCCTCGTAAGTGTTGATCTCCTCAGTGTCTGTGGTTGCTTGCTGTGTGCAGTTTGTGGAGAATCTGTGTCAACACTAGGTGTGTCACTTTGTGAAGGTGTCTGTGTGTGTTGCTTCATTTTTATTTCATTCATGAGCATTTCTAATTCTTCGTCTTCATCATATTCGTTTATATCAGAATTTTCAATTTCTGGACCATGGTACACTTTGAAGAAAGATTTATCTCTGGTTACACTTTTGCCAAGTTTATTTGTAGCTGTCACCATACTACCTTTAGAACGTGAAACACGAAATATATCTTTCCTGTACCTTGGTGCATATTTTGTACGTTTCGAGTTTCTCACTAACACCTTCTCCCCTTCTGAAAACGATCTGTGTTTCACTCTGCCTTGTTTATCATGATACAGTTTGTTTTTATCCATGCTGCGATTATGTTTGTTTTGGATAAATGCATCATGTTTATGTTCAGAGTTATCAATAAAAGGTAATTTGCTCTTAATTTTACGGTTGAACATTACCTCAGCTGGGTTTCTGCCAGTTGACGGATGAGGAGTTGAACGGTAATTAAGTAGGAATTTCTGCATTTCAATCTTCCAATTTTTCCGTTCAATTAGAGAACAACGAATTACCTTGCCCAAATTTTTCATGAAGTTTTCTGCTAGACCATTTGCCCTTGCATATTCGGGGGTAATTTTCTGATGTTTGAAACCAGAATTTTTGGAGTAAGACGTAAATTCATTCGAATTGAAAGGGGGCCCATTGTCACTTTTGAGTTTAGAAGGGTATCCGTAAGATGTGAAAATACGGTCAAGTTTTGGTATGACTGACGCGGAATTTGTCGAGTTAGTAACTTCAACTTCAGGAAAACGTGAATACTCATCTATAACTACAACAAGATATTCGCCGTTGGGTAAGGGACCATACATATCTGTAGCAAGAGATGACCAAACTTCGCTTGGTAGTTTTGTTGGTTTCAATGGTTCTTGTACAGTTGTGTCAACATTAAGTTGGCAAGCATAGCAATCAGATATCACCGATTTTACAAGAGAATTCATTGCGGGAAACCAAACTTTTTCTCTCATAAGTGCTGTAGTTTTAGATGAGCCTAAATGACCTTCATGCGCTGTTGAAACCATTTGAGATTGAAGTGATAAAGGGACAACAATTTTAGATCCCCTCAAAAGTATTCCGTCGGAAAAGGATAACTCATCTTTGATCTGTTTATATATCGTCACAGATTCTTTATTTACATTAGCAGGTATTTTGTGCCAAGCATTATTTTGCAAACATTGGGCAACAAACATTAGTACTTCATCATTCTGAGTAGCGTTACGTATTTCATCTAAGGTTACAGCGCGAGGTTTTGAGTGATGTTGCACAAACGAAATATACTGATCATTATAGGTTGCGTCACGAGATTTAAATTCACCAGGGTGGCGTGATAGATAATCACTAGGATTTTTCGTTCCCTCTATATATTGAACTTTGAATCTAAATCTCTGGGCTTTAATTACCCTCCTTTCAATACGCGTTGACATTTTATTGTATTCTTGACTATTAAATATTCGAACAAGTGGTTTGTGATCTGTTTCCACAACAAATTCAGGCGATCCATCCAAATATAAACAATGGTAATCTAAACCCCAGGAAATTGCTAAGGCTTCTCGTTCCAGTTGGCTATAACGTTTTTTGGTTTCTGATAATGACCTACTCGCACAACTGATAAGCGTATCACCCTGATGCAAAATAGCACTAATACCGACAGGACTTGCATCAACGGTAAGAGTTGTGGATTTATTTATATCAAAATAGCCTAAGGTTGTGTCAGAGCATATTGCACTCTTTATACTTTCAAACGAAGTTTCTTGAGCATCACCCCAAATGAATGGAACACCTTTTTTTGTAAGGCGTCTAATTGGCTCTGACAGAGTGCTAAATTGGGGCACCATTATAGAAGGCAAACCCAACATACCCAGAAATGAACGAACTTCGGAAACGTTCTCGGGGCGTTTTAGTTCACGGATTGTTTTGATTCGTTTTTCATTACAATGCATTCCATTTCTATCGAATGTGAATCCAAAGAACTCTATTTCTGGAACTGAAAACACGCATTTTGACAAACCGAGAGTCAAGCCATATTCAGCCAAACGAGACAAACATGCATGGAGTGCTTTGTCATTCGCCTCCTGATCTACACCATGGATAATTATGTCATCAGCAATACTTTCAACACCTGGAATATCTTGTAAAATTAGCGACATTTCGTTTTGGCAAATTTCAGCTGCCGAATCGATACCAAAAGGAAGACGTTTATATCGTCGAAGCCCAACGTGAGTACTGATTGTCGTAATATTCCGAGATTCTTGATCAAGTACAAATTGTAAATAGTGCTTATTAGCATCCAATTTACTGAATACAGTGGAACCATGAAGTTTTGTACGAATTTCTTGTACAGTTGGAGTAACATGGCGTTCCCTTTGGATAGCCATATTTGGAGCTCGATAATCACCGCATATTCTTACTTTATCAGTACCAGATTTTGAAACAACGACAATTGGACTCACCCAGAGTGTTGGGCCATCAATTTTTTCCAAAATATCAGCATCTTCCAATGATTTTATCTCTGCCTCAACTTTTTTGCGCAAATGGTATGGAACACGTCTATGATTCTGGGTAATAGGTTTGACATTTTCATCAATATGAAGTTTAATTTGTTTGCCATTATATTTCCCCATACCTGTGAAAACTTAGGCGTGATCACGTATTATTCTTTGTACAGTTTCTGGACAATTTGGCATTTCTAGAGCAGCCGATTTTGAATCTTTCGTAACAGCTGACTGGTCTGTGTCTGATAAATTGGTTTGTTCGTGTGGTTGTGTGTGACTTGTGTTTGGAACCCTCTCAGATACTGAAACACTATTTGACTGATGGGAGTTAATTTGTATAAAGCCAAGAAGACTTGCGGAAGGATATCCTAAAATTGAGGAGTCTTTAGTATCGGCAACAATGAAATCCAAAGTTTCGAAACGATTTCCCATATCAATCTTGGCTTTTACAAGACCCATTACATTAACCTTTTGTTGTTTGCCATAGGTGAATAAATTCTTATTGATTGGTTCAAGAGTTACAGAATTACTTAATGCTTGAAAATCACTCTTATTCAAAACATTGGAAGTAGCACCTGAATCTAACATCAAATCTATACATTTACCATTTATGGAAAGATTTGCAAATGGAAGCTTGCCACCATATCTTTCATAAACTTGGATATTAAACAGGAAATCACTACTGGTATCTGAACTATCATCTTTGACATTTTTAACACACACTGTATCGACAACATTTCGCTTGTATGGAAGCTTACTACTTTTCTTTTCATTAATATTTTTCAGTTTACGGCAACAAGATTTGAAATGTCCACTCTTATGACAATAGTGGCATTGCTTACCCTTTGCTGGGCAGACACCTTGATGTGGATATTTACCGCCACAAAAGTAACAACTTGAAGAGATTTTTTTTTAATCTTGAGCTTGTCGATTTTTCTTATAGCCACCACGTTGTGTCTGACGTTGTCGGCTGGATGGAGTGTGGGTAGTTTTGTTCACAGTGTCCGGCAACTGCAAATGTTCTATACCATGTGCTTCCCGTTCAGAGATTTCCAATGACCTTGCCAGTGATACAATTTGGTCGAGAGTCATGTCTTGTTGTAGAGCTTTTCTGTAAACCTTCTTGTTTCTTCCCCCTTGGATAATTTAAGTGTGCTTTATTTCAGCGTCCGTCATAGCTTTGTTAGTGAAGCCACAATTAACAGCCAGTTTCTTCAGACGAGTCACAAATTGGTCAATGGTTTCAGTGTCATGTTGTACAGTGCGTCGAAATTGAAAAATTTCGTATTCAGTATTCTTTTTAGGTAGAAAGTAGTCATCCAAAGCCTTCACTATCTTTTTATAGTTATCATCATATTGGGCATCAGCAGGCATTACAAGGGTTTCAGAAATATCGAATAAATCTTTACCACCTCTGTCTAGAAGTAATGCTTTCTTTTGGTCAGGGTCCGTGTGCAGTGCAGCTGTTTTCAGAACGGGCCAACCAACGCTTCCATCTTGGTGCTAATGTAGCAGAGTCAGTGTGGATATCCAACAGAGACATTTGTCAAAAAAGAAAACCAGCCTCACGTGCCATTTTGAACTAACGAGAGTGTCTACTTGATAAACTATAGGGTTGGAGTCTTGCTATGACTCGGCAAAATCCTCGTCGCCAATGTAATGTTCAGAATGGCCAAGTTGAAAGGCATACACCCATACATACAGTAACGGGAGCTAACACGACGATGACAGAGCACTGACTGTCCGATTTATTCATTTTCTCTTTTAAATACACACAATACAGATACAGGTGCAAAATACACAGGTGCAGTGCCAATACTAGATGCAACAAATTAACATATGTATAGAATGTACAGGTCACTACATTAACTTTTTATTTTGACAATATTTTTGTTCAGTTTATACAATTGTGTTCTTGTTCTACTCCCTACAGAATGTTGAGCTATCCAGTATTCAGCTTGCCAACACAGCCTACGTGTACCATGCATTTGCATCACCAATATTTAGACAAACGGGCTTTGTTGACAAACTGAATATTGTGTTTTTCAGCAGCATGCTGTAGAGAGACACCAAGAAACTGTGTTTGATACATTGCATAGAAATATTGAAAAATTATCAACAGTTGTAGCTCCTGCCCCATTACAAGGCCAACTTGTTCAACAAAAATTTAATGGCATTCATACATTTTTAGACTTTTTTGAGATTAAAGACATAAAATATGACAAAACGGTTCTAGATTTTGTTTAATTATTACTAACATTAGAACTATTGGACGACATCAAAATGTTGGGAGTCAAAATATTTTCAGGTCCCCCCCTATAGGCAGAGCAAAACTTTCAAGTCCCCCCCTCGACTACCCCAAAAAATTTCGAATCCCCCCCCTGAATTCCTCCAGCCCCGCCCTCACCACTTTTTTTGAACGCGGCCTTGCTATGCTTCTGGTTCACTTATCCCAGAATTTTTTTAATAAAAGAGTTGTGTACAAAGGATTATTGTGATTTAAACCACAGTCAAATTATCAGAGAGTAATCTTCTTTATAAACATCAATTTAATACCACAACTATTAGATATGCATTTTTCTAGTGAGTCAAGGCACAGACAGTAAAGGTCTTGTTTTTTAGATGGTTTACATGTAATGCAAATACATTCAAATCCTGGGTATGCCGAGGAGATATATCATAAGAACCTTGAGGCACTCTCACTTGTACCTTTATGAACAAAGTGACAGAGGGGTTGCCACTGAGGTGGACGCTAACCTAAGCCCTGGGATCACCAAGAAAACAACATATACATGTACTTAGTGTACGAACGTCTTTGATTATTCGGTGAAGTGGTTTATTTCAAACAATACACAAAAATGGCTGAAAATGCCAGCTTGGAAGTAGCTGCTTGTGTTTCTGCACGCTGGCTGAACTGAGAGCAATTTGGAATGCTTACACTTGAAAACCAGTTGTATTTTTTTAAAACATGCAAATGTACACTATCAGCATGTACGTGATTGGCTGTTGAAGCTTGGATGCAAATGTGACATTCTCTAAAAAGTGATTCTACAATGTGTTACCCACTGTTAGGAACTTCCCCAAGATTTCAAACCATACAATTAAACATTAACTTATTTTCATAATGTTGACACAGATTTTTATTCTCATAATTTGATCAGTTTTTGTATGTAATGGTTTCTCTGATATGTTTTCCACTTATTGCTGATCTCTTTTTTTGTTTACTGTATTATTATTTTGTTAATAGTTTATTGAAAAGTAACCAAGGACAAGGTGCAACGTTACTTGATCAGTTACATCTTTTCGCATTGACCGAAATTTGTCACGATGCAAGGTGTGAGAATGAAAGAAGAGCAAATGCAAACTTTTGGAATAATGGGTGCATAAATGACAACCAAGAAAAAAATATTCCACAAAAGCACAATGACAAAAAATCCACAAAAAGCACTCGGTGTCATTTCATTTTGGTGCCCTTCCACCGTAGTGTAAATGGCATAAATACTTAGTGCGCCCCCTTTAATCAAAGTCTTTGAGTAAATTAAAGAAATTCTGGAACTTTCTTCGTAATTCTACCTTTTGTATATCAGTGAGGATCAAAGTTTATACGGTGCGTATCGATTCAAGTTGACACATGGGCAATGTTCACAAAGGTCAAACTGACCCGACCGGCAGCATTATCAGATAATTAGTATATTTGATGAACAGTCGGTCACTCCATATACTGTCTATGGTCACTCATATCATAATCGTCACGACGTATGGAATCAAAGCTGGTGCTGAATATAAAAAATTGCGATAGCTTCTGTGTTAAAGCATGGAGGTAGCTACCTCCATGGTTAAATCGATCACGTACGTACTGAGTAAGCCGAGTCTGTGTATTGCATGCCTCAGGTGCGTGTGTCCACAGTCACCTGTCTTCTAAAATTCCGCTCTGTGCCTACGAGCCCGATAGATGTGTGTCTATGGGGCATTGGCGCAGAGCGCAATTTTAGAAAACGGGTGACTGTGATGTGTCCTATCTTGAAGTGCAAGCATTGGTCCCTCCGCAAACTAACTCCTCATGAATAACACCATACTGCATGAACTGAAACAACAATGAGTTTTGACCGGCGAATCGCACCGACCGACAAGGTTTAGCAACTCACCAAGTGCTGATTTATCATTTGTTTATGAGGGTTGTTCCCAAAGCTATGTACACTTGTAGTAGTACTCACCTCCGTGATTCCTTTGGTGTGAAACGACGTTGTCTAAATGCGAACAACTGCTTTTATGCAAGAGTTCAAAGTCAGGTGAGGTGACGGGCTGTAGTATGCTGCCTTTTGTTTCATTATACGGCAAGTTAATCGCTCCACAATCTATAAATATCAGCGTATTATTTTTATGCTAAAATGACCTTTAGCAAACGACATCATCGACAGTGAGCAAACGAAATGACCTTTACGTCTCCAGCCATATTTGGTAAAGACTATACCAAATATGGATTGGATCTGCTTCCGCATTTCACATGTTTCATGCATTACGCATGTTTCAGATCGTGGACTTTCAAGGACACAGAACAGTGCACAGGTTGGGGAGGTCGGCTAGGACTCAGGAGTAGTCGGTCACTTTCGACAACTATTAGGGATAGCTCATACAATATTGCATTTACATTCTCGTGAAACACAAAATTTTTCATGTACATGTCAATTTGAAATTTTGGTTCTACGCCGTTTATTGTGATTGTCAGTGACATAAAAAAACCAGCGTGCAGCGGTCCACCCTGAACACACATACCCCTTCTGCCTGTTTCTGCGGACCGCCCGCGTTCGATCGAGAGGTAACTTTCAGAGGTCTAGTAAAATTTTTCATCGAAAGCATACCGGCCTCTCTGCGTTACTAGTCATCGTGACATGGTACTACTACGCGACTACTCAACTGATCGATCGGCGCTCACAACTGCCGACTTCTCTGGCACCTACACGCAGTAGGCTACCCAGCCACCTGTTGATTCAGGTGCGCCAACATTTCCAGCATTTTACGGCTTTTATAGTCCTGGAGGAACTGTGGTACAATGACAGGGAACCCATATATATATATAAATATAAATATATAATTGTTGTAGGTATTGTTGTTTATGTTTATATTAGTCATTTTGTTGTTCTTGACCAATAAATTTCAACGAACAAAATTTTTGTGCATGCTGTTGTTATTTCAAACGTAATGTGGATGTCCTATAAAACACTACAACTGACTACAAGGACGCTGTCATTATTTGACCCGATGAAACTCTCCAAACCCACACTCTTCATGAAGAGAAGTTTCATCAGGTCAATGATAGCGTCCTTGTAGTGTTTCACAGGACATCTACATTACGTTTGAAACAACAACAACACAAAAGTTATGTTCAAAACGACTAATATCAACAACAACTAGATTTCTTGTTTCCCTATGTTGAGGTTTGATAGTCCGCAAGATTCGGCCAACCAGTTTTCATTTATACCAGGGTCACTCCAGCGCGGCGATAAACTAAATATATGCGATATCTCGCCCAGCCTAATATCCTTCTATCCTTTCAAATTCATGCCAATTTAGACAAGTCTTCACCAGTAAAAAAGTCTTTTCCGACGATATATTGAATATATCCAATGTTATATATCATACCAGTATATTGCTATCTGATTGGTCAAGACGTGAAATAAACCATGCTGTATTCGTAATGCAGCACGGTTGGAACAGGCTCGAGCTCCAAGTAGAGAAAACAATCCATTTTAGACGTTTCACGCCAGAATTTCAATTTAATGTTATGATAATAATAGCAATAACACACCTTGACAATAGGTATTCCACCTAATTCGACGCATTCGCTCCATATATGCACTCGCTGTCGCTCGTGCACATGTCATATTATGTCACGAACTGCTCAAAATTTCGTGGAATACCACTACGCTGTGTGTGGCTTATTGCAGACGATCTCCATATCGTTTTAACTTTGTACATTGGCCCCAGTTTAGATCATTGTTCAAGATCGAAAAATATTTTCTAAAGACAAAGGTTCAAGGTTCAATGTTCGTGACTGCTTAAAAATTGAAAGTTTTCATCATCCAGAATATCGCTGTATAAAGGCAAGAATGAACACCAGCGCTGTGCTCAATCTTCTTGGCACCTCAAAGCCTTGAAAACTCGAAATATTTTTACAGTTATTTGGAAGGTTAATACTGGAAAATAGAAATAAAATACTCGAGTTCTTCAATTTTATTACCAAATAACAATATGAACAACAACATAAAAACATCATACACACAGATTTCCCTTATTTCCTGTGGCACCGTCAGTTGTCAGTTCATATGGTAAAGGGATAAATCGGAGTGACTAGCAAGCAGTACACGAACCAAGATAAATCAAAGACACTCTCTCTCTCTCTCTCTCTCTCTCTCTCTCTCTCTCTCTCTCTCTCATCCCATTAGTATGTTCGTTAGGTGTCATCTCTAGACTATGAAGCACTCCCACGTTCTCCATTCCTTCGTGAACACAAGTTCTAGAGTTGTCTCACTATAAACCCTCAACACCCATATTCATTCCGGGATAGCAATAATCTCGATCATTCCTTCTACAGTACTACAGTTCTCAGTTGCTTCACTTGACACTTTTTAGAAAGCTGTCCCGAGATAATCGCTTTTTACAACTCGTTTCGGGGGAGGTCTGATTTTTGCGAAGCTTTTTGAAGGATTGTGAATTATCAAAGTGGCGTTGAAATGCCAAACTGTAAAAGCGGAAAATGATCAATAAGTTGATGCTTGTCTCTGCACATTCTTGATCCACGTATTGAAGCTTCAAATTCAGTCACATTACATTGGTACTAAAATATTGACTTGAGCGAGTACGGTTGACGGCCGTGTGTAATATAGGAAAATGCCAAACTTTTATCACCATCACTAATATTTTTGTCTCTACAAAGTAAGAAAACTATGCTAAGTGGTCATTCTGTAACAGAACCGTGTCCTAAATGCCATAACAAACTGTATTTTTTGAGGGTTGCCCATCACCCCAGGTGGTGACATTTTACATGCAAGTAGCTTATGTAATATTGTCTGTGTAGGACATGTCGCTGTTAGAATCCTAGAGTTATTTTCATCCAGCAATTGAGTTTTTCAACCTTCTATACATGAGTTCTGAGAAGGAAAATATCCAGTTTTACTCACCAAAGCACTGATTCGATTGACATTACCAAAAGGATTGACGTCATGTTGTAGTAGTGATAAAAGTTACCTACTGATAAGTGATTTTTATTCAGTACTACAGGCCATTGGCCTTCATGTACAATGTATCTTCACAGTTTATAAAAGAACATGCAGTCACTTGAGATGATATCTCACATAAACAAAAATCATCAAAAACATTAACTATGTTCATCAAGAAGATTCTGGCGCTTTTTGAAAGAATGAAATACATACTTTCCTAGGTTTTCTAAGGTATTTGGATTTTCTGACTGTAATAGTAAGAGGAATTTCCATTCACTTGCAGGTATAAAGTAGAAAAATTGACAAATAAATCTAGATCTAATGTTCTCATATTTTGGACATACAAGAATAAAATGATATTCATCCTCTATACAATTGCAACCAAATGGACATAATCTCTGTTCACGTGGAATGCCAAGTTCTCTACCCTTCTCAATAAGGAGGCAATGTGATGATAATCTAAGACGCGATAATGCATTTCGGTATATAATATTTGGGATACATTTAAGATACTTTTCACATGTCAAGTGAAGTTTAACTTTAGAGTAGGTACATAACTTTGAACTTTGACATATCTCAGAATACCACTTTTGCATCGCAATATCGCAACATCGCTGTTTAAATTGTAGAAGAAAGACTCCATTATTTGTCACATTTTGGTTCAACCATACCTCACCAAAACCAAAGTTACAAAGCAAGTTTTTAACATATAATGCCCAGCAGTTAAAACCTTTCTGTGCTCTATCATATTGATATTCATAACAATCTTTCACTATTTCAGGGCAGTCAACCTGTATACACTTGAGCCAGAAACGTAAAATTTGCATATCTATATGAACTCTGATAGGATATCTTCCGAGTTCCCCCCTTACAGCAGAATTTGTAGTATTCATATTAACCCCCAAAATAAATTTACAGAACTTATGATGTATTTTCTCAATTTCTACACAATCGTGGGTTCCATACATAGCACTGCCATATAGGAGAACAGGAAGGATCTTACAATCAAAAATATGAAATGCTAAATCAGGTTGAACTCCATTATATTTAAAAGATAAAAGTTACCTACTTGACAAACAATTGATGGGAAATAACTATGGAAAAATATGGAATAGTAGATAACTCACAAAAACTGCTACTTCTAATTTCATTACACCATGTACAGCAGTTATCTATGCTACATATTAATATTTACCAAATGCAAAAAATTATTTAATGATACTACATTCCTCATGCATTCAGAGTTACGTTGATAATGAGGCTATATACAGCAGAGACAACATACACCTGGGTGCGCAATGGAAGAGGAAGTTATTGTGGCAAAGATCACGGGGAACGAATAGGTGCGTCCGTGTGGGGGTGTTTCTCTGAGATCGGCTGGTTTCTTGTTGGTATCATATTTCTGGTAAAGCTGTATATATAATACCAGAGTGGTCTGAGCACTGGTTTTGCTTCATTTATCATGTACTTGTCCTGTGATAAATATTAGCTTAAATTTAATCACTATTCTGTTTCTAAAATCTGATGAGCAAGCTTGCCTAATGCGTTAGCAAGCAATCGTGGGAAAAGTCACTAATCTGTAGACGATATCACCGAAAATACTTCGACAAAGTCAACAACGAGAGCGTATACGGATTACTTTACCCTATGGAAGAAAGGGATTGACAGGTTTTCCGGTGTTTGCTGCTGCCGATAATCATGATGACCATGATGATGATGGTGGTGGTGGTGGTTACAAGGTTGTGGTGACGACAACAACGATAAGCATATAGAAGTGAAACCGACAACGTATAATTCAATTAGGGTTACCTGCTAGTTGTCACGTCTATAATCAAACTTATTTTGATTGGAGAAAAGTTTCTGAGTGATGCAAACTTATTGAGAAGCCATTAAACGGTACAGTCTATGTTAAATTCTTTTGCGACTTAAAATTGAGAGGATCACATTTTGCAAAGCAAACAGGGAGATATAGGAATGCTTAAAATTACCCATAACTCATCCTCTCGGAATATTGTACCTTTACCTGTACCTAAACTATGTACGTCGTGTCAATAAAGAATCATGTTTCTCCTTGTCTGTGGTTGAACCGACCTGTAGATGTCACTGTGTGCAAAACACAACACGAATCAATGATTGAATAGGTCTTGTTACGTTGTTTTGATTACTTGGGCTTTGTTTGATGGTGACTCACAATTTGAAACGATAAATGAATGTATGCATGTAACACGTGAGATCTCACGTGTTATACAGTACGTGCCCTGCTTTTCCGAAACCTGACAGTTTCCGTAAATGTACAACATTTGAACAAACGCTGTCCTATTATCAATTAGTACAATAAAATATGGATTTTTAAATTGGACGTGCTGATTGATAACGGTACTCTTGCATACTGCATGTACTGGGGATGGGCCCCTGTTAATCTACGGCCGAAGGAATATGGATAAAATATCACACAATCCCTTCCTGACCGTCATTGCTCGGTAGAGTCCCAGTTAAACTTCAATTTACAGGCGAGTTTCCTTTAACTGGGGATTATCTCTCCATACCTGTCAACAAATATGGCATAAGATATTTTGTGAAGGACAGCGCACGGTAAAAGACTAGTTCTGAAGTGAAAATTTCACCTTACGGTGAAGTGATTTCTTGAAAGAGCAGAGCAACTTCTTGAAATATACTTCTCTCATGACCGTGATCTGTATTGAGTGGCAGTAATAATGCAACAATAAAGCACGACAGCAATAATGGAAAGCGTTGTGCTGAAGAGAAAACAATTGTAGAACCCGGGATTAAATAGGTATCTCAGGACGTATAGGATAATGCAACGAAATCATCTTCTATTTGATTTGCAAATAAATAACATTTTACATAAGATCAAGTTCAAATTCCATGAGTTTTTCAATTTTTGTGATTTACATGTGTTTTTTAGTGTCAAGGTTTGTGAAGTTTAATGTCGCCTCTTATTGCTTTAAACATATTAAGTCTTGCTTCCTTTCCGTCTTTGCCAAATTTTGAGGCACTTTTTTTCTCGGTATGAATTACAGGCCCTATTAATTCTCTTCAAACATGTGTGAAATAATGAGATTTCTACATAACAAACCATCGTACAGCATGTGAGTACATATCCACAAACACCATTAAAATTAATCACTGCAATCGTTTAACTCGTTCTCGCAAATTCTAAGGAAATAAGTCAACAATAACTAAATTGAAACGATAGGTTTAAGTCAAACCATGGTGCAAATATGCATTCAATCATTTCGAAGAACCATGAACTTACAATATTTTGCGTACCCTTTCGCTATACGATGAGGACATCGTGTCCGAGTCGAACTATTACATTGGTTTGCACAGGCTCTTGGCACATTGCTGGGATGATAATCGTATTTAATATGTAGAATATCTATATACGACTTGATTATTCAATAAAAGAATCACTGTACGTGATATTAGTGTAGGCCTATATAGGCCTACATGTTGACTGGCATTATACACGAATGGCTATGGCTCGGGCCCGGCGAACGCACTGCATAAACATAAATGTGTAGAATGTCTACAAGACTTGATTATTTAATAAAG
>LD344735.1:24758-63079 GCA_001465055.1 Ptychodera flava | reverse complement strand
TATATATATATATACATAAAGTATATATATATATTCACATCAATTTATACATAAAGTAAAGATACCATTTCAATTCATAAATAAATTCGTTTTACATTTATTCATGTTATATGGAACAATATCCAGCTATCAGCCACAAATATAGTATTTTAATGAGGAAATCTTGACTTTTTCTCAATGAGGGCCAATGACAGTTTTTCCCAAACAGATTTAGACGTGGTGGGTATGGCCTATTTTAGGCAAGTCGGCCTTACCCACCAAGTCTATTTAAATTCATGAGTTTACTTTTCTTGTTTACGCACACTCATATCGATTGGAAATCTTGGGAATGGCTATTACACCAGTATGACAACCCCCATGCAGGACTTTGTAAGACAGTTACGATTCCGAAAACAGCAAGGCAAATTTGTTGCTTTCAAAAATTTCCCTTCAAATACAACACTAATGTTCATCAAACGAGGAAAACTCTGCAGACCTAGCATAGCCGTTTGTAGCGAAACTCGAAACAGAGTGAGCATGTAATGCCCAAGATATTCCGCAATGCTTGCCGTATAGTACTAGCTCAGCTTCTGACTGCATCATCGTAACGAGCGACTAACCATGGAAGTAGAAGAGAACTCCATTGACTAACGTACACGTGGCCGTGAAAAAACCCATGGAGGTTACTATTAGCACTTACTTAAAGCAATTTTCTGTCACGGTATCAACCTATGCACGATGGTAAGCTATAAGCTACTAAATATGGATCAAGAGTGCTCGGCTATGAATACGCCGTAGCAGTATAGCCCTACCCGTGGATGTACATCCATGTACATCCATGCCCTACCGCACAGTACGGACAAGGGTGTGTGCTGATGCCTGAGTAGCTACTGAGGTATTTCTTCCATTGACATGTAGTCTTTGGTCCGGACAAAATTTGCAGCCACGTGCACCCAAGTCTATGTACGGTGATTTGTGCTCGTCCACAATGTTTCCCCTTGTGATGGAGGGTAACGTAGTGAACGGAACATGTACACAGAGGTCCACACAGCATTGTACCTATGGCGCATCAGCTACGTTGACAGTAGCTCACGGTTACTGGAAAAGACCAAGAGTAGGTAAACCTGAACTTTCTTGTAAACGTTTTTCTTTTTCTGAAATATACGACAGCATAAGAATTTAAAGGTCGGTAAAAGATAAAGGTGAGATAAGTCAACAGCCTGGCAAATGGAAGGTGTACACGAGAATCATTTAAATATAGTAGATTATATTCAGTTAAAGCTCGTGATTGGCCTTAAAGCCTGACCAAATTACAAGATGAGTCATAACTATAGGCTGCAGAGACTACAGCACCCATCACTGTGCCCCGAATATTACGTATATACCTTCCGACTACATACACATTATGAAAATATATCAATTAAGCTTAACATGACGGAACTTTTAACTAATTGCATCTCGACATTCGTCTACAAATGTTAGACATACACACTCTATCTGCCTCTCTGTCTCTCTCTCTCTCTCTCTCTCTCTCTCTCTCTCTCTCTCTCCCGTAAGGTAAACTTGAACTACTTCTTAAAAAGTACAGTCGAGGCGCTAACTAGGCATCATAATTTCAGACGCTACAAGACGGCAAAGGATACAGAAATTGTGTGACATACATTAGAACTGATATATTGTACAGTCGAGAAACCCGAACTTCGGGCACATGTTTTCATCGTAACGTGACGCAACAAACATGGAGGTAAGTCCATGCAAGAAATGACTCAATTGCCACGCTAAAACCCGGATATTTTGCGACGAGAATACATAGAAGCCGTTGGGGTGTTAGGGGACTGCTAGAACTGCAACAAATCGACATCAAATTTTTCAAGTTGGTGACGGTCATATCAGTTCAAGATAAAAATACAATCAAATTTGCAACACACGTGTTTGGGCCGAAAAAGGAAAGTAAATTCCATGGTGTCCCACCAATCCACATAGTTGATCCATTGAGTAAAACAGTATGATGTCCCCTACATCACAGACAAGGTCTGTGCCTACATGGATTGTTTATACTAGGGGGAATGATTCAGTGTCAGTTTGTGTTCTCTAAAAAGTTACCACAAGCTTTAATGATGTGCTAATTGTATGCATTCAATCCCTCTCTAAAGAGAAAAAATTCTCATGTTTGTCTGATGCACCACAGTCACCTGTAGTCTATTCTGCTCTGCTTCTATATATGCGCCCCATATACGTGTGTACATATGCCTGAGAAGGCATATGTACACACGTCTATAGGGCACATATATAGACGCAGATCGGAATAGACCACAGATGACTGTGGATGCAACATAGGTACGATGCTGTGTTGACCTTTGTGAACATGTTACGTTTACTATGTTATCCTGCATCACAATAGAGGGAAACACTGTGGACGAACACAAATCACCATATACAGACTTAGGTGGCTGCAAAGTTTGCAAGGACCAAAGACCACATGTATACAACAAAAGAAGGGTCTCGGCTACTTCTTTGGCGTCTACACACGCGATACTCCGCTTTGCGTGGCAGGGCTAATACCGCGTAGTCATAGCCGAGCACTCTTGACTCATACCGGCTGTAGGGCTAATAGCTGACCATCGCGCATTGGTTGATACCGTAGCAGAAAATTACTTTAATGGTAACCTCCGTGACTTTATTTTTAGGTCACGCGTACGTCAGTTCAAGGAGCTAAAGGTTCTCTTCTACCTCCATGGTTAGTCATGGAGCCAGGAGCGGAGCTAGTACCTCCATGCTATACGGCAAGCATTGAGAAATATCTTCGTCATTGCATGCTCACTGTCTTTCGATTGTCATTACACATGGTTTTACTAGGTCTGCATAGTTTTCCCTGTTTGATGAACGTTAGTGTTGTAATTGTAGGGAAATCAGTGAACCCAACAAATTTGTCTTGCTTTATTCGGAATCGCAACTATCTTACAAACAGTATGGATCTAGCTCCATGCAAAGAGTAATCTGAATTCGCTGCCCACATGTGGGGGTTGTCAACCTGATGTAATAGCCATTCCCCAGATTTTCATCGATAAAGTGTGTGCGTAAAGAAGAAAAGTAAACTTATGAATTTTAATAGACGTGGTGGCTATAGGCCATAGCACAGTCCCTCCAATGGTGGAGGGACTGTGGCCATAGCCACCACGTCTAAATCTGTGTGGGGAAAAGCTGTCATGTTTGGTCCTAATCCGCTTGTCATGCTGAAATTTCGAGTATTCCTTTTTGTCAACACAGCTTGTATGTGTGCAGTGATCATATTTTATTGTTTACAAATGAATTCTAGTCCGGACTCGAATACAATTTTTAAAAAAATGTACATAACACTCATATAGGTTGTGTTGATATGCTAAATACTTGGCATTAAATTACAATTTATGGAATCGATATAGAAGGTGTAAGGAAACCACAAGACAAACGTTCTGTAAAAATAGCCAAACATGATCACTTATATCAAATGGTAAAACGTTCGGTGCGATTTTGAATTAAGTGTACTGGACAAACCTCCGTCCTTTGATAGAGAAAATTTCGATAGAATTTCGGCGTCGAATGTACTTTCTGCATTCTCCTTTGTTTTCTCCGTTGACGTAAGCTCAAGTACCCTTGTTCTAGTGGTGACGTCCGAATTAAGTGTTGTAGTGGTGTCATCCGAATTAACTGTTGCAGTGGTGTCGTCCGAATTAACTGTTGTAGTGGTGCCGTCCGAACCAACTGTTCCAGTGCTGTCTTTCGAATTAAATACTGTAGTGCTGTCATCTGATTTAACCATCTCAATACTGTTCCTTTGGGCCAGTGATGTCTTTCCTTCAGGTTCCGTCTTTTCTGTTGAAGAGTGTGTCATATTGACATCTCTTTGGCATCCCTGGGTATCACCATGCACCAAGTCGTGTACAACTGAACTCACTGAAGGCAATTGAGGTTCATACGATGAGTCTGAAAATAGACGATTTTTGGTTGTTACGATGTACTTCTTAATTTCATAAGACTACCACTAAAATACACATATCCACTCTTTCCATTTGTCATCAATTGCTTTATAGCGAAATAAACATGTAAGCTCTTGTGTGTTAGAAGCAACCAAAACATCAAATAATGCTTGTGAGTCAGAAACAGCTAACATTGAAGTTGATCACTTACTGAACTGACATATAAAGAATGCTTGGTGTCCGCAGTAGACATCATGGAACTCATATGGCGTAAGCCTGCCAGACAGAAATCAGTATAGTATTAATAGGCTATAAATCCTCGACGGGTCATATTTCTGGCAATGCCCTGATAAGCCGACATGAGTAATATGCAAAACTGAGAGACTATTCGATAAGTTATATTGTTGACTACAGGGTCAAGTTGCGATCTGTATTTCGGTTACCTTTATTTCATGTTAGACATATCATACGTTGTTATGATCACTGAAACATGATTATCAACCACCAGGGGTCCACTCACACCTTGCGTTTACAAATTACCTGAAAGTATGCGTATGATATATTACATTACCATGCCCTGCCCGCCGCATTTTGATTGGTCTAGCTGAACCATGTGACTGACCACAAATACACAGTAATGGTTTGTTTACATACCCGTGAATATGAATAATAAAATCAAAAACTCAAAGTTTCGTAACTTTACAGCTTAAACGTAAATCAAAATCAATCACAAAATAAAATGGAGCAATTGTGGGCCAAGTTGAAATACTTTTTTTATCTGAAAACATCTCCGGATTTGCCAAATTTTTACAGCGCGCGTGACAGTGCGTCGCGTATTGTTCAGTTCTTGGGCCCACTTGTCGTTCACTTTGGAAATTTTCTCAAATTTTGACGGTTTTCTTTGGTTCGTTGATAATATAATGGAAATAACAGACTGCGCCCTGACATTAACGTTAATTTATGGGCGCGGGCTCTGAGGGAGCCAAAGTTAACGGGCTCGGCAAGCCTCGCCCGTTAATTTTTTGCTTTGCTCTTGCCCTTAGGATTACTTAGGTTAGGTACTGAGCGCAGGCCTCTCGGCCTCTATGTCCAGATCCGGTTGATAGTACATAAGTCCTGGTGCTCCAGCTGTAATAAGTTTTTCCTTGTAATTGTACTTAATTCCCTGGGTAGACCAGAACTTGTCCAGGTGCTGTTCAAACGAGTTGACAGATGGTGCAATTACAACATGATTTGGCAGAGAATTCCATGTGGCAACGATCCGGTTTGTGAAGGAAAATTTTCTGATGTCAAGCCGGCAAAAATGCTTTTGTAGTTTCTGAGAGTGTCCTCTTGTTCTAACCTGTCTATCTCTTATCAGGAAATTTGATACAGCGTCATCATAATGTCCATTCAGAATTTTAAAGGTTTCAATCATGTCACCTCGGTCTCTCCTATAGGCAAGATTTCTGCCCATGTAGATTCTTGAAAATCCTTTGTAAATCTGTTCCTTCTGTGGTGTCCAGATTACTTGCGAACATCTCATAACTGTCATTCAGATTAAATTCCGCGAGTGATACTTCGAATCTGGAGTATTTTGGCTTAACTTCAGTTATTCCAATAATCCATGGTAACTGATCCGTTCTTTGAGTTCTATGACTTAATTCTATCATCTTATTTGGTAGTGAGTCTGCGTTAGTATAAATACACACAAGCGGGTTCATATAAACATCTTTATTTACAGGTTTGGTATGACATCTATTTACATGTCTCGAGTTATTATTGACATACTGTCTGTCATCTTTATTTTTCTGATTATTCTGTCCCACGGTGGGCCCATGACTTTGTATTTGAAGTTTCGTTTTTTGTCTTCCATTTGTAGCTCCTTTGCTTCCTGGATCAGCCTCTTGTTTCCTTCCCTCTGGTGTTTTGTCATGTCATGACTAATAGTGACGTCTTTGAACCTGGATGAGGTATTGGCTAGTCTGTATGCGTTTCTCAATATCATGCGTTTGTCTTCTTCAGATTTCATAGTAACGAGCATCGGTCGACTAACTGCATTTATTTTCTTTCCAATCCTGACAATCTTTGTAAGTCTTGAAGACATATCTGGAAACCCAAGTACATCTGTACATAACTCTACATACTGATCAACATCATACTGTTTCCTGGTCTCAGGAATGGTTTCCTTACACTCCTCTATGTTGTATATAACTACATTACATTTTCGTTGCTCACTATCTCTTATTTCTGATGATATTCTCTCAGTCAATTCGTTAATGGCTTCTGCTGGAATTTGTAGTTTCGAAACTTGTTTTAGCTTGTCGTCTATAATTGTGTTAACTTGTTGAAAGTCTGTTTTCTTTCTGAGAGCATCTTCAATATTACATATTCTGTCTTCTAATTTCTTCATATAACTGGTTTCGGAGTTGGTGTCTTACCACATGGCTTCTTACCGCCGCCATCTTGTTTTTCACTGGGTTTTCTTTGTACGTCACTCACTGAAGAATTTCTCGTTGTTCTTCCTTCTCTAGGCAAGCTAGTACTCATTTTTTCTTCTCTGCACAATCTCCAGCAACTTAAATACTACAATGGATACGGAAATTACGGAATTTTCTTCCAGATAAGGAACTATTTCACTTCAAAATAGAGAGCGAAACACCACTACAGACACACTGCAAAGCGCTCTCTCTCTCTCATACATTAACCTTAATGGTCTGCCCGTTATTTGTTATTTTTGAATTCCGTCATCAAAGCATATGATTTTATATCGACAAGCAGGAAGGGAGTAGAAACCTTGTGAGGAAAATTGGCATGATTCAGTGAGCGAATCAACAGAATAGTAGCTCACACAAAAGAAATCTAACCAAAATGATGTCAAGAGATACTCACTTTCTCATTGTAATTATTGTATAATGTTACCCCATAACACAGTGAATGTCAGTTTACAAATGACAGAACATTCCATTCTTCTATGGGTATTCAATAGAAGAAATGGGAAAGACATTTGATGTGGAAAGTGATCTAGCGATTGTTAAAACGAGGGTTGATGCTCACATGCTGGTCCTTATGCATCGTGCACCTCTCGCACTGTGCGTTGGATGTCCACTAGCCCATGGTAGGTATCTTAGTGGTGTTTCATCATAGTGAGTCCAAGAACTCTCCGAGTACGGGCGAACTCCATCCATCCATGTCATTAAATGCAATCTCAGATCCTCTTGATTGATGTTAGCACAAAATAGAATAGAACATATCATGGTAATTATTAGTATACATGAAGACAATTGATATAACATTAGGGCTGAGCAGCTGGACAGAGAAGGATCGGAAAAGTAATTTCAATTGAAAGTTGCATGTCACTGTTTATACTAGATGAGTGTTTCTTTAAAGTACGTTAAAAGATATTCAGTTTTTATGTCCGCATGCGTTTATGGCCTTACTAGCTATGCGTACGCCAGCTCACAGGTGCCTGGAATTGTCAGTGTTGCATACTGGCATTTCCAGGCACCTGTATGCCACCTAACTTTCCGCTATGTCGGTGATCCCTGACGCGAGTTATGACGGCTGCTCTCAAACGATTGGCTTTATCGCTTGCCAATCTTTTTATCGAAGTAAACAAAATTGCGCTTGGCCATGGCATGCGATGACGCTCATACGAGTACTATGCTATGGGATTGCAATGACAGTGACTATGCGGTCGAAGAATTCCATGTCGTCGTACTGCAATGTCGTGTATCATCTTTGTACTTTGGAAACGGCGACAGTGGCTGTCTCATCATGACCCCAGGTTATTTCACAAAGACGCGTAGGCACTAACTATATCAGTTTTTTTCTTTTGGACTTGACGCTCATATGAGGAGGCATGGATTGGCCACAGATATTTACGCCCATATTTTGTGAGGATCCCATGAAGTATGATAGTGTTGGATTACTTAGACGCTTGCCTATGTGCGTCCATGACACTCGGTGCAGATGAGAAGGACACCTCGTACCTCTTTTTTGGTAAAAAATATACTTGGACAGTCATAACCTATCCGAAAGAAAGACATCCGCAGTTACCAAATACCATGCTTAAACCTTTTAATTCTAAAGCTTTTACTTTTATAAACAGAAAACCTGAGCGATCCTATGAGTGTGGGGTCTGCATTATTCTGTTAGTGCACAAATGTCTGAAGATACTGGGTGATGCGCTATCTTTTTAGCTCCCATATACCATGTGTAATTATGCCAATGGAAGCTATTCTTACAGGCTAGAAACATGTATGTCATCTCTCTGTGTGCCTTTATATCTGCCTTTATGTCTGTCTGTCTGTCTGTCTGCCTGTCTGTCTGTCTTTATGTATATATGTATGTATGTATGTATGTATGTATGTATGTATGTATGTATGTATGTATGTATGTATGTATGTATGTATGTATGTATGTATGTATGTCCGTCTGTCCGCACTACCGTCAACATCAAAAACGTTGAGAACTGCACCATCTTAGCACTTGGTGTGTAGGTAGACCATAAGGTGGAGCATTGTGTGATTTTCTTCACATTAACATGTTCACATCGAAAGTATTTAAGGGGGCGCTGCACCCAACACAGCATATTTTGCTCAAAAATCACGTTTTTGCAAATATTCATTCAATTTTAATTGATAAGTTAACCAAAGATTAAAATGTTGGTGGGGTCACAGTCCCTCTGGATAGAGGGACTGTGGTGGGGTTCACCTTTTAGCTTGTCAAGCAGTCGTCAGTTTCGTGATAAAGAAGTGTTAATTTATGCAAATCGATGCAAATCACCCGATTTCCTGGCTTCTTTTTCCCCTTGATTTCAAAACTTCCAAAGAATTTAACTCCACTCCGGCTGGGTCAAATTTTCTGATTTTTTTAAAGTGTGTCTTTTAAATGTTCTTTAAAAAACGACTATTTTGTTTGGCAATAGAGTTCTTACATTTTAAATAAGAGGCATTTGAATTTTACTAATCACCGTTTTAATCACTTTTTCTTAGTGTCAGTTTTTCAACCCTTGCCAGTTTTGAATGAGCATAGATAATGCAAAATAAAACAGTCGTTTTTTACTACATATACTTTTCTTTCAAGTTGAATATTACATTTCAGGAAATAGTGTCCATTTTTTTACTTAAATTAATTTTATCATTAATACCAAAATTGAGGTTTGTTGCCCAAATATACACCCACTTCATCTTTCGAGTAAATTACTGCTACCATACTAAACTTTAGAGTCTCTGCTTTTTGAAAATATATAGTATAAGGGGGTTTTCTTGTCATCTTTGATGAGAAATATTGCTTTGAAAAAAACTGTGTTGGCAGCATGCAACTCCACCTTAAATGGGGTAAAAAAGGCAAACAATAAAAATTCAGAAACTCTTGTTCATAGGTACCATTGCACAAAGTCTTTGAAAATACAATAATTTCATAGGGATATGTGCCAATTTGTATTTTAATAACGTTTTCGTCATTTTGCTCTAAAAATCTTCTTCTTCAGAAATCCTTGTCCAAGAACCTTGGATTTCGGTACGGATGTCACTTGCAATGACTTGGTAGGAATGTGTTCAAATTGTAATGAAGTCTACATTCTCGCATTCACGGTTATTTTCGTGATATTTGCTCAAAAAATCAAATTTTAAAAAAACTCCTCATTCGACAGCCTTGAAACTTGGCATACTAGTTCCTACGGTTAACCTGGACGAGATTTGAGCAAATTGTGTTAAAATCTATGAGGTGTTTTTAGGTTACGTTTGTGACGTTTTTGTTTAAAAAAGTATTTTTCAAAATAACTTATACGACAACTTTGAATTTGGTCTTCTTCTTCTCCTGAGGATGTCCTACTTTTGATGCGTGTAAATTGCGAAGAAATCTTTCAAGTAATATTTTAAAGATTACTTTTTGTGATTTTCAGTATTAAGAAGTCATATTCTTCCAAGTATCGTCTTGCAGCTTTGGAATTTGGCATGTACGTCTCTTAGGATAAACAGTTTCAGATTTCTTCAAATTGTGATGAAATCTAGAAGTTTTCAATTTCAAAAATATTTATATTAATGTTTTAAACAACCTTATCATTCAAAATTACTTATCAGAAGTCTTAAAATAGTTTAAACAAGCTCCCAGAGATGACATAGTTTCGAGATGTGTCAATTTTGATGAAATCTGTAATGTGTGTGAGACTTGTACAGGACCAGAAACTTTGGGAATTTTAGAGCTGTAATCATTTACACGCCTTTTAAACTTGCGTTGTAAAGTATTTGTGAGCGACACTGTCATTGACGCGATATTATAAATGCTCATTCAGCTTATTCAGTTCATTCAGTTTATTCGGTACTTATGGCCTCCGGCCTATACATAAAGAGAGTAACAGCAGTATATATTACAGATCGCTAGTCAATGCAATAATTGCATCCACAAAAAAGGGAAACACAACTCCATGCTTAACTTACGCATCCGATGGTAAGTTCTCTCCCTCGTTTTTTGCTAGAAAAATTATTTACTCAGATTTCTCCATGTAGCAGTATATAAAAGAAGTATCTTGAATTTGTATATTACAGGACGGTTAAAAAAGTAGGAAGAAATGTAAGTAACTCTCAGGTCATTATACGTTGGACATGTGAGTAGAAAATGGTACTCATCCTCAATGAGTTATCCTCAGAGTGTGTGGTGATGTTCTAAAGCAACAAAGACCATGTTTGAAAACAGGGTTATCTATACAAGTCATGTAAAGTGCTAATGCCTGGTCTGTTTTAAAGGCAGAACGAAGATAAAGTTTGTTGCTATTGTTAATATCATTCAGCCAGCGTTGTGCATAGATATCACTATACCTTTGTTTGAAAAGACGTTAAAGCACAGTTTCATGATCAACCCCCTGTTCCCGGACTTCACCAAATCCATATCTCTGCAACAAGCCTTTTATTCTGATGGTCCATGAGTCTTACCGAAACATCAATCTTGCTTTTTTTTTAAATTCATAACATTGGTAACCGATTCATTTCTATCCTTTTTCAGAATTCTTAACCAATATTTAATGATACAATAAAAAATATTAGATGCATATATGCTGTCAATGTTGGACTATACAACTCCCCTCGCATAGCAGAAATTGGTGTGTTGCTTTATGGTTGAAGTACGTGGCGCATATGGCACTGTAAATGTTTATAGCAAAATAGTTCATCTCATATAGTCAGATGTAATATCTAAGGCCTCCCCGATCTTTTATTGCACCTTACGTTTCTACCAGTCTTATAAACTTAAAGAAATCGGCAGTCATACTATATTATTCTTTTCAAAGTATCTTTAAGTTAACAGAATGTCTACAAGATGAAAGCAAAAGACAGAACGTGTAGTCAACAAAAAACCTAGCACACAAAAGGCAAAAATACATCGTCAAATTATTCGGGAGAGCAAGAACAATTTAAGCAATGACGTTTTGAAGAGAATGATGGGAGCAAATCCTTTTCAACACCTTCAACTCCTATGACCCAATCTATAATCAGAGTAGCATTGGGGAAATTAGTGTGTACAATCTAACCGATAACATTTAAGGTCGTTTGCCTAATATCCTTGCCAAATATACTTAGCAGCCTACGATACCTATCGTAAAATTGCTTCCATACGAACACAAGTCTTTTAAAGGAGTAACAGTAATATTAAAATTTTCACAAGAGATATTATGTCTCTTAAAATATTGAACACGTGCTTGGACGGTGAATAATATACCACAGGATCACGAAAATGGAATGTTTCTTTAAGGTAGTACGCGTCTCGAAAATGGAAGACTTAAACATTTGCTTAAACGTTTTCCTCCTAAACAAATCAAGAATTAAAAAATCAGGGGTCACCGTGCAAACTGTGGTACCACAAAAACAAATCACTGGACATCTACCTGTGATAAAAATTCAAAATTGCTATTATTCCTGTGTTAGCTCCTTCGCCGAGAAAATATTATTTTCGATTTTCGAAAAGCTAAAACGGTGAATTTTTCCTTACTTCATGACCTTTAAAATTAGCCCCCATAAGATGTAGATTAGAAAAGAATTGTAAAAGTATGAGAGTCGGGATATCTCTCCCCGAGGCGCGTTACAGAATATGCGGCAAAATTAGCAATGTTACAATAAAATCATCCCATTTGTGATGCTCCAGGAACAGAGGTTATAATATCAAGACGAAACTAGGGAAGGCAACTATGTAATTTCTTTAATCACTTGCTACGATAGATAAATCCTTTGATGGTATTACCTTTGTCAAACGATTCATGGCGATCACATAGTCGAACCAGGGGACTAAAATGTATAGTTCAGAAATAAATGATTGCCAAAAGTGTTCATATGTTCAATGACATTATCGATGTAACTAAATGCCAAATAAAAGTTGGAACATTCTCCTCTATCATTTATAAGTACTGTACTCACCAATGATAACATCCTTAGATAGAAAATGGGTTTCCACGAGGTTTGAAATATATGTTGTCGTCTCATAATCGGGTATTCTCAATAAGACCCCTCCATTCCTCGAACAATAATCATAAGCATAGTTTGAAGTTGAAACCATTTCGGACAAATGCAAGTTACCACCAAGGTCAAACAGGTCATCTGTTTTGCAAAATATTAATAGGAATCATGCCGTGTATCTAATTAGCTCTTTTGTTACATTCTGTTAATCCGTTTTAAACCTGATTTACATTCACAAATCGACTATCAACAATTTGACCACAGCTTGAACACTATGGGAGTGAAGACACAACATGGGCATAAGGACCTAAAAGTTAAAAGTATGCGACGGTCTACTGGACGACGGTGGTTGCGGGGCATTTTGCAAAAGTCTTTCAGCAAAATGTTCCGAAGCACAAAAGGCAATTTCATTTAAACTAATCATCGTAATTGGCCTGTGAATTGCAGTATATTTGGAAGGTCAAGCACATTCATTCGTTGGCCTATACTGAACTATACACTTCGGCTATGCATGTGTGGATTTATCTATCCAATTTTATTTGTGATCAGATTTCGGGCGATAATTTACCAAGTCTTGTTGCCATAACAGGGCATTCGTCGTAAACAATTTCCAGCCTTTTAACGGCTTCGGCGACAATTCATACAACCTCGATGCGTTTTTGCCACCTGAGGCCATTGGTGTATTTGATTTAATTAGAATATCATTGTTCCAAAGACCAATTGATTTTCCGAAATCTGTCCCCTAAAATAAAAAGATTGAACATCAGGAAAACAATTTTTGAAATAGTTACATACATTCAAGTACGCCAGAATAACCATCTTCGTATTGGCAGAAGAAAGGATATTCATTTTCACATTTTACGTCTTTCCATGCCAGTGTACTCCTGTATAAAAGGAACGGAAAGTGAACGTGATAAATCCTAATTACCACGAATTTTGCAAAATCCATAATGTCATCTAGGTACTGTTTATCACATGTGACCTACAGGGTAACTCATCACAAGTATGATGCACTGAGATTTATCAACGCCGGTTAAATTTCTTGAATGATTTTAAATTCGAGAAAATTGTAACTATCATTTCCTGCCTGAATATGAATCCAGTTATTGCTCATTAATATTCATTAAGATAAATAACATGTTTATCTAGATAATGTAGTGTGTTATGAAGTTAGCGCAGTCTACATATTGTTCGACGTGAAGTAGAGGACGATGCGCCGCTCTAACATTTGAGTGCATGCCCTATTATCATGATAGCATTTTAACTTTTATACATCTCACGTTCTTGACTGGCTATAAAACTGGCTGAGTGATGGTATTTGCATACAATATGATTAACAGTACATTGGCTATCAATGTCAAATGACAGTATCGAACGTCATTGAGACCGCGCGTCTGACAGCATTGCGCAACTACAGGCAAAGAACGCGAGACTAATCCAAGCGTACGCCCAAATGGTCCAATAAAACCGTCCATAAAGACAACAAGTCGAGGTTATCGTCAAAGTCCTGCTCGAGGTTCTTCGCAAAATCAACGTCATGGAACGGTGTTCTTCATAGAATTTTCAATACACGCAAAGTTACGTGTAAAACACCCCTACTGAATCACCCCTTAAAAGTGAAGAACCCCGGCCTAACATTATCGTTTAAGGAACTATATGAAAGAACATGTAGCAGAGGTGAAATGGTGACTTTAAACATGTTAAGTAAATATACCTGCTCCTATCCAATTTTAGTCCTTGTTAATACAAACGGATATTCTCTTAACAGGAGTAACACACAATGTTGTGCCTAGAGTGGTAAGTGATATGTCACATCACCACTCATTGCAGATTGCGATTGGATTGATCGTGAACGGCGCCCCAAGCGGTAAAGTATTTAGCTTATTTCAGAACAAAAGCACCATTACAACTTTTTCTCACACAGAAACTGGCCTACTTTGGATCATAACACATGCACTAATACTAATGTTCTCGATGTTTATCTACAAATGTTAGGTCAGCCAAATGTTTTGAAACCATTCATGAAGCGTGTGATTTGATAAAGTGGCTGTTCGTAACATTAAATAATTACCCCTATGCCTATGTACTGGTCAGGCATCCTATTGCCTATAGTAGTTTTAAACTACAAAAAGCTGTTACACTACTACAAAGTTTCGTTTAAGACGAAATGCCGAGTTTCTTCTCAGTGGTTCTAACATAGAGATGGATGTAGATCAGACGCTGCAAGACAGCAAACCAGACAGATATTGTGTAACATACACCAGAACTGAACATTCATCTACATTGAATCGTTGAATATATTGCATATTATCACATTGGCTGGCCCGAATCTTCACCTGTGTGACGTAGAACAGGATGGATAAGAAATCCGAATTACCCCTGTTGTACGTCATGAACCAGAACTTTTTTCGTGCATGGTACCGTTCATACATGCAGGTCGCGACACGGACAGATTTTTTGTGATCAATGCCGTGCTAGCTCTCACGTTATTTTTACAAAAAGTTGACCCGATAAATCCATACATAGAAACATATAAGGCATATTTGTCCAACGAAATTTCAAATCGCTAAACTATAGCTTTTCCCGAGAATCGAATGGAGATACCGACGATCGTTTTATTTTAATGGCTCAGTAACGTCGCGGCTCCTGTCGAGTCGTGTAGGCTCAATGTGGACGTCGTAGCTGGCGATCCCAGTTGGCGATAAAACCTAAACCTACACCTCAACGTAAGTTCAACTGAATAAATGAGTACAGTATAATCTTCGGGAAAGCGACAAGCATAAAGTCATTTGACTAACAACGATAAATTTCCTTCATCGCACAAAAATTCCGTTTATTCTCGCTCGGAATCAAACTGGCAGCGCGGCGCAAGGCTGTAGCAAAGACATAAGTTGTTCAGCTTTGTGCAGCGCTGTGGAATCCGATATACTTCTAAAGTTGACTCTGACAACTCAAAACAAGAGTTTCCGTCAAGGAACAAAATTTGGATGTATCCGTGGTCGAGATATGTGTCACAAACATCAAAGTCCGTAAGACGAAAACATTGACGACCGAGATCGGGATTTGAGAGTTGACACCGGCAGAGACTTCAGCGTTGTGGGCACAAACATGCAATGAGTGTGTCCGATCGAACGGAATCTTTCGCGCTCGCCAAGGTCGTAAACTTGCGTGATATTTTGAAAGCCACGGCACTCTGAGAATAAGAATTACTGTTTCGATCGTGTCGTTGCAATTACTTCATAAATCTATTTATAAATATTCTTATAACTCTGAATACTATGGCTATCCGTCGCGCGCTAGCACGGTGAAAGTTACGTCCGTCGATGGCGGACTTGCCTTGGCATGGCATCGGTATAGCGCGAGACAATGATTGACATGCTCACGTGACCGAATCCGTACGCCTGGTTGGTGGAGATACCATTCGCTGGATCAAATTCAGCTTGATGGGATTTTTGAATGAAAGTATCTCCTGGGTGACGGGCCGCTTTACTCTTTAAATGAAAGTAATCCGCGTAAGTAAAACACAAATCGCGACAAAATTAATGCGATTTGTTTGATTTTGATCCATCTACGTCAAAAGAAAAATAAGAAGACTGTTCATGTGATAAATATATAATCTTAATGGTATTTTTCTCTGTTTGACGTCATCGTATACGAGTGTTTTTCGCGGAGCCGTACAACTTCGAGCCGAAGGCGAGAAGTAGTGCGGCTCCGCGAAAAACACTAGAAAAATACAAAGGGATTATATATAAGTATAGCAGTCGAAAAATCTGAACTTCAGTCGTATGTTTTCACCGTGATGTGACGCAACGAATTACTCAATCGCCACGCTAAACCCGGATGTTACGTGACGAGAATATAGAGAAGCCGCCGGGGATGTTTGGGGGAGCGCTAGAACTGCAACAAATCGCTATCAAATTGTTCAAGTTAGTGGTGGTTATATCAGCTCACTAAAGATAAAAATACATTTAATTTCAAATTTGCAACATACGTGGTCGGTCCGAAAAAAAGAAAACTATATTCCACCATGTCCCACCAATCAACATAGTGGATTCATGGAGTAAAAAGCTATGATGTCCCCTACTTCACGGACAAGGTCTGTGCGTACAAATTACATATATTGTTAATGCTAGAGGAAAAGCTTGTGTTCTCTAAAAAGTTGCTAATTGTATGCATTTAATCCCTCTGTATAGAGAAAAAACTTAGTGTGTGTGTATACGTGTTATGTGTGTGTGTGTGTGTGTGTGTGTATCCAGGCAGTATGCACGTTTTAAATGTGTAAACTAATTATTTTACATTCGGCGCCCCATAGTATCATGCTTTTCTGCAGTGGTGCTCCATAAGTACGATGCTGTGCGGACCTTTGTGTACATGTTCCGTTCACTATGTTACCCTGCACCACAATAGAGGTAAACACTGTGGACGAACACAAATGGGACCAAAGACCATGTGTACAACAAAAGAAGGGTCTCGGCTACTTCTTTGGCGTCTACACACCCGCGACTCCGCTCTGCGTAGCAGGACTATAATACGGCTACGGTGTAGTCATAGTCGAGTACTCTTGAATCATACCGGCCGTGGGGCTAAGAGCTGACCATCGCGCATCGGTTGATACCGTGGCAGAAAATTATATAATGAAATTAAAATTACAGAAAATTTAAATAAAGCCACCTCCGTGGCTTTTTTAGGTCACGCGTACGTCAGTCCAAAGAGGTAGAAGTTCCCTGTTACCTCCATGGTAAGTTATGGAGCCAGGACTGGAGCTAGTACCTCCATGTTGGAGGGCAAGGATTGTTGAATATCTTAGTCATTGCATGCTCACTGCGTCTCGAATGTCATTAGAAACGGCTTTCCTGGGTTTGCATAGTTTTCCCTGTATGATGAACGTTAGTGTTGTAATTAATTGTAGGGAAATTAGTGAAACCAAGAAATTTGTCTTGCTTTATTCAGAAATGCAACCGTCTTATAAACAGCATGGAGCTAGCTCCACACAAAAAGTAATCTGAATTCACTGCCCACATATGGGGGCTGTTACCTGATTTAATAGCCATTCCCTAGATTTCAAATGGATAAACTGTTTGCGTAAACACGAAAAGTAAACTCATGAAGTTTAGTAGACGTAGTTGGTATGGCCGATTTAGCCCAAATAGGCCATGCCCACCAAATCTAAATCTGTGTGCGAAAAAGCTGCCATGACACAAACAGACACGCCGAAGCTGAATATTGACCACGGAAAAAAGATTGTAAATTTACATTGAATCACCGTCATCCTACACATCATTGCTTTTGTTTCACACAATAAGAATTTCTGCTCACTGCTATATAAATGATAATTTATAATATAAGTACGTAGAAATAATATGTGATTACGTACATATTTGATGGCTTCAATGCCATAATTTTTAAGAGCTCGTATTACAGACCCTTATTATCATAACATTATAGGAGCTACCTCATTTAACGTAATTTGGAAAGATTACTCGATCGGTCGTGAATCTTTGCTTCTTTGGCGACGAAAATATTGATGTATTCATTAAAAACGTTTAAGCCGATATAATTTCGGATTCATATCATTTGATAAATCCAACTATGCCTGTTTCTTACTACTGATGCAACGATAAGCTTTTAGCTTTAATATTTCCAACAGTGAAATATAGTTATTGTTTGTGTTACCAAATTTGAAATGTCTAATGCTACGTACAAACGAAGAGAAAAGCGATTTTCTACGTACACTTCTCATGTGTATGTTTAAAATCGAAAGATGCAGAACTAAAAATTCAAATGCCGACTTTTATGAAGAGACTTTGTCGGAGACGGTATCCTTTTAGAGTGACGGGCAATATTTTGTAAAACCATGAGTAGTCACTGTTCATAGAGGGACGGTGGTAGGCCTACAGCGTCCAGGCAAAATACAAAATGCCGCTTTTTAGGAACCGTCACCAGAACTATATCCAAGATGTATTTCGTTGAGCAAAATATATGGAAACTGAAGTTAAATATAGGCGTAATGTGGCGACGTAGGCTGGTCGCCTTCAAGAATAAAATTGTTCAAAACAACCCAGTTTACAGGCTGGCAAGAGTATTAATAGGCCAAACCCGGTTGTTAGTCCCAACGGACACCGTCCGGGGGGACATATAGGTTTGGTCATGTTCGTGCGTGCGTCCGTCCGTCCGTTCACGCAGATACCTCAGAGATGCCTGGAGCGATTTCATTCAAAGTTGGTACAAGGATTACTTCATATGTCATACATATGCACGTCAATTTGTTTTGTGATACGATCCGATATGGCTGCCGTACGGCCATTTTGTTACGATTTTTTTCATGTACAGACCCATAACTCAGGCATATCTCAACCAATTTTATTCAAAGTTGGTACAAGGATATTGACTTACGTCATACATATGCACGTCCATTTGTTTTGTGATACAATCCAATATGGCTGCCAGGCGGCCATTTTATTACGATTTTTTCATGTACAGAGCCATAACTCAGGCATATGTCAACCGATTTTATTCAAAGTCAGTACAAGGACATTGACCTCTGTCAAACATATGCACGTTGATTTGTTTTGTGATACGATCCAATATGGCCGCCAGGCGGCCATTTTATTACCATTTTTGCATGTACAGCATCATAACTCAGAATGTTTCAACCGATTTTATTCAAAGTTGGTACAAGGAGATTGACCAATGTAATAGATAATATGTAACAGGTCTGACCTGAAAGCGAGCGCAGCGTAGGGTATATCGTCATTTATGTTTTCAGGCAATAGCATGCTAATTTCTGTGTTTGATGCATGATGCATATTTTGGCCATTGAGGTTGAATTGCTGTCTGGAAAAAACATTTATAGATTATTATAGCAATTTAACTCGGAAATGCCAAGTTCACTAACGAAAATTATTTAAAAACTGGTAAATTACATGATTGCTATCAGTTTATTGTAACAGGGGCGGGAACAGAGGCAGTCTAATGTAAAACACGTACTTGATATTCCCGTCGGTAACTCTCAAGCACACGAGTTTTAATTCACGCGTGAGTTGACCGTTCGTTCTCGCGAGAGTTGGCTTCTTTCAAAATGGCGGCGCCTAGTGATGACCGAACCAGGTTTTCAAAAGTGATCGAAAATAGTCATTTTGAACCAAGTTTCACACTTTTTTTGGAATAGTGAGATTCTTTTGTCGGACATACACATTGTCGAGTAGGATTTGTGGTAGATAATATCTTTAATTTCACGCAATCCGTGTAAAAGTATTCAAAATGGCCGCCTCCATGGAAGTGCTCTCTAAATTCAAACTCGTAAGTATATAGAGATTCCATTATAATTTTCGCGAGCGGCCTTCGGCCGCTCTCGCTGCGCTTGCTATGAATGTCGATTTGTTTTGTGATACGATCCAATATGGCTGCCATACGGCCATTTTGTTACGATTTTTTCATGTACAGAGCCATAACTCAGGCATATGTCAACCGATTGTATTCAAAGCTGGTACAAGGACATTGACCTATGTCATACATATGCACATTGATTTGTTTTGTGATACGATCCAATATGGCCGCCGTGTGACCATTTTGTTACATGTTTTTCATGTCCTTAGCCATAACTCAGACATGTATCAAGCAAATTTATTCAAAGTTGGCACAAGGAGAGTGACTAATGTCATACATATGCACGTCCATTTGTTTTGTGATACAATCCAATATGGCTGCCGTGTGACCATTTGGTTACGATTTTTTCATGTACAAAGCCATAACTCAGGCATGTCTTAACAGATTTTATTCAAAGTTGGTACAAGGATATTGACCTATGTCATACATATGCACATTGATTTGTTTTGTGATACGATCCAATATGGCCACCGTGTGGCCATTTTTATACGATTTTTTCATGTCCTGAACCATAACTAAGACATGTATCAAGCGAATTTATTCAAAGTTGGTAGAAGGACATTGACTTATGTTATAAATATGTACGTCGATTTGTTTTACGATATGGTCTGATATGGCCACATTGTGGCAATTTTGTTATTTTTTTTTCATGTCAAGAGCCATAACTCTGGCAAGTCTGAACTGATTTTATTCAAAGTTGGTACATGGACATTGACTTATGTCATACATATACATGTTGATTTTTTAAACAGTAAGATCAAATATCGCTGCATGGCGGCGATTTTGTTACGATTTTTTCATGTACAGGTCCATAACTCAGACATATTTCCACCAGTATCATTCAAAGTTGGTACAAGGACAATGACCTATTTCATACATATGCTCGTCAATTTGTTTCACGTCATGTAGCAGTATCATGTCAATTATTGAAGTTTCGTAATTAGGCTGATATGTCAAGAAATACTGCATCAAATTTCATGAAACTTTGTACAGATGTTAAGCTCACATTGCTTTAACAGTGAAAAAGTCCTTTATCAGTGTCATTTCAATTAATTTGTAATTGCATATGTAATGAACTTTCCTAATTAGAGTGATATATCCACAAATACTGCGTCAAATTTGATGAAACTTGATACAGATGTTGATCTCATAGTGTTATAAATACTGCATCAAACTTTATGAAATATGATACCGGTGATAATCTGTTAGTGTTAGGATAGTATGAAAAAATGTTTTGCAACATCCTGTCGACTAATTCCTAGTTGACTCATTTAATGACCTTTAGGATAGTGGCCTACATTGGTTTTATGTTTTCATCACCATGGAACTCATTCTTGGCCATTGAGCGCCATCTGTATCAAAGTATTTTTTATCACAGACCTAATTAATGAAGAGGACTCTATCCTCTCTGAGGACCTGTAATCAAAGTACCCATTAACAAGTGGGGACTGTGTCATCAACGATGACTTGTTTACCATATTACTGCACAGTCTTCGCCGTTGTAGTCGTTTGGTTCTCCAATGTCCCACAGTTGTACGCACATTTCAGAATCATCGGAATGTTTGAAGTGACCTTCAGATTCTCTGTCGTTGGCATCAATCCACACAGAGTCTAGGGTATCGTTTTCGAAAATAAAATGGTAGAAAAACATGTACATGAACTACATGCAAAACTAGACATCTTAATTCTCGATCTGAGCTTTCAAAGATCACACCATATCCTTCCTAATTGTAAATGTGCGTCGTTTTTAATACTTAATGTAAACCTACATATTTTTAGTGAAACAAGTAAGCGCATCATTGCAATCTCTTGGTGACACTCCAAAACCAATATAACTGCGGCTTTTGGGGTTAGCACATTATACGGCCCTTGCTACAGCGGATGCCTTAGTGTTTTAAACACTTAAGGCACGAGGGACTGTTGACAGTCTAAGTTTGAGAGACCGAATATTTGTCCTCGAGGTTTATTCTACCGTTATTAGGCTTCGAGACTCGAAATTGCAAGCCATATGGGAAGCTGTGTACTGCAGCAGCTGCTGTGCTTAACAGAGCTGTGATGCAGACAGGATTCAAGCGTAGTAAATTTTGGATTGTTAACATGTTAAAATTTATAGCTGTGTTTCACACTCTAGAAGTCTTCTTCACTTCATCTCAAAGTATTAGCCCTCCCGTCTTGCTTGAAACGAGTATTTGCACTACGACATAGACCGAGCCCTCCCCCCGTTGCTTGGCTTTGGTAGCCGCTTGAGTTGCAGGCAGGTCATGAACAACCAACCCATCCACGAACTATGCAACAACCCACCACAAACGCGACAGTCTCCAAGGTTTATTACTACTAATTACAGGGATCAGGTAATGTGATGACTAAAACCTTTCTGCCTTCAGGGTTTTTTTTACAATCTTTCCATTGTCACTTGCTTTACCCAGAAACCCCTACACTGAGAATGTTAGCACATTGTAATTGGAAGACAATATTAACTCGATGTTTCACAGGAAGATATAATCTCACAATTTGTTGATCATATGAACTGCATTTACTTTGGGATTTGTTGAACCGATTGTGATGAATTTTATAATGCGATTGCGACAAAACGACAACTTGTTTCGAGTTTGTTTAGGTAAACTGCAAGATTTATGTGGTCAAATCTGTTTATCGTGACCATGTTACAAATCCAAGGAGGACGAGAAGAAAATTACTCCAATATCTCTGTTGATCATTGACCATATTTATTAATCATTTTTAACTTTGGCCATGCAGTCGTCGGAAGTACGAGTAGTAAAGATGGCAATTGTCTCTGACATCACAGAGTGACAAGGAATCTGTTGAACACATTCACAGTACGCATTCACGGCGGGAAATAATGCCACAAACTTATAACGTTAGACAATTATAAAGTACAGCTTGGATCGCCTATTGTTTATAAGTGTGGCCAAACATCTCAAGTTCATGGCAATAATGTAAAGGTAATTTCATGGATAAGAAATTTAGTGAAATTTCAGATTTTTACCTGGACTGTAAAAGTAGAATGCTAATGACGAAACACTCCTTAAGACTTCCTGGTCATAAAACCTTGGTAAATGAGCATTATGGCTTTCACAGACTTCTTTCGCATGAGTCCAAGTAGTTTTGTAGGAGAAAAGTCTGTACGTTCCCCTTTCATTCGGAAGTGGAATTAATCTACCTAAAAACAAACAAAGGATTACATTAAATATGTACCCATATACAAAGATAGTGCATTATTCCACACAGATAAAGTCACTGGTACAGCAATATGCATTACACGGACCTTACTTCAAACACAATGAAAGCTGCCATGAGAGACCGGGTAGACCAAAATGAATGGAATGTAAATTCAGCAAGTGATAATCATGCCAGCGAGAGGCCATCAAAAACTTACTATTTTCAGTAAATTAACAGTTATTTTTTTTTCAAAAAAATCACTTCCTCTTCAACTGAAAACTACTCTCTTATAGCATTCTATTTCGGTTTTTCTTTCAACCTTTCGAAAGATGTTTCTTTAGTCTGGGCAAATATTCAAACCACGGTCCCATCACACACGTGATTCATGCAAAGATGAGAAATACTGGCAGTAGAATAAGAACAGTTTATGCTGGAGATGAGAGGGGTGCATGGGGGTGCGTACGGGGTTTGCCAAAACGAGGCAGGGAGTATGCCAAAACGAGGCAGGGAGTATGCCCAAACGTGGCAGGGAGTATGCCAAAACGAGAAGTCCAAACTACTGACGTTTCATTTATATAGGCAAATATTCAAACCAGGGTCCCATCACATACATGATTCAAGCAAAGATGAGAAATACTGGCATTATAATCTGACCAGTCTATGCCGGGATTAACGGACATTAACACCACAATGCAGGGTATTTGTGGATAGTGACCCTTTGATAAGAAACGTGCATGTATATATAACTGCTATAACCTACTCTCGATGCTTGGCAAACAACTTCAGAATCTGTAGAAAGTTACTTCATAGCACAATATCGTGTAGTGCACATGCCACAGTGATTTTGATATGTAAAAGTACATAATTCAGGGATTTGTTGAGTGACTTATAAATGCACAATGTCAAAGCAAAATTTTTTTGAGAGTTTTTGCAAGTCACGTCTCAAATGTTTGAGATTTAATTTTTTTTCCATATCTTCATTACAGGAATTGTATGGGCAGTCCTTAAATTATTTCGGAAATGAATTATATAATAATAATGTTAAAGTACAATTTGAATATTTTTTAAAAGAGAGGCACCCCTCCCTGAGTGTTGCCTAGCAAGTATCTTGATCTTGTAGGATTATTTATCATCTCTAGAATTACCCGCAATTAATTACTCACAATAAACAATCTATTGAATTGCCTTTTTAAATATTGCACGCTTCTTGGCCTACTTACCTCTATAGTCGACGCAATCCTTACATCTACAATGAGCTTCGCTGTCGCCGCACCAACCGAATGGTGAGCAGCAGGGAGACACGCCCTTGGGATTACACAGTGATGTGGTACCATCAGATAGGGGGAAAAGTATTCCGCAACGTTCGTCGTTCCGCCATCTTTGTTTACCTGCAATTGATGAAATCTGAAGCTTTAAAGCTGTCCACGTTCATTTACCATCTCCAATTGTTTTTATTTAATTGTCTTTAAATTTTCTATTAGTTTTTGCATAATTTATTTTTATAAATATTTTTGTTGGAATTTCTTTACAGTAAACAGAGTTACGGCATTTTAGTTCAAATTCTCAGTAGTTATCTTCATAGAGAAGAAAACAGCTGTACGAAAAAGCCGTTAGTTCTTTGCTAAAGCAAAAGGCAAAAAATAGAACAACACTCCGAGTTATACGTATATGCTAAATACACAGACTATAATTTATGCTTGTCGAGAATTGTTCCCAGAACTTCAATAGAATATTTATGTGCTACACGCTATAAAGTTCCACTATTTTATTTCACAAGTTACAAAGGACTACTAGAACTATGAACGTCAGAAACGTATGTATGCATTTTGAGTTTTCCAGGAATAAAATGATTAGCTAGGATTCATTTCCATATAACGGGCCTGAAAGCTGCAGAGTGGTGTAGCATTTCAGCCAATACGATATGAAGGTGTGCCATGGAAGTGCTATGACAACTGAAAGCGAGTCGAATAGGATGTTCATTGTTGATTAAACTGCAAATGATGTAGATAAAAGATCAACTCATCCTTATTTTGCTTTCAACGTGACAGACGTAGGTTTTCCATAAGAAAGGTAGACTTGAGACAAACAACAGGCACACAGACACATACGAGTTGGTTGGCCCAAATTTGTTGTTGCAACAAATAAAATGGCGTCATGAAAAGGAGAACCAACAACATACAAAATGTACAGCGATAACTCCCGTGCGCACCTTTGGAGATGAGCATGTCCAAGAAATGTAAAGAAAAATAGACGTGAGGTTTAGGTGAACATTTTACCTTCAATAAATTCTGATATAATCACAATGATTCCAACGAGTTGCAAGTAGCGGCAAAACCGTTGTTCATTCCAGCCTGTCTTCATTTCTATAGTGTGATTCTCATCATGATGACGACATGAAAGATATCTACTCATCTATATGGATGCCACCCTGCCTTCAAGCCTTACAACTAAGTGGCGCCATACCATATGACGCCCTTATCGGTATGATAAGGGAAGACACACTAACAATGTACAATGATGTACACTGTAAATGCTCCATGGTACAAAGAAAAGGTGTACATAATACATGTACAAAAGCTAATTATAAAATTCTCTTCATTATCATATCTTGATGTAACATATATTAATGGACAAAATCTTTTGCTCTTTGTATTCTCCGTTGTAATTTTGAATGTTGAAGAGTAAGTACGTGTTCCTCTTATTCAAATGTGTTAGCAAGGATGATGATGATGATGAAGTGATGATGATTACACCTCATATCTTACACGGTAATCGTCATGTGCTGACACTTATTCACGTTACACAGCGATGGTTCCCACTGACGGACGGATGGAGTGACGGGAGGACGCTCCCAAACCGCAGCGCCTACCATCTTAGTATTTGGTGTACAGGTGTACCCAGGGGTGGATATGTGAATTTTGGAGAAATGAGCATGTCAGTGCCAAAATATACAAATGAGGGGGAAAAGGTAAAATCCTGCAAATTTCTAAACCTCTGCAACTGTAAGTCACATTTGGTTTAAACTCGGTATATTGTTATTATTAGACTTTATTTAAACTCGATAGACTGTTGAGCCGAAGGCTCTTCTCACACAGTGTCGAGATGCAAGAAATAAACACTATGTACATTAAAGAATGAAAAACAGAACAGAGAAAAAAAAACACATTAAGACAGCAAGAAACAGACGACAAAATATAAAAAACGCCAAAAATGGCTTAAAAATTACATTTTGCCCAAACATTTCGTTTTAAAAGAGTGAAGAGTAGAGCAAAATTTGACATCTGCTGGTAAACTATTCCATATTTTGACACCGCTATACGTAAAAACATGTATATAAAGGTTCCTCTATGTGTACTAGCTTAGGTACTAGGTGTGTACAAAATGAAATAGGGTGAAATTTGCATTATCAGGGCTCGCATAGAGAGCTAAGCCGAGCATATGAAACACCCTACATAAGCAAAATAAACACTCGCTTGAGCACGGAAATACCCTACATGAGCAAGCAAAACACTTGCTTGAGCCAAAAAACGCCCTACCTGAGGAAAGTACGCGTTGCATCGTGGATATTTTCAAGATGGCAGCCACCATGACAGCCTGCACTGAAAACTCTGGTGAGTACATACTTTGGACGATTCTACCGTTGAGAGGCATTATTCGGGAAAAATAAAAAGACATCAGAATATGCATCTGTGTTTCAAGTGTCCATGCACATAGTTCAACACATAGCATATACTCAAACAATAAAGATTACTTCAACACAAAATCGCCCGGATGTTGATTTACTGCTACAACTTTATTTACGAGCGTGCCATAACTGTGTAGGAGAGACAGAAGCTATGCATGTGTATGTTTACGAGTATTTAGATGGGGTCATAAACAGATTGTGTCCTCCATATGGTAAATTACCTTGCCTAGCATGTAAGATACATATCTTGAAATGCAGAAATGCTGGATAACCCATCTGGGACATTATGCGAATGCCTTACCCTTGAAGCCAACCAGAAAATATTTTCCTTTCTTGGTTTGATTTAGGATTATATAATGCAAACAGGGGCTACCAATAACTTATGTTTATCAATACACCTCACTGATTAAATCATTACTGGTATGTACAATGAGTAGAAACGCATTTACTGTTGTTGACTTCCTTGGCAAGTCCTGTTGCATTCTCCTCAGCACGCTTGCACCGGCATTAGGTTGTGAACTATAATGCGAAATAATAGAATCTGTGTTTGACAACATGAAAAAACTGAGAACATACTTGCTTAATGTTTTACACACTGTCCACAATTATGATTTTATTCTAAAGTTTTTATATTTTACAAGTTTTACTATTTTTTGATCAATGCCTCAAACTACCTGTGCCGATAAACCAGGGTTTTCAACTACTAAAATATAGCATACATGAAATTAGTAGAAAACAAAAACAACACTGATTCATCAATTATTACAAAATTATGAAAGCACTTTATCTTCTTACATGTAAAATGCATGTGCTGAAAGTTAGCAACACTGGGCCATACTACATGTAGCTGTTCTGATGGTGAATCTATCCTCTGACCTTAAATTTTTTTAACGTTTACCAAGTCTAATCAACAAATTAAACTTTCCATTTAGTTTGTGGTGATGCAAAACACACTGTGTCCAAACTTTCAACCAAACCTTTGTGCATTCTAGACTATAATATAGTGTCTATGGCAAATTTACTACACGATGTAACTTTCGCCATAGACTGAACACGGGTAATGTCGTCACTTGTTATTTTTGCATAGCTTATGGACTAGATAAGGGTTTCCAGAGGGTTGTTTACGTGGGCAGATTACGATGTGTAAAATATGATTTTATTAATCATAATCACTATTTATTAATAGTCATAATTATAACAAATTGGGTTTTTCCAAAAGGTATTTACACATAATAGATCACTTTATTTGTAAAAAAACAGTTGATAATTCTGTAACATTCATATTAATAATTTATAAACATTCATAATTAATTTTTGAGCATAACAGGAATAATCAACTGAAGTAATGCCTACTCGACCTGTGAATTATTATGTAACTGTATTATGTATTATGTTGGTGGTTTTTGAGTACTCCATATTTCAATTTCACTGATTCCGTGAAATAAAACCACCTGCAGCATTTGCTAGACATTGGCAACATATATTAACACTTTCCTTCTCTCTGGTTGCCATTTCCTTGACTTCATCTAAGATGTACTTTTAATCAATAGAATACTTTACCCTACTAATTTTCAGACCTTACATTTTATGACAAACTGTTGCTGAATACGTTGGAAATCACCTGACGGCCGTCACTCGTGGCTGTGGAAACCAATGCAGAGAGACGGGGAAAGGTTTAGTATTGGGATCAGGTAAGTATCGGGGAATATAGACTTCTAGAAAGTTATCCAAATTAAATTAAATGGGGAAGAAGAGGATACAGATGAAGATTTATATCAAGATTGCTTGAGTTTCCAAAAATGTTGTTCTTGACGAGATATATCTTGCATAACGCACGTAAAAGGCAGCAACACTACGGAACGTGTTTTCAATCCGCTTGATTTGGTGTCATCAATAGTTTAAAAATTTTGATTCTTAGACAGGTGTCTATTTGTTGTTGAATATTGAAAATGTCACAAAAACATGAAATGATCTGTCTTCTTCATACGACGATGTAAAAATAACTTAGAATGTTGACAGGCAAATCAGTATGACTTCAGGGCAGGTCCTAAATCAATATGCGCCATATGGAGGCCTATTTCATCAGAAACATCTGCTAAGAATCAAATTGCATGACACAATACACCTCTTGTTGCATGACGCCTGTACCTGTTTGACAAACATTTAAATATACTGTTTTTTCTTTTGAACGACGCAATTCACTGAAAAGATTTCAGCCTACAAGGTGTAATCTATCATCTGATTCTCTAATTTGTGTAGTACCGGTAGCTGTTCCTTTGTAAAAGCAATGGGTATACCATCACAATCATTATAGACATTTTACAAATAGACGACTTTCAGATCCAAAGTACATCCATATAATAATTGATATTTGAATACAATATAATAGAGTTTTGACATGAATTTTGTTTCATAATAAATCTGCATATATAAAAATAATTTCTGTTTCTTTCTTTGGTGTTTAGTTACTTGCGAGAGTCACCTTTAGATTGTCACAATGAGGTATATTTTCATCGTCAGGCATGGAGACAAGCTGCTGCAATGAAGATCTTTGCAATAATCAGAATGCTTCAGCGTTGAGTAGATATTTGCGACACACTAAATTTGTTGCAATGTGTGGTATTTTAGAAAGATCAAAAGCGAAAGACTGGAACATCACGATCTTCTAATAGCCTAATGTTTGATTTAAAAATACATTCTGGACAACGACAAAGACCGCACCAATCCATCGACAACCCGTCATTTCATTAGTAGGAAAGCATGATTACGTGCATTGCCACACAATGATCAATTTTAAAGACGTAATCATACTGACCTTTTAAAGGTCAAATACCTTTGTCTTTTCAATCTTTCACGAAATGCAATCATATATTTTCTCATTAATTCATAATTGACTCCCTGAAATTAAAGTTTAACAAACGTGTTGTTCTAAACTTTCATTTAATACATTTTAAACACTTTCCGTACATTTTCTATTCGGGCAGGGACCGTTTTCTCGTTGGTTAGGGAGACTTCACTACGCTGAACTAACCAGGCTGTTTATGTATACAAGGTTTACGGTACAGGCTATCATGTTAACAGGATTCACCCAGGTGAATTTGTTTCTATGTGATCAATGGAATTTCACAAATACAAGAAATGTTGCTGTTTTTTGGAGAGTCAAGATTGGATCAAAAAAGGAGTGTTTCTTGAGTGCACTTCAAGCGGTCTATTGGTCATCTATTAAAATTAAATCTGGCTATAGAGTGTATATTTACATAATTGATTCCTGTGTTTAAATGCATGTACTTGTTGAAATGTCATTAAGATGATTTTGGTATATATACGTACAGGTTATTGACATGTCATAAATAGCAGTAGGTCCCAAACAGTGTCTCTTTTTGAAATCTGTTGTGATAAATGAATAAATGTGCAAACATCTGCTTTTGGAGCTACATGAGTGTGACCGTCGGACATCATAATGCTGTTAAAGCAGCTTGTCTCCAATTTTTACTTTCACCGTTCGGTGAAGTTTTTGAAATTAGTTATAGAAGAGACGTAACAAAAAACACTTACGACAACATTTGAAGTACATCAATGCTGAAAGTTGCGAACGTGATGTGGAATATATGTGCATGCGTGCCTTCCAAGCTAAGTTGCACCATTGAATGATGTTTTCATTATCTGTAGAGGTGGCATTACGTTCTCGTTGGGCGGTACATTCAGACTTGCACAGAATGAGTATGGCAAACCTATCGGGAAACTTGTTGTAATAATTTACTATCGTCTCGCTATTTCATTGCTGAAATCTTATTAATGTAGGACAAGAGTAAAACGAAAATTTAATTGATAGAGACACATATACAATATATTTTATTCTATATATTTATATATTGTTGCAATTTTACATTGACATTTTATCGAAAATGTTGACCAAATAAGAACAACAGATGACCCATGACACCATAAAGAAGTTAATGCTCTATAGAAAGTATGTCTAACTGATATTGCTATCATTATGAGCGGAATATTTATATCCTGGTTCAACGTACAGCGCCAGGAGGTATTGTCCCCGACGCAACGCGCCTCGGACAATACCGAAGTGTACGATTTATGGAGACATAAATCCCAGTATTTTTTAAATAACAATATAATTATACATCTTTTTAATCCAGACATGAATCAAAGCGCTCGCGAGTAGACTCGAAACGATTTCAGCTCTAAGTTGTCCGTTGTATGCACTATGCAGGCAGTAAAAAACCGACTGAAATCGATGAACTATAGTAACTGGCCCTTCGCACGGTAGGTATGCTCATATTTGAATTACATGGTGCCACCGAAATCCCGAATAAATGCATGTCTATGAACGGCATTTCCCTATAATCATTAAGCTATTTCGTACGCATGTATCCCTGTTTATATCATTTTGAAATATGTAGAAACACATAGGCTACGTACAAAAGTGTATGCCTAAGTATTATTTGTTCGTTCTACTTAAGTCATTGACCACATTCTGGATTTATTTAGCTTAATCTGGTAAAACAGGCGTAAATGATGTATGGATTATCGTATTTTCAAAAAGCATACGCTATCACAGATATTGGTGAGCAAACAAACGGAAACATGAATATAAATGAGACTTATCTTTGACTTTGTTTTACTCATTGAATTGACATTTATATATTCATAGACAGTGGAAGTGAGGGCTATCTATGATATGATATTGTAACAGGACAAGCAAGAAAAAGTATATATTTTTACTCCAACATTTTAAACAAGTATATTTTAGTGGTATCACAATACATCAGTCAGAATACCAGAAGTTTTGCTAAAAGATTAACTCGATGGCAATTCTGTACAGAGTTCAATGAATGTGTAGGAATCTGGCGACTATAAACGGAACGTGGAACAAAAACTCAAATAAAAGAAGTACAAGACGTTTATTGAGGACAATGCAGAAAAGAAAAACAGATGAAGAGCGCATCCTTTCACTAGAAGTGCCCACATAATGCATTGTTTTGCATACAAGAATTAAAGTGACACATCTTAGCTATAGATAGACAAAGCCAGGTGATAATGATAATTAAAGCTGCAAGCAGCATTGCCGGGCCCAAGCGGTTTCCATGATTGAAGTACTTGCACTGATGATACCATGTGGAAAATTTGAGATTTTAATGGTCTTTTGCTTTATGTAAAGAAGAATTTTGAATATCACCTTGTTGTTATTGTAGGTTTTTGTGAATATCAATGTGGCCCCCATATCTTGAAACTTGAAATACCTATATCAGGGATGATATTAGAGACATTTCAGTTCATATTGTGACGTCTCAAAATTTGACGACCTATTAACACATACGCAGAGCTTATATGCTAATTTGATGTTTGCCATGACAATGACTTTTCACCCAGCAAGTGTAAACATAACATGGCTAAAAATAGATTGGCTATGGATTTCAGGATGACAACTTGATACAGTAATTTTCCAATTACTTTCGTGGCAATTTCATGGCTATATGTCTCCACCATAGTACACGATCAAGGGATGATCTCGTACACTTCAGAAAGCGTAATTTATGGTTGGCGCGACAGCCTTTTTTTTGCAGTTTGTATAACTTTGTGTTTAATTGTGATTGATACATTGTGCTTTAATAACTATGAAAAGGAATTTTTATTGGCCATCATTTCCCGAGTCTGTCATCCAAGTACATCAGTTCAGATATTTTATTGAAAGTTTGTCCCAACGAATTCGACTGCACTGTCGCCTTTTAATTTGCATAACAAAATCATAGTCTGGCCTTTCTGTGTCCAGCTGGGTTGACTGTATGAGCGTCGGTTATCTCACAGCGTTAAAGATCATGTAACAAAATTGCATGTCCCTGGCTTTGGTAGTCCATGTGGGCAACCATTTCATGGAATTTGGTAGCCCCAGGGAAAAGTTGGTAGTCTGTGGACACTGTGATGGACCAACGCTAATTTTGAGCCCTGGCAGCCTATAATGGATTAAAAGTCAGCCTGCTGCTCTTCTTACCAGTGGAAGGCGTGTTTCCCACTTATTGCATAGAGATGAGCCGCCAGCAGGTCAGCAAAGTTCTTGATAAAGCTACGCTGGTAGTTTGCTAACCCTAGGAAACTCTCCACGTCCCGGGTCTTAGCGGGTTACCGCCAATCTTGAATTGCCTGTATTGATTCCTCTTCTATAGGCAACACATTTGTGTGTGATCTTCCTACCGAGGAAAGTGACTCTAGTCTGGAATAGCTCGCACTTGCGGGGTTCAGCTTGCGGGGTTCAGCTGGTATTGTCTCATGCGCGGGAATACAATCTCCCAAGTTCTGTAAGTGGTGCTCGAAGGATGCACCTAGGACCATGATGTTATCCAGATAGGCAAGCACAACCTCCCACGTCAAACCCCTTAACACTAGGTACATCACACGCAAGCATGTGGCTGGCGTGTTACAAAGTCTAAAGGGCATCCTCATGAGTTCAAAGAGCCAATACTTGGTGATGAAAGCCGTTTTCTTCCAGTCTTCGGGGTTTACTCTGACTTACCAGTATGCTGAGTTCCAGGTGTCTAATTTCGAAAACCATTTGTTTCCTGCAAGGTACCATGAAGTCTTCTACCAGGGGAAGGGAAATACGTCGTTGTTAATGGTGAGATTGTTGACTGCACGATAGTCCACACACCAACGAACGGGCCTATCTCATTTTCTCACTAGCACGGGGCAAAGGTCCACTCTGACACTGACGGCTGAATGACCTTGGCATCATACATCTTCTTCAGATGTGCTTGCATGCTCTTCAGCCACAAAGCATCACGGAGTTTGCCTCATCTTCTGTTTAGCTGGATTGGCATTCCCTGTTTTTATCGCGTGGTTCAGAGTGGTGAAGTTGCCAAGTTCAAATTCATATGCTGCAAACACATCTTGGTACTCTATCAGGAGGTCTTTCAGCTGGCTTGCTCTGTCAGGCTTAAGTTAATGCACGACTCATTAAACAAGTCCTCCATATGTTCTGGCAAGCTTGCACTTGTTAGTAGCCATGTAAGGCCATTTTTAATAAGCAGTGTTTGCTTATTGTTACTTAGTTGGATAGATAATGGTGAAAGAAGAAAAAACAAAACTTAAATGAGCAAAATTGGTTGAAAAAGTTTGAAGAAATGGGTTTTTAAAGTATTAAATTTTCGGATTTAGTTCTCCCGCATTTTTTTAATTATGAAAAATGGATTTTTATTGACATTATAAAGATCATTTTGAAGAGGAAGAAAGCACTTGCATTATGTGTTTTCTCTTTTCCTTGTACACTTATTATATAAGCATATTTTTTCTAAATCAATTTTTGTTTATTCTATAGATTTCGAATTTTAGATTGAATGGTTTCAAGGGGTGCTGAATCTCATAGTACCATAGAAAAAAATGTCAGAGGGGTGTAAAATCAAAATCCCGAAATTATTTAAATTAGCATTATTTAATATGAAAATATAAACATAGTTTGACAGCATCATCATCATGCCGTCACTAATATAACTAATGTAGTCCAATGAATTAAGTTCAAATAAAACCCCTAAATGAACCAAAGACATGTCATCACGTGCACTTTGGAGATGTTGGTACTGACTGGGTTTATACTTGAGTGTATCTTGTTACCAGCTATGATATATCATCCTCTGACATTAATTGAGGCTGTTCTGATGTCGTAATCACCCCCACAGTGGAAGGCATTTCACTATCTGTAACTGACTTGAGTGCTGTTTACATTTGAATTTTACCACTCATAGCATTAATTTAAAATATCCCCAAGGTTGTAAATACATTTCCTGCCATCTGGCCATTGTAAACATGGTCAATACCAAGGGGTGGAACAGTTGATATTCAGGAAGGGGTAGGGTATAAAAGATTGATGGGGCAGCATTTCTTTTTTCCGGATCCTTTGTACATTTTTTTCTCACTCTTTATTTTTTCCCCACTCTCCCACCTTTTCTTTTTGTCAAACCTTCTCTGGCTGATTTTTTTGTTGACATTTGCTTATATATTTGGATCTGTTGTCCCATTGCTATAGAAGTTAATGTATGTTCTGAAAGATGACCACCAGTACCTAAGTTGCAGATCTTATTTGCTTTTGTCATTCTTGTTTTTCTGGTTTAAATATTTTTGAATGGACTAATTCAAACAAAATGTGAGCACATAGTGTCCTTGATGGTATTTTTAAAATTATATTGTTGGATTTTTGTATATGTTACCTTTCCATGAATTTCTACACTAAAAATGTCAATTAGAGGCACATGTATTAAACACTAGTGAACAACTGAATGTTCCTCTGAATAAATCCCAGTGTTCTCCCCAGAGGATTTTAGCGTATCGGGGCCGATACGCTTTAATTTTGGCCGACACGCTTTCACACCGGCCGATACACTATTCGATACCCTATTTGAACCAACCGCCGTGTACTTGTAAATGACCTGCTAATGGGTAGCTGATTACCGTGCACAAGCAAGTTTATTGTCAGTGACGGACAAAAAGTGTACTTCACAAGTTTATTTTTAAATAATTCACACAAAAAAAGTGTCAAACGTGATTTGATGTTGCATATGGGACAAAGAGATCGACATTTGGTAACAGACAGACGGTCGTCCGTAACTTTATCAAGAATGTTGACAGCTACGTCCGGGCAGCTAGGTTTGAATTACGGTAAACACAAACCATCTGGCAGACATGCTAAAATAAACTCTAGGGCCTACAGTCACTATTAATTTGTAACTGAAGAAGTAAATCAAGGTTGTAGGGCCTTGGAAATTCAGTGGTAAAGCATAACGACATCTCTGAAGTGTCAGTGTCTCTTGTCTGTCAATTACTACACGCGTACATACGCTGTAGGCCTACTCTCAATATGAGCGATACGTGCACACCGTCTTTCCGTCAATGATAATATACAAACCAGCCATTTACAAACCTTTTTGTTCAAAGAATTCATCGTTTTTTTGTCCAAAACAACATAAATTTGATAAATGTGGCATTTTAAGTCTCAAAGTTTGACAAGAAATATCGACGGCATCCAAACAACCACGCTGCAGCAGTGTGTTCACGGTTACAGGTTTGTTACTAAATATAGCTGTACGCGCGCGACATTGGACACGCAGCTTGAAATGCGGACAAATTTTGTCGATGCTGCATACATGGCCGTTTTTGCAGCTTGTACTCTGAGTCGTGAATATGTTTTTTAGTATTCATTGTTACACTAGAAGTCGCCCACTGAGATGTATTTTCGTCGTCCTTGCATGCGTAATTTTCAAAAGCGTAATCTAAAATTGCGGACAAATATTTATTTTTGCATATTAATGAGAGAACAGTGACGTAAACTGTGAACGGCCCTATTGACAGGCCATTTTGCTGCGTCACAAAGGTAGACGCCCTAAGATACCGGTTTGTGATTAGACTCCCCAAGTCCTTCGGAATACGTACAGTTCAACATGAACACAGAGGAAATGACACTATACAATATATCATCTTCAGGTTTAAATTTTTTTCATAAATTTTAACGAAAATAATTAAAAGAAATATTCATGACTTAATGTTATGTAAATTTTTGCTAATTAGCCGATATTCTATGATTTTTTTCTGGGGAGAACACTGAATCCTAAAATATAACAGTGGATTTTAATGAGCAGGACACGGGAGATGCTGTTGCATCGATTAGGGAGAACGGTCACCGCGTTGACCGTAGACAGTAGTTCTCTACCGTCTATGTGTTTGCGTACACGGATATAAGAGAATCTGGCCCCACAATGTACCCCTGAGTGTTGGGCAGGTCTGAATCCTCGTTCAAATGAGATAACCCCACAAAAAGACCTACGAAAGGTCCTTCGCTTGACTTGATACCTGTACTCAGAATTATCGGTTGCAGCACACCACAGGGACAAATTTCATAGTGGAGTCAGATTCTCCACAGCCGAACGGGGAGCGCCATATACCCGGCTATCTTGACACCGAAATTCACGCAGACTATGGGACAGATTCTCTGCACTCAGCTGCTGCAGCCGGCATTGCTCTGCGAGCTTAGTAGATTTCTGTCACTTGTGTTATTTTTTACTGGACTCCTGTTGGGCCTCTGGAAATAAAGCTCTCGTCTTTGCCAGTAATGCCGTGGACTAGAGCCCAGTCGTTTGATAGTGTGTTGGCGTATTACTGTAATACGCGTACGGGTTAGTGTTCTCAAGATGTTCAAGCGATAACAGAAGCCAAGCCCAATTCAAGAAAATGATGATCCAATGTGATCTCAATACAATGTGTAATTCCTGTTCAATACTCAGCAGATATTTAACTCAGATTAATTGACCTGTTATTGTGTTAGCTTTGGTAAGTGGGAATGCTTGGGACAGACCGGCTGAGTGGCAATATCGCAACCATTGTAATCAACCTGTTAGTGTGGCGGCCTTGGATATGTTTACACCAGGGGGACACCCCTCACGAACTTGCGCACCGCAACGACCACTGCCCTTTAACAGTAAATATTCTCGTTCACTTTGTTGAAAAGCGTTACATTCCCAGCAAAATTGGCGATGAATTTTGAGTAAAAGTGATGAAAACACAGCGTTAGAATCTTGTTTATAATTCACAGATTTTGCATCTTTCAACTTGGTGTGAGATTTTCCCAGATACGCTTTTGTCGCATCCCTCGTTTTATAGGCTGTCGCTTCGGCCTCGGTCACCAGTTTCAGCAGTTTGAACAGTGGATGGGACAGGTAGCTGCCACTTTTAAAGTTCTGATAAGCGTGATGCATACTAGGAACTATTACCTTATCAACAACACCACCCTGCTGATTTGCAGCGTCTTGGTCGAAGCTGATATCCAATTGGGTGGCTTAATCTTAGTGTTATAATTAAGTAATACAAAAAGACTCCCTAAGTTGCTGTGAATGATGACCATCGACCAATCAGATATAACCTTTCGAGGACACTGCACATCAGCAGGGGCTTATGTGCAGCCAACACCATGCTATGGGACCCATATCACACAGCCGCAAAAGTGACAACCACTATACATCCCTTTAAGTGTATGACTGGCAATGCACCAAAATATCTGTGTAAGTTTTTTGCATTCCAGAGTGAGTTCATCCTTATCAAACATGTTCTGTTTCTCGACAAGATTGTTGTATTCCAAAGTCAGTCTCAAATACTGGTCAACAATGTTTTCATTATCATGCTACAAAACTCTGCCGAACGACATAAGAAATGCTCCTAATATTACAGGGCTTGACAATTCCTATCGCCCGACGCCCGGGACAAGTAAAATTTACGTTCGGGCAAGTCAAAAATAAAATCTGGTCGCCCACTGGACAAGTTGTTTATACTACGTCTGGTGCAATCAACGCGAACCTAAGTTGCGGTTTGTGCACGTGTCGCCCGATTTGCGTTGTCGTTCACACAAAATAAATGTCAATCACTGACTTTTTTTTATACAATTGTGACGTTCTTCTGCGATTCACTTGCCGACTCACACAATGTTGCAATTTTTTGATGATCGACATGAAATTGTTTCATCGTCCAATTAAAAAAGTCGCTTAAAATTTGGCGTAAACATCATTTTCTCCGTTGTATGCTGACTGCTTCGCCCAAACAAATTAGGTAAACTAGATATGAACTGAAAATGCTCACGTGTTTCATACAGTTATGTGTACATTTGAACCTTTGCCACATGTTTGCAACTTCATTGAAAGTATTATGATCAACATAATGAAC